>SRMA01025784.1:187311-237153 GCA_007224835.1 Danionella cerebrum
TATATATATATATATATATATATATATATATAAACTTCAAAGAGTCCTCCAAAGATTAATTTCTATTAGAAACTGAATGAGCTTTCCAAGGTTACTGTAGATTTCTATGAGTGTCCGTCCAGTCAGGTATCGCCTCCTCATTCAATTATACGTAAGGCAATAGATTGAAATATCTAATGGTCTATTTTCGTGTGACTTATTTCACATCTAGAAAGTAGTACTTTTTCCCATCTTGCATTTGATACTGTAGATATGGCAGTGTTGCACACCGTATGGCCAACTGAATTTGAGTGTCTCTTAAAAAGTTCTGGCCATCACCTGGAAAATAAACAAAATTAACACAGAAACGGTTAGTTTGAGAGTAACGTTAATAAGATTAAAAGCCCAAGTTATTAATGCAAAGGCAAGCTGTTCACCACTAGGGCCTGCCTTGTAGTCTGAGCATAGCGTATGAAAGGCAAGCTGTCCAGATGCAGAGAGTATCCCCGTTATACCCCCCAGTGAGGAGTTTTGGCAAGGAACTCAGACAACTGTCAACTGGGACAAGGTAATTTGTGTTGTTAATTTGTGTTGATGGGAATATTGGTGGCTGCCCTGATTGCTTAAAACTTTTATTAATTCGTTTTCTTTCCCGCTTGTTACCTTTCGGGGACACGGGGGATTTCTAGTGAACTTTTGGTGAGAGGCAGGGGTACAGTAACTTAAAGGCCGCAGTGCTACCCACTGCACCACCATGACGTCCCAAAACTTTTATACAAATAGTTCTACAATACTTACACTGGTAGAGCGAATCTGAATTTTGGGGAATTCCAAAATTTTGGGGCAAATGCAAAACCAGGTCATGACCCTTCAGAGCAGGGGTGCCAAACTCAGTTCCTGGAGGATCGGAGCCCGGCAGAGTTTACTTCCAACCCTGCTCAGAGAGACCCACACCTGAAGCTTACAAACAGCCTAAGACCTAGCGAGCTGCATTAATTGTGCTCATTTGAGGTTGGAGGTAAACGTGCAGGGACAGAGTTTGAGATCCTTGAGTATTAAGAGTAATAAAAACATTACACATTTATATATTTTTATTACATATTTCAGTCAGAGACATCATATACGTATGTCCTTTTAAATCCTACAAATATTAATATAGTCAGGGATACCGTTAACTCGTTTAACAATATGGTTGTGGCTTTCTATCTTAGAGGTGGGAGTATTCATGATAATGCTCATGTAAATTCTGTCATTCATTTGGCTTACTTTTAGATACAGAAATATTGCAGGTTGAGATCTGCACTCTCTAATTACTCGATAAAAAGCTTAGTCAATTCACCTGTAACTTTGAAACTTGACTTTGGTCATTCTATTTGCTTTGGGAAACTGGCTACAAATTATTCAGAACATTTTTGTCACAGTAATTATGAAAACTGCACATATAGCCCATGCCACTCCTGTCTTCGGGGGTTTTTACATGCTCCCAATACGACAAAAAAAACGTACTTATTTTGCTTTCCATGGATTGGCACCAGGGTATACTTCAGCATTAATCCAGCTTCGTATTGGTGCCTAACCGATCATGTGTACTCAAGACTCTGTTCTTTCAGTCATGACACTTAGAGCATAGATTGTCTGGAAAATAAATAGCTTTACCTTTCATCTCCTCTCTTTCTCCACGGCTGACCGGTACATCAACCATGTTATTTCAGCCACTTAACCAATCTTCAATCCAAACTCCAATCCACAAAATAACCAATCCATATTCAAGCAAAGTTCATCGTAACTACTGCCCTGGACTGGTTTATATCTTGTCTCACCTATAGATCTTTCAGAGTCAGCAGGAGGGGCAAGGTGTGCAAGGCTCAGCAGTTTCTCACAGGTATGACACAAGTTTTAATTCTCAGTCCTTTTCTCTTTTGAACCTACACCAATTCCCTTAGTCCTATCATCCATAGACATAGCATTTCTTACCTTTGCTATGCACCATATGTTCCATCATCTTGATGGGTTTACGGTTACAACCTACATAACAATCTGTCTCAATGTCATCTCAACATGGTTATTACTGACAATCTCATGATTCTGACTGATGAGAACAATCAAAGAACACAACAATAAAACAGACTGATCATCTAGTTCTTCTCGCTGGACTTCCTTCTTTTGCAGTCAGATCTCGACAAATGATTCAGATCTCCGTAGCTTGAGTGGTTTTCATGGAACCCAGAAGCTCCTAGGTCACTCCTCTCTTCACTGGCTCCACATTGCAGCTTGTGTTAAGTTTAGGAACAGGATGCTGATGCAGTCACCATCCAACCCACCAGAAGCCCACATTGAGGACATTAAAGCTTCTAGTGGTCCCATCTCAGAGAGGCAGTAAATCTCCCAATGACATTAGTGCCACTTACAACTTAAAAGAAAATAACAATCAACTCTTTCAAGAGCACTTAGAGGCTTTAAAAAAAGCTGTTCTCTCTGTGGCAAATCAGTAGTCATGTGTCGTTTGCAAATGAGCCGGCTCTAAGAGAGTGGGAGTGAATCTTCTACCGTAAGTAGGGTCAGGGCTTCATTTGGGTACACAGTTTTGTCTTGTCACATGGGAGAACCCACTAGGATTGTACCATTATGTGAAAGAAGGAAAGAGGATGCGTTAATATTAAAATGCTAAATAATTGTAACTGTGTATTTTTAAATGAAAAATAAAGAACTCAGAAGATGTTTATCAATGGACAAAACATTCACAAATTGATAAATTGGGCTAAAATATAAGGCTCAGAGGGATACTAAATAAAGAGCCATTTTGGGGCCATAAGAGTTGGCTTTTTTAAGGGAACCGAGCCAAAAGAGTTGAATCTTTGAAAAGAGCCGAACTTCTCATCACTACAAATCTCAGTGACACAGTGTGAAACCTCAAAAGACACTGAATCTGAGAACATGACTGGCAATTCGGGAGATGGCATTAGGGCAATTAACTGCAGCCATTGGGAGAGCAGCATCCAGGGAGGTAGAAAGATGTGGAGAAGTTACAAAGGTCATATTTATTGCAATATTAGGTTTCAAAAAAGTCTACATGGACCTGAGAAATGAAAGAAAAAAACCCAGTCTAGAACCCGGGTCTTGCACACGTGACCTCGCATTGTCCCTTCTAGCATGTTTTGGTTGTAAGACGTAGTTTGCAGACATTGGAGGAAGTTGTATACGTTTTTTTCTTACTGTAAACTCATGCAGTGTGAACTAGGTATGGGCCGGTATAAGATTCTGACGGCGTGATAATCTTGCATAAAAAAAAATCACAATTTTGTGGTATCAAGCTATCGTATTTACCGCTCTTTTTTTCCCCAACTGAACACAGCACATTTTATTTTAGGAAACATAACATTTTGTAACATTGAACCTGCAGTTCAACAATAATCTGCATAAATAAAATTTTCAAAAACTAATCCTTCTAAATGGAAAAAATGCAAAGACTAATCAGAACAAAAAAATCATTTACAAGGCAGTCGTGCAGTGTGAACAGATCTGTGTCGCGACGTCTTTTGAAAATCATGCAGACTGACAGTGGGGTAAGTCTGTCATCATCATGCCATTATTCCCTCACCCAAATACAAAACCAATTAAAGTAAATCTTGAAATAGCACCTTTCCCACAACCTGGAAGAAACAAGTAATTCATTCATTTTCCAACCCGTTTATTCCCATATTATTATTATTATTATTATTATTATTATTATTATTATTATTATTATTATTAACCGTACATAGTGGCAGGGGTACACCCTGGAACAGGGGTTTTCACACTTTTTCACCTTGCGAGCTACTTTTAAAATGACCAAGTCAATGTGATCTACCCGCTACAAAAATGTAAAACATCAATCAACAAACAATTATTTTCAACCTTATTGAGAATTGACAAAACACACATAATAATTAATTATTTACATTTTTTGTAATAACCTTTAGTTTAATTTGATGACTTGCACTGAATTGAATCATTAGAACAGTTGTGTGTGCCCAGAATTGGGGGGTAATAGAGTGATATTTATGGGAGCAATTGAGCTTTGGTCCAAATAACCAGAACAAAAATGATGCTCTAATAAATTTTTACATTTTCTATTGAAACTGAGTCGTGCAGTACAATATGCAGGTGAGGAGCGGCGTGTTGCTTGATTTTGGTTGTAATAGAGCAATTTAGAATAAAGTAATGAAGCATATTCTGGGTAAAACATACTTTGGATCTGGTAATTTGCAGACGGCCCCTAAGCGATTCCATGTCAGGGGGTTGCGCATAGATGGTAATGTGTTTCTGCGAATGCCGAGGGAAACTTGTTTTGATAAAAAAACGTTTTGTAGTTTGTCCGCTACATAACACAGATTAAAAATAGGTATTATTTGTTTACTAAGAACATTCTGGTCTCGAGCTATTGAGCAGAGAAAACCGAATCCGTGAATCGGCAGCTAACTTTACTGAACTGTGACGGGATGGATGATCGACTGATATTGTTTCAATTGACCGGTAGCACCTCTGCGATCGACGTAATGAGCACCCCTGGACAGGTCGCGAGTCCATTGCAGGGAAATATTCATTCACACATTGACACCTAAGGGGGAATTTTGATTATTCAATTAAGCTAACCGCATGTTTTTAGAATTGTGGGGGAAACCGGAGTACCAGAAGGAATCCCACACAAGCATGGGGAGAACATGCAAACTCCTACCAGAAAGGTCATAGGCGAGCCTCAAACCGACAACTTTCTAACTGGAATACCACAGTGCTACCCACTGCACCACTGTGCCACCCCACCAAGCAATTCCTTTTCCAAAATCATGGGCACAGACTTGCTTATTGTTACCATTTGTCTCTTCATTAAATATCCTCCAGTGAAAGGTCTGGCTAGAGAAAGCCAACAGATCACGTGCCTTGGGATTCCATTCATAAAAATTAACAGAATCTCTGGTTCAAATCTCAGACAGCCCAAAATGACCTATAAGACGTCTAACAATGCAATAAATAAAGACCAAAATACTGCTTCCCACTACATTTAATCCGTGTTCTTGAGATTTCTCTCACACTGAGCTCTCCAAAACCTGCCGTCGCACCTAGTCCATCGATCAGCGTTCAAATCCCCAAATATCGAAAAATGAGAGTGTTTTTCTAGCAGGCCAAGCCAGATCTATTCATCTCCGTCTATATGTGCCCTGCATCCCAATGAAGGCTTCAGCAGAGAGCTTGCATTTCAAACCAGGTGATAATCTCTGAGCCAGCATGTGGGAGGGAAAGGAAACAGGTCGGTGAGAGCAAAACAAGGTCAGACAAGCACCATGGCAGGGATACAAGGTCGATACTTTTAAGTTTGGCAGGTGGGCTTTAATTAAATCACATAGACCTACATGGCATGGAGATGGTGATTTGCAAAGATGCACCATGACATCTACCAATTAAAATGTGGCATGGGAAAGAAGCAATGGAAACACAACAAACTGGAGCAGATTTCTTTATGTCTGGCTAGGCAGACTGGGGAGACTGGGGCGAAAAAGCATAAGGAATTATGGCTTTAAGTATACATTAATCTGTGGTTTGAAGTAGGTTTTTACATAAATTACAAAAGATTATCAGTGGAGAGCTACCAATCACAGAGAATTATTACTAAGGAGATTCTGTTGGATTGATCATGCATCTTCATTTTTAATTAGCCATCATTGTAATGAAGACAAATGTCCCGACACTCAAACACAAACAGCTAAACTTAATAATAGGAAGAGAGAAGATACACAGTGTTGAGTGATTATGTAGAACACAGCAACTTAAAATAAGAGTTGTTTCAAAAACGTAAAGATACATGTTGTAGTCACGTATAGTCTGGAGTCTTGGAGTGGTTTCTAAATTCTGAACCTGTTTCAATGGTCCGAGCTTCCAACACCAGCAGGTTGGACTATTGTAATGGTCGTCACACTGGTCTTCACAAAAAGACCATTAAAGAGCTTCTGCTTGATCAGAGCATGACTGCCTGAACCTTGAAAGTCCGAGCATATTTCATTAGGCCTCAGGTCTCTACACTTCCAGTGACAGATGCTGTCTATATACAAGGTTCCCAGATCACTCAGATCAAACCAGTTAGAACAGCCACTGGTTCACTTCAAACAGGAAGAGTCATGTTTACACATTAGTCATGTTTACGTTCAGACAACAAACATATCTATTTAAATATGTATTATTGACTGGACAATGATGTCCTTTCACTTGCGTTATGAAACAAGGTCCATGTAGTTAAAAATTGGCAAAACTCAGCCGTATATGTTTGAACCAAATTCAGTCAGATGAAGTTATTGTTCACTAAAGTCTCTGATTAGCAGATGTTTAGAATAGTAAACGGGCAGAATTACAGAGATAAAAGTCCAGGAACGCACAATAGCGGCAAATAGCATTTGGTAGCAGGTAATAACTGCATAACACATTTTATGGAGTGCTTGACACCAGGTAGGTGGTACCTCTGCATTTGTAATGTGGAATTCTTCGGAAAGTTGATTTGTTTTTGCTATCTGTCGTTGGAAATCACACCATTCAGAAGCGCATTGTACAAAAACTATGCTAGAAAACAGTAAGGCACTTGGGTCTACGATTAAAATCAATTACTAAAAAAATACAAAGAGGCAGAAAAAATTTTATGCGATTTGTTGACAAAGAAACTTATTTAATGGTTGCTTAAATCAATAGAACATTTTTAAATTGCTGTTTATTTCTAAAAAAAAGTTCCACTAGAAAAAAATGACTTTCAAAGAACGTAAGTTCAAATTAAAAAATCCACTTATGTTTGTGCATCAAAACAATTTTTAAATTCAATTTTATTTAAATTTAATGAAAGGGAGTTGTGTTGCTTGTGTTACACTGCATTTGGTCAATAGTATAATGTGAGTGTGAGGGGCATTGTACCTACAATCACAAATGTTTCATATAGGAATTTAAGTAGTGACTAAAATGATGTATTTTGTGAAACAAATGTAAGGTACCTTTTCTTAAAAAAAATCCTCTAACATGAAGTCACTTTCCTGTCTACAATCAACATAGTGTTTAACATAATACAACATTTGCTGTGGTGTACACACACACACACACACACACACGCACACACACACGCATGAGATGTATTTGATTGATGCTCCAAATAAAGGCTGCATTAGATAGGGTTAAATGCCTGGAAACTGTCACACAGGGTATGTCATAAAATGATGAGCTTTGGACATGCAAATGTATGCTGGGTACATTTTATTTTGATTTTGGTGAACATGTTGGGAAAAATGTAGAACAATATAAAAATGTTTTGAACAAAAGGGTTGAACATAAAATACATTTTATGATAAGTGAACTAAATCAACTACATATATCATGAAGGTTATGTTGAATAAAAGAACAAACTTCCTTTATGTAATTAACTTAAGCAATTTAACTCAGTTACGTAAATTGAGGGAGCAAATATTAAAATCCTGTGGTGAATTTAGCTCCTAATCTTCCATCAAATAATACATTAACAGCCCAAACTAAGTTGCCATAATAAACTCAAGTCATCATCCAGCAGATTGGACCTCTTTCCAGCTAGTTTTGCTGTGTTTAATATCTTTTTTCCTTATAAAGGTTTAAACTCCTGAAAATGATCACCTCAGATCCTACAACGGATGATGAAAACATAAATGGAACATAAATGACATTTTAAAGCACTATAATTTTGAAAAAATAAATAAAGAAATAAATGTGACTTGGTTTTTAATACCCCAGTTGCCACAATTTATCCTTTTTTGTTTATTTAACAAAACACACGGTACAGAATCAGGTGGGCACACAGCTGTACTTCACGTTGTGTCAAAGATTGCAGCAGTCAACAATCAAAACAACATCAAGATGAAAAATATTTCAAATGATAAGATAAAAAATAACTTAAAGAGAAAATTGCTTCCCACTTGCTTGTATGCAAATTACATTTTCCAAGTATGAACATTTCTGGGCAATGAAGGCTTTCTTGATACAATCTTTTGGTCCATTTATGGTACATTCCACTTTAACACATTCAGCAATGTTCGTCCAAAATACTGATGTTATTCTAATTCCGTAGAACAGATGCTCAATTGTTTCAGGTTCACTTTGACAGAACACACACACATTTTAGGAATTTGGAATAAACTGCATTCCTTAGAGACTGACCATCTCAGAAATCTGCAATTTTTGTTATCAATTTTCTTAATTATTACTGAATTAACTATGCTATTACTATTACTGAATTTAAATAGATGCCAGCTAGTTCTAGAATTAAGCATTTTTTTCAAGCAGTTGTTTTTCAAAAGTTGTGAAAGTTGCTGTTTTTTTTCAGATTGGCAACGGTGAAAGAGAACGTTCAGGTGAGAGATTTACTACCTCTCTTCTGAACACATGCTTCTGGCTGGGATGACGGCAAGAGCTTGTAACGGAAGGATGGTTCTGACCCTGTGACTGTTCTGTAAACAACATCATTGTTTTATACTTAACATGGGGTTCAATGGGGAGCCAGTGGAGAGAGATGAAGAGAGGAGTGATCTGAGCTCTTCTAATGATAGAAGAGCAATCTCCATAGGAGCAGTCTTTCTTTCAAATCCTGATTGCTTCAAATCAACTCTTACATTCTCTGTAACGAATAGACACCTGAGGTGAGGGATGAGTTCAGGTCATTGAATGAGGGGCTGAATGGAGAAGTTTAGATCTGTGCTACAGAGAGGAGAGAGAATGAGGGACTGTGGCAGAGAACTGTCTACTGATGGTGAGACTCTTCTTTGTGAAGTGCTCAGTGCAGTCATCAGCTGTAAGAGAGGTGGTATGGGGGGTTGAGGGAGAGTTGGTTGTTCTTATTTTCTGTGTTTATTAGTTGTTGCCTTCTGTGTTTGCTCTATTTTGCTTTAGTTTTACCTCAATCTGTGGGTATTTATATCCCATGCTGAGGTTGCTCTGGCACAGGATCATTCTGATTCTGAGACGTCAAGTTCATTGCATCTTTATGAGACTTATTACAACAAGCTGTCATCGCATTTAAGGTCTGCGTATTGTTTCGTAAACCTTTCTTTGTCTTTGGTCTTTGTTTTGTTTATGTCACTCCTGTAGAGTCAGTTTATGTTAATGAGGTGTTCTCCTTCCCTGGACTGTTGTGTTAATTCGCCTTTTTGTGCTTTAAACAACTCATGCTCTGCAATTGAGTTCTATCACCTGCCGTCCCTCACATTAGCTTTGTGTATCTTCTCAAGTTATGCACTCCTGGCCCATGTACTCGTCTTGAGAATGAGGTAAGTGAAGTCTGATGACTTGTGAGGTCTCCATGATCCTTGATTTTCACTATTTCCTCTCAGCCAACCTAAGGTTAGACCCTTGTTGCCTGAGAATGACTGATAACCAGTGGTTGGGGGAAGATGTTTTCAGTGTTTTGGATGAGAGGGGGCAGAGCTTGTAATAGAAAGAAAGGCTTCGTAATAGAAAAATATATTTGAATCCTATTGTTCTGAGATAGAACAAGAAGTTACATCACAGCTAGGCTTCATAAGTCGGTGTGTTGGAGATCTTTCATCTACTTTGAAAGAGCTGCTTGACTTTTTCAGAACTCTCTCTCTTTCTTCTCCCGCTCTTTCCTTCTCTGTTCTCAATCCAGCTCTGTTTGCTATTTAGCATTCTAAGAGTTTTAAAGCAAATACACTGTGTCTTTATAACAAAAACAGTATCAGGTGAAAAGAAAAATGATAATAATTAGAGGACAAACACAGAAGGTGCGATGCCACCTTATTGTTTTTGTTACTTTTCTTCTTATTATTCGTTTAACTCCATATCACTTTGTCCTAAAATCATAAGATTACTCTTACTGTGTTTGGAGCATTGTGCCGAGTCTGTTTGTGTACATTTTTACTATGTTGGTCATTTTGGAAGTCAGTCTTATGTTTATTTATTTTTATTTATTTATTTTGGCCAAAATGTTTTTTTTTTGTTCCCTTTTGTCCCTTATTCTTCATTTTCTTTTTGTTTTCTGATGGCCGCTTTGCCCCGTATAACTGCTTGTGTTATACTTCATATTATTATTATCAATTGTATTGGTAGTAGAATTCTAATAGCAGTTGTATAAATATAATAATATTCTTAATAATAATGGTTACTAATATAAATGTTTATATTTTTGTGCGTTCTATAAACATATGGTTTTATGATGTTTTAATAATTTATATTTGGTGTTTTTGGTCTATTCTGTGTATTGCGTTTCAGTCAAGCGTGTTTTTTTTAATTATTAGTTTTGGACAAAATAAAATGAATGTTTCAGCAGTAATGTGAAGCTTTTTCTCACTGAAAACATTTTATAGGATGTTAAAGGGTAATGTAGAAGGCCAACACCTTTTCATAGTAGGAATTAAAAGAATTCCGTCGAGATCACCTGATGCGGCGCCGCGTCATCGCTGTGGCACTTCCCTTTTCGCACTGGCTCCACAGAAACATGGCTCCCACCCATCAAAACAAACAAATGCTTCTCCCTTTTCTACTTCTGACAGTTGTCGAGGTAGCCGAGGCGTTTGACGGAGGAGACGCGGCGGCTTTGCTTCTCGGCGCCGCCGTGACCCTCGTGGGACTGTGCGCGTGCATGGGTTGGTACGCGCGTACTAGAAACGACCACTTTTGAAGACCTAACATGAGACAAGGCCAGGAAGTTAAGATGGGTGTTTGATATATCTTTTTAAAAATAGGTTGACATGGACCAACAGTAAGAACGTGGATTAAACAAGGTTCATCATTTAAAGAAAGAACTGGAACTCTTGAACCGTCTATATGCCTTTCTTCACGTGCTCCACGCGAGGTGCACAAATGCAGGTGCATCCTTCCTAAGAATCTCATTGTGGACCTGTACAGTGTTTACGGCGTGATGGTAGCTTTGTCGCGCTCTGTTGCTGGACTGCTTTCTAGTTTCAGCAATGCAGCAAAGTTTGATGATTGTATTCTTTTACTGAAGACTTAATACCATTTCTAAAGTGTACCAAATGGTTGCAGTTCCGTACTAAGCAAATGGCTTAAGAATAAAACCTGTGTGTATTTCCACAACAATGTTTTTGGCTCTTTTTTAGAAAAAAAAAAAACAACAACTTGACCTTTACTATATGTGGATAATCAATACTTTTAGTCAGAGTCATTATTTTGATCCTTGTTGCGATTTGAAAGTGGCCATTGTTGTAGTTAACTTTAAGAAGACAAAGTTGGTTCACTTGAATTGTTTATTCCATTAGATTTTTTTTTTTTTTTAAATGTGCGGATTTATAAGTAAGAATGTTGTCTTTCAGCAAGAAGGTCACTGGTTTGAGGCCTTACTCAGAGTAGTTTACATGTTCTCTCTTGTGGGTTTTTCTCAAGGTACTCCTATTTTCCCAACAAGAAAAAAAAAATCTAAATCCCTTTTCGGGGTCAACGTGTGTGATGATAGACTGTTGCTGAAGACTGCTGGATATACAACCATGAGAGACTGAAAAGGAAGAAGGGGTAAAGAAAATTTTGTAGTATTTTTTTTTTAGTATTTTATTTCATTCTATATTTAACATGAAACATTTATCACAAGTCGGTCTAAAATCTTTAGGGAATTTCTGAAGATAAATAAAGGCTCCTTAAATGTAAACAATCTGTTTTTGATAGTCATAATGCTGATTTCACAATTAGTTAAATAATATTAGGCGTTAAAAATAACTTTTTTTTTCCTCATTACTTAGTTACATTTGCCTGGTAATGGTCCCCTTTCAAGACTACACCCAAACGTGATCCTCTAGCATTTTATTAGAAACCTATGGATGATTTCAGAGACACAAGGTCCATAGTTTTAAGGTCTAAGGTGGGAATTTTATGATTTGAGACACCACAAATAGAAAACTCTGAGAGTGGCTCATTTTAAAGGGCATTTAAATAATTTATATTAGTGTTAAACTATTTACAAAGCACTAAAACCTTTTCAATTTGATATAATTAAATACCCTTAAAACATTATTTTTGCCTTTTTTACTAATATTTGTTCAGTACATTGTGCAATAATTTCAAAACAAACCTGGAAGTGAAAAAGACAAATCCTCCCAAAAAAAGCATAGACAAGGTCAAAACAATGTGAACCTTTTCTAAATCTTATACACTGTTCCAAGCACTTTTAAAATCAAAATGTCAACAATAATAACCTTTTTGAAACTTACACGTTATATTTGAAATCAAAATCAAACAATAGGTGAGTTGTGTCATTCCTGCCTAATCCGCTGTGATGGGCACACGCACCGGTGAGTGCAGAGCCTGTCAGTACACGATCCGCTCTACGTTTTCCCTATAGGCTTGTGTCGTGATGAAAACGCTTTTTGGCATGACACCATATCATGGATAATAACAGAGTACGCAAAATAAAGTTATCTTTTTATGCAACTGTCAGGCAGTATTTGACTATTGGGCTGGTGGATGAGGCATTAAATCACATTTTTCTACATTAAGGTAGCAATCTTGGCTAAGAAAGTCTTATCATCAGCCTGTCGGTAATAACGATTCATCTGACATTTATCAGACACAGCCTGCGAACTCCAACAGTAATTAAAACTATTGTTAACTGATGAATCTTGTGTATGCATTTTTTTTTCAAAAGAGAGCTTAAAATATGCAATTTGCAGTTTTTAAGCTTTCACGTGTATAGCCACATTTAATACTTTTTAAAACATTACTTGCCATTAAGCGTTTTAACGACAAACTGCCGATATTTTGTATACAGGCATAAATAAGCCACATGGACATGTAGGTTCTGTCAGATTTTCGCCTTTAAACGCTTCCTTTTTTAAGACAACATTCAATGGCCAATGTATTAGGTACATTTTACTAGTACCTGGTTGCACCCCTTTTGCCTTCATAAACGGCTTAATCCCTCGTGGCACAGATTCAACAAGTTCCTGGGAACATTCTTCAGAGAGTTTGGTCCATGTTGACATGATGGAATCACACTGTTGCTTCAGATTTGTCGGTTACACATCCATCATGTTAATTTCCCATTCCTCTACATCCTAAAGGTGCTCTATTGGATTGAGATCTGGTGACTGTGTGGGGCATTAAAATACAGTGAACTCATTGTCATGTTCAAGAAACCAGTCTGAGATGATTCACGCTTAATAACATGGCACATTATTTTGCTGGAAGTAGCCATCCGAAGATGGGCACACTGTGGTCATAAAGGGATGGATGTGGTCAGCAACAATACTCAGGTAGGCTGTGGACACAATGATTAATTGGTACCTACACCATTACACCACCACCAGCTGCCTTAACTGTTGATTCAAGGCAAAATGGATCCTTGCTTCCAAGTTGTTGATGCCAAATTCTGACCTTACCATCCAAATTTTGCGGCAGTAATTGAGACTCATCAGAGTCATGATCAGAGGGGCTATTTGAGTTATTGTTGCCTTTCTATCAGCTCAAACCAGTCTGGCCATAATCCTCTGGTGTCAACGCGGCAAAGAACTGCCACCCACTGGATTTCCGTTTTCCTGACCATTCTCCCTACACAGGGTTCTGCATGAAAATCCCAGTAGATCAGCTGTTTCTAAAATACTCAGACCAGCTCGTCTGGCACAAACAACCATGTCATGTTCAAAGTCACTTAAAAAAAATTCTGATGCTCGGTTTGAACTGCAGCAGATCATCGTGACCATGTCTTTGTGCCTGAATGCATTTAGGTGCTGCCATGTGATTGACGCATTAACAAGCTATTCTTTAGGTGTCCCTAATAAAGTGACAGTATCAGTGTATATCGTATTCAGCAATTAAAATTAAAATATCATACAGGTGGGGAACGATATGGGGTTAATCTTTCTTAAACACCCTTTAGCTAAGTCACTCATTAAAAGTATTTACAATTAAAGCATCTTTTTTAAACAAGTCATGTCGACAGATGTTTTAAGATTTTTATACAGATCACGAACATTTAGAATTTAAAGTTTTATGAAGGCATCGAGGTCAATATGTAATCAGTGTCTTACTCCTAAGAACCAGATTCCCACGTTGGTTTCTAATTGGGAGAATCTAAGACAAAAGGCATGCGCTCATAATTTATAAAGGGTAAAAGAGTCCTCCGTAGAGCCATATGTTTAATGGGCAGCAGCCCCTAACACATAAATACCTCTTCTAAATAAATAATCCACTTGTATCTATTGTCAGTGCATGCTACATTTAATTGTTGACTTATAGCGATAAAGCATTGAAAATTTGGGTGGGGGGAGGGTAGGTTAAACTGTTTCTTTTTACTCATTATTTATTTCTAATTCATTTGTATCTTGTGTAGACTGTTAATAAAATTACACACAGTCACATTAATGAAGGGCGAGAGGGACCCGTGATGCTGCTGCACCCATCAGTGCAGATGATGCTGCTCCTGCTGCTGATTCTGGGATCACAAATAGCACCAGTGCGCATGCGCCGAGCGCACCGTTTACTGTATAATCACAGTGGGGGAAAAAAGAGCAGGCAACAAAACGAAACCCTTTTTTACGGCAAAGTGATTGCTGCCATGTAAATAACCGCCAAGGAAACAAAGAGGGACATCAACAGGTATGTTTTCAATTCATATTTTAAAGCGTTGTGTCTATTGTGCTCGACATTTGCCTTCATTTATTTGAAGGAATTGCTGTGCCTATAATGGACGCTCAGCCATCCAGAAATCATTCCGTTTTATAAAGCAAAGGGAAACGAGATCGTTTGGGAACCAAACATCGCAAGCAAGGATCCAAAAGATCCCGAATGCGTTGACGCGACGATTTTGCGATTTATTTGTGAACGTTAAATGATAAAACATCAGCTGGAGACACAAAGGTTTATTATTGTACCGCTCGAGGAAATGCTCTTCCTGCTTTAATGTGATAAAAATGACAAGACGTTTAAACATATAAAACGTGGAATAATGCTGCTGTTCTCGAATTACTGATGTAAACAATCGAAATAAAGAATAAATGGGTTGAATGCTAAATATGTATCTCTAAGCATGTCCATTTACATTTGTGTTGCTATTCGACTGTGTGAAAATCTCAGATAACATGTTGAATATACTTTTCATTTGATAAAGTCAGACATAAATATTGATTAATTTTTGCACAATATTAAAAGGGGACAGACATAGTTGTATTCTGCAGGATCTTTTGGGTGTGATCAACAGCTTTTCTTGCTGCATCTCGACAAATGTTCGTTTCGGGTGTAGCAGATAGCAATCATTACATTTCAAGTCTTTTTTTTTCACCATCATGCCTCTGATGAATACCCCTCGAGACACATGTCTGGCCATGGCAATGAGCATCTTGTCAGCTTCTTTTCCATTAAGTGTTTCATTTGCTTTGGAAAAGGAGAGATGTTGGGGGTGGGGGTCTGTTATTTTACCGAGGATTTATGTTTGTGTCCAATGCCGAATCGTAAGAAGAAGAATGAGCTCGGATCAGACGGCACACCATTACAGCTGTAATGCAAGATGCAATTAAATATTAAATCTTGATGACAAAAGAACTGTGCAACGCAACACTCTGCTTTCAGTTTGGCTTTAGTGAGTGAATCCTAACGGGTGGATTGTGTTTTTCAGGGATCCTTTTAGGTGTGATGAGAAAAGAACAAAGGATGCCTTAGGAGAGAAGCAGCAACAAACAAGGCTGCAAACTGCTTCAAAGCACACCAGATGGATCTATTACTTCACTCTCCATCCAGATCATGATAGTTGGCTAAAGCTTTAAGCATTCTCTATGATCCCTTCTCCATCTATGGCGAACTATAGCCATGCAGGGGACCACAACATCTTGCAGAATGTCTCTCCGCTGGCCACTTTCCTTAAATTGACTTCCCTGGGTTTCATCATTGGCGTGGGAGTTGTCGGAAACCTCCTGATTTCCATCCTTCTGGTCAAAGACAAGAGCCTTCATCGAGCGCCCTACTACTTCCTGCTGGACCTCTGTGCTTCAGACATCCTTCGTTCTGCCATCTGTTTCCCCTTTGTGTTCACTTCAGTCAAGAATGGCTCAGCCTGGACGTACGGCACGCTGACTTGCAAAGTAATCGCCTTTTTGGGCGTGCTATCCTGTTTCCACACTGCCTTCATGCTATTTTGCGTTAGCGTGACACGGTACTTGGCAATTGCTCACCACCGCTTTTACACTAAGAGGCTGACCTTCTGGACATGCTTAGCTGTAATATGCATGGTGTGGACCTTGTCGGTGGCCATGGCGTTCCCTCCAGTATTGGACGTGGGCACGTACTCTTTCATCCGAGAGGAGGACCAGTGTACTTTCCAGCACCGCTCCTTCCGTGCCAATGACTCATTGGGCTTCATGCTGCTCCTAGCACTCATCCTCTTGGCCACCCAGCTTGTCTACCTCAAGCTCATCTTTTTTGTCCATGATCGCCGAAAGATGAAGCCGGTGCAGTTTGTGCCTGCCGTCAGCCAGAACTGGACCTTCCATGGGCCAGGAGCAAGTGGTCAAGCTGCAGCAAACTGGCTGGCGGGTTTTGGCCGGGGCCCCACACCACCAACCCTGCTGGGAATTCGGCAGAACAGTAATGCGGCGGGCCGCAGGCGTCTGCTGGTGCTGGATGAGTTTAAGACTGAGAAGCGAATAAGCAGGATGTTCTATATCATAACCTTCTTCTTCCTGAGCCTGTGGGGACCCTATCTCGTAGCCTGTTACTGGAGGGTGTTTGCCCGAGGCCCAGTGATCCCAGGAGGATACCTGACGGCTGCCGTGTGGATGAGTTTTGCCCAAGCAGGTGTCAACCCCTTCATCTGCATCTTTTCCAACCGGGAGCTTCGGCGATGCTTCAGCACTACACTCCTCTACTGCAGAAAATCCAGGTTACCGAGGGAACCCTACTGTGTTATATGAAGGTGGCATTTTTTCTGATTTCTTGGTTTGCTTTGGATGCCCTGGATGGTCAGGGATGTGTTCACCTGTACAGCTTCTCTTCTTCTCTTTTCCCTTTTTGAGGCCTGTTGTTGAAACGTCCGAATGGAATAAGGTGATGAATGGACAGAGGACATGTTCCATGTTTATGTTCTAGTAAACAACCGTGCTAAAGGCCATTTGAAACCCAATAAGCAAAAATAAAATAAAAAAATTGAAAAAGATTAAAATGGATACATCGAGAAGGAGCTGACCTTTGGATATCTGGAACTCCGGAAAGGGTGTTAGGGGGGCAAACTGTCACCGGACGGAACCACTGGAATTTCTGTCCACTAAAGTTGCACTAATGAGAAGATCCGAAGACGCTTTTTATTCCGAGGATGTCTTGTTTTTCCCAAACTGAAACACGAATGCTTTAATCTGCAACAGACTTCTCTCTCGGTGTAAGTAAACAAAACATGTGGGGTGACTAACTCTATCGGAATACAACTTCATGAGAGGATTAATTGGTTTTAATGTAAGTGATATCTTTTTTTCCTTTTAGGGCGGGTTTGGGGTGGGCTGGTGGGCGGATCTTTTGGGGGTGGGGGGTGGGGTCCTGTTGTGTGGTTTCCGGAATTGCAACTTAAATTATTTCCTGTAGATTTATGATCCATAAGGTATGTCTCTGTTGTCTGGCAATGTTATTTTCTTATCTCATTATTCCAACTCAAATGTTTGACATTTGAAAGCGTTGCTCTTGAGAACCTTGTAATTAAACTGACAGTGGAGAATCCATTCAGCTACGTTTACTGTGGCGCATCCATGTACCCGAACATGCATATTTTGTTACAGATACCACTCCAGCTGTTCTTGCCTTAATGGTTCTGGTGTTTGGTTCATGTTTCATCATCAAGGAGAGGGTTGTTTTTCAACAAAAAAAAAATATCTACTCCTCCTCGAGTCATAGTGGGAGGCTTTTCACATCTGGGTGAAATGCATGAAAAACAGTGTCCTCCGCCTCATCGCAGGCATAGGCTGTGCATCGACAACCCTGTGCATCCCTTACCTTGCAACGTTTGCTACACCCCACCAAGTGCGCAGAGCACAGGGAGTGTGTGTCTGTGGACGTCTGTTTATGCGTGTGAGAGTGTGTGTGATCTTGGCGAACAGCTGTCATGTCAAGACCAGAGCCTTAGTCTGAAATCTTGCACAATTTGTAAAAAATGTAATAGGAAAAACAAAAAACCTTGTATTTAAGGCACAGAGTCTTGTTTCTACTTTTCCCAACATTTGCTCTATACTAATTGTTTTGATTAACTTACTTTTTTCTCTTGTGGCCATTTTAATATTTATTCTGTATTCTTTTGTATATTCTAGGTAGATAGTGTGTAAGTTTGTGTGAGTCTTTCATTTTGAAGTCCCGAATGTGAGTACTGTTTAAGTTAGGACTGCAATTGCTGAAAGTCAACTGTGTAACCTGTTGCTTACATTTTTTGAAAAATAAAAATTTTACATTTTGCAACACTTGTTCTTGCAATTTACTCCAGAAACCCCTATGTTATGATTGGTTTCGTTGGGCCCAAAGAGAAGTGAATGCAAATTTAGCAGGGGGAAATATGTATAAATATTGACCAAGGCATGCTAACGAGCTTCTCTTCTCTATTAATGATCGCTTCGCACTGAACTGTCGTGGTTAGTCTTGCGTTAATGTGTTTCAGCAGTTTGTTTGTGTCCCTGTTTAATTACTGTAAAATGTATTTCCATCTCCTCTATCATTTCTCCATGAATTGAGGCTTGCTTGCTTTTGCTTTTCTATTCATTATGTGCTTTTTGCTCTGTCGTTTACCTCTTCATCTTCTCTGTTTCTTTCCTGGGGAATTTTGGACTGTTTAGCGTTTGCTTGGATGTTGTTTTTCCCTTTTAAGCTGTAACAAAATACAACTTAGTTCTTGTAAATGTTACATTTTTGAGGCACGCTCTGATCTGACCTGAAGCTACAACGTTGCATGCATTTCAAGCAAAATGCTGTTATGTTATGATAAACTGTGTCATTAACACAACAGACATTTCTCATAATGCAGCCTTTGACAAATTGATCTTTTGTGTTTCTGGACACTAAAGTGACTTGATACCAACATGATCAGAGCATTCATATGAGCCAGTAGGTACCCATTCCACCCACTTTTAAGCCTTAAAGCAACTTAATGACCAAGAACAAAATTTAATGAAAATGCTTTACATTCTGTAATGTAACAAAAATAGTAGTTTGCCAAATAAAACATACATCTGTGCTATAAGCTTCTCTGAAAAGGTAAGTTGATTTGTTGGTTTTTAAAAACAAAAGCCATATCACAGTTCCTGTACTTTCAAGGGTCACCACTAGATGACTCCAATTTGAAGTCTGTAAAATGAAACTGAAAGTTTGCATTTTGTCACATTTTTATTTGAATTATCTTGCAAATCTTGTAATCTTTGTATAATCTAAATCAACCTTTTTGAAACCCACAGATTATATTTGAAATCAAAATTAAACAATGGTTGAGTCACGCCATTGCATTGCTACTTAGTTCAGCCCCTGTGATTGGCACACACTTTGGTGCAGGCAGACACTTCTAAGGGTTAAATTGTCATATTGGGAGCCAGTGGAAGAATAGGGGGATGATGCCATGTCCCTTATCATGCTCATGATATGGGATGTTCATGCTCTTTCTTCATTAGTATTGAATGATTAGACCTACTTCACCCACTCAGGGCTTCCAGTAGGTATAGTAGGCAGCTACTGAACCATTTGAATGAAGTTTAAAGCTAATGTGTGTCCCAGAATGGCATGATCATGTCTGGAGTGGCTAGTAAAGAGACACTCTTTGTTATACTCCATTAGCTCTAAAGTAAAAGGATTTTCCTGGTTTGAATACATGCCTTTGAAAAACACAACAGCCTTTGATTTTATATGATAAAATAGTGCATAAGTAGGTCACTGCACATTGACATTAAGATGTTAGTGCTTGAGAATGCTCTCACTCTTTTAGGAGTATACATATATATTTTTTTTATCTTAAAAGAGCAACATCTCGTGACCTCACTTGAATTTAATTGAACAAAAAGTCAAGTGCCCATAAGATCTGGGACTCGTCTGAGTCATTTGCCATCTCCATGATTCATCTCCTGATGTCAGGTGTCTGCTGTGCATGTTAAAATACCAAATTAGATTCCAGTGCACCACATGTTCTTTCTTTTGATTGATTCCAGAACTTGCCTAAATCTAAGTCTCAATGTCTCAAATGCAGTGTGTGAATACCCTTCCCCTTAGCAGTCTCTGGGTGTGTCAATCACAGAGGCTGTTTGGAATTAAGTAGGAATGACGTATCCAGCTGTTGCTTAATTTTAATTTCAAATATAATGTGTAGGTTTCAACAAGGTCATTAGTTATATTGAGTAATATTTTTGGTATTAAATGAACATTACAAGAGTTATGGCACATAATTTACCAGGTAATTAAAATGTCAGAAAATGTGCAAAATCGATGCCATTAGTGCCATCTAGTGGTGAACAGAAGACATGCCCTTTGGAAGTACAAGACCTGTGATATGGCTAGTGTTTTTCAAAGTTCTGGCACAATGGCACAAAAAGTGCTTGGAACAGTGTGAAAGATTTGGGAGATATGATGCAACTGTAACATTGTTTGACTTAGTCAAGTTTTTTGTGGATTTTGTCTAAACTCTTTGGTTTTTGTTGGTAACATAAAAAATGGTTCGTTCTCAATTTTTCAAATGAAAAATGAAAATGTTTTACTGTTTTTTTTTAATTACAATTTTAGGTTTGTTGTGGAATTGTTGTGTAAGGCAATGAAAAAAATATTTGCAATATAAGCTTGGGTTGTACTGAAAAAAAAAAAAAACATTATCAAGCATTGACATAAAACTGATTTAAAATTAAATTATTATAGCAAATTGTAAAGACTTTTAACCCAACAAAATTAAAAGGCATTTTTGAAAACAGCCTTTTTTAGTCTTTATGCTTTTGCTTTATGCAACATTGGTGACTCACGACCTGTGTTGCTCAAGATAGCCACCTGGAGGCCTGGCATGTGAAATGCAATAAAAATATTCCTTTATTTTTGTGAAAATGAATCAAGGTAAAGATTTTTAGTATATGTATGTTTTCTACATAACTCAGTCAATTGTGATTTAAGTTTAATTTAACTTTTTATGGTTTACTTAAAATTTCAGTATTACAAAAAAAAACATACATTGATTCTTACAAGAATATCTTTTGAAATGGTATATTTAAAAAAACAAAACAAAAAAAAACTAAATAAAACTATAAACCCCCCAAAAACCCAGTAAATCCTTCAATACCTTGAAAGTTGCAAAACTCTATTTTACCCCATTCTCCCCTTCGCTTAAAATCTTATTTCCCTCAGAAATCACAAATGCATGAATAAGTTTCAAACATTTTCATGGTAAGGATCCAACACTGTATTTCAAATTGAGAATCCAAAGACATGTTCTCCATCAACATCTACAGCTTTCTCCAGGCTTTATTGTAACCACAGCAGAATAAATGGCATTTATCATCTCTGACAAAGTCCTTGTTGTTCAGTAAAGACCACGTATTGAAAGAGCAGTCTTTAATGCAGCTAATGTTTAAATGCTGGTGTATTGCATGTTCTGTTGGTTCATTACCTGATTGCGTGAGATGCGGGTGGAGTGGATGCATTCATTAAAACACAGCTAGCTTGAGCTGTAAGCATGGTTGAGGCCAGAAGGGCCCTGCTTCTCCCAGCATTCCTGCACAAGTTTCAGCAATTTTGCTTCCAGTTATCAATATTTCCTGCAGCTGCAGGGGTTTGTTTGGAGTTTTGATTGGGGACATGGCCGCTATAATGGAGATCAATACCTAAAGTGAACTACAACAGGGAACTTAACATGTCTGATGTCGCTCCACACACACAAAAAAAATCTGTATTTACAACAGTTGAACGGGACTCCGAGAGGGATTTGGATTTTGGCGGAATTAAAACAGAAATGTGTGCTTTTGTTGAGGATTATTAAAGATTTAGTGAAGTCTGGTATCTGCTGTTTGATAGCACGTTTAGCATAGCTTAGCATAGATCATTGATCTGAATAGACCAGTAGAATTTCTCTATAAATTTGTCTATAAATTTCCATATTTTTACCCACTTAACTAATTGAGAAAGAAATCAAGCTGTAATTCCAGCATTGCTATTTTGTAGGCTGATTTGATTGAGGCAGAATGGTGCTTAGTTCCCAACATCTTAGTTCTAACATCTTTCAGTTATTACAAAACAACGTAACTCTAAAATAGATTCAAGTTGGAAAATATGATATCATTATAAAAGCTGATTGATCATATTATAGTGAAATGCTACTGGTCTAATAGGATTCAGTGACCTATGCTAAGCTATGCTAAAAGTGTCACCGGTCAGAACTGGAGAAACACTAACTATTTCATGTCACATTTCAATCATGGAGAGATGGAGAATGAATTTAAAAAGAAGAGTGTCCCTTTAGCATCACTATGGCCTCAGATACAGTCAAATTTGTTTACTTAAAATCCATTTATTGATGGAACATTCTAGACAGTCACAAATATACGGACATGTGAATATCCGTAGGCCTGGTCTTAGTCATTAGTATTCAGAGGCTTTGTTGGGGAGTTACAAGACTGAGGACAATAAATACATCCCCGGCAGGACTCAAGGGAACGGCCATCATCACCTTGATTTTTATTGCCCTTTTATTCAAGCACCTCCATCTTGCTCACTGACATTTTTTCTTCCTGAAAAAAATGCATTCGAAACTCATCCAGACATCATCTGTTTTTATAGGCAGGACATACGTCTGACTATGATGTCGTTTTTTTAATGATCAAATATTTTGAGTGAAAGTTTTGAAGGTTACTTCTCTTTTATTGTTGGAAAAATGACAGTCACATACAGGAATATGGAACTCAGCAGCATAAAAAGAACATTTGCAAACCTATATAATGTTGTTTTACTCAAATACATGTGCACATGTTGGAGATGTATAATAGTTATTTTACTAGGCCTTAAATGGTGACCTACTAATTAAGAGGCTTCACACTGTGCCCCCATGCTGCCCTGATCATTAATTCATTTAACAAATCTGTTCAAAAATACTGATTCATTTGCAAAATGAATTGACCAACTCAAGTTGTGTTTTGTAACCTGGTTAATGACAGTCAACACTGGTTTGAGCAACATAAATCAGCTAAACAACTTGACCTTGTAATACTGAAGATCACAGATTTTTATTGAAAACTGGTTTCTTCAAATCATTGATTTAGTTAACCCTATATTTTTTTTATAAACTATACACAAAACATACAGGGTACAAACAAAACTTTGGGTATCGTTAGTGGAAAAAAAAGAGTTTGTCAATTTCCACGTAAGTGTTGAGTACTGTTGGGGTTGATATGTGAGTCTCCAATGCAACTTTTAAAAATAATAAACTCTGATACTGCAGCCTGTACTATAGTACTGCTGCCTTTCAGATAAAGGGTCACTAGTTCAAGGTGATTACGTGTCCTTCCTAGCTCTGCTCCAACACCTTTATGAGATTTGGTTTCATGTCAATTCGAACTTTCCACTAACAGCCTAACTCAACATTAACTTGACCCTTAGAAGTCTTTGCATGCACTGACACATGTGCCATTCACAGTGGTTGTTTAGAATGACCCACCTATTTCGTTTTGATTTGAAATATAATGTGTAGGTTTCAAAAAGGTTATTATTTTGATCTTTTTTAGTTATATAATTTTAGAATATAAGAGTTATGGCACAAAATTTAGATGATAATTCAAAATAACTGCGATGGACGGGCGAACTGTCCAGGGTGTACTTCCTCCTCTCACCCAATGTGCACTGGAGATAGGCAGCGGCAGACCCCCGTGACCCCAAAACGGGAATAAATGGGTTGGAAAATTAATTATTGAATTCAAAATAAAATGTGCGTTTAAACCTCAAATCGGTGCCATCTAGTGGTGAAAACAAGGGATAATCCTTGGAAGTACAATACCTATGATATGGCTTGTGTTTTCAAAAGTTCTGGCACAAACCAAAGCACAATGGAACAAAAAGTGCTTGGAACCATGTATAAGGTTTAAGTAGAACGTTTTAACACAATTTTTATATTGTTTTGACCTTGTCTTTGCTTTTTTTAAGGATTTATAAAAAGTTTTTTTTTGTCTCAACACATTTGATTTTTGTTAAAAAATGGTAAAAAATGTTCATTCTCCATTTTTGAGATTTATGCAGTAAAATATTATGAAAATGTAATGGTATTTTTTGTACAGTTTAAGGTTTGTTGTGGAATTTTTGCGCAATGTAATGAAAAAAAAGCTAGGGTTGTACTCAAAAACGATTCAAAGCATTCCCCTCAAAAAAAAAAAACTGTAATTTATTAGAGAAAATTGTTCTAATCTCCCAAATGCCTGGACTGTTAAAAGGTTAATCGCTGAACAGTTTGCAGCACTGTATGGAAGTATTAATGTTGGTTATCTGCAGGAGATCACACATTTCCAAGCCACTGCTTGAAGACCTAAAATCTAAAAGCTTGAGTTTGCAACCTCCCTCAAGACTATTGACAAATCTGAACAACTTGTGATAGCTGAGCATCTGGTGAGTTGGTTAAGATAAGTCTCAAAGTTGTTTTTTATTATTATTCATATATGAATAGTAATGACACTCCTGCTCGATCCTTCTCCAGCTTCAGAACTGTGTCAGTGAAATCAGGGCCTGGCTGGCTGATAATTTTCTGCGTTTAAATTCTAATAATTGGGAGTTTATTGTATTTGGCACAGGACTGGGTGATCATAAATCTTTCCCCTTTCTAGAAAAGTCGACTGACCGTAATCTGGGGTCAGTGAACGGAGATTTAGTGATGAAATCAATAATATATTATTACTGATTATTACAGAAGGTCTGAACGTTTCTGGATAGACGTGACCTTGAGCATGCACTGCGTGCCCCGATGAGCTCACGGCTGGATTAATGTAATGCCTTGCACTATATGCCTCTGGTAGTCCAGAATGCTCCTCCTCCTTACATTAGTGACCTATTGGTCATGAACACCCCGTGCTTGGGCAATCACACTTACAAATAACACATCGCCTGCAGATGCATCCTCCTATTGTTATATGGTGCTCTCTAATCTACTTTAGAGCAATACTGATTGTGTTCTATTAAGTCTTATGCACCTCAACTATGGAATGCATTGGACTTTAGATCCAAATTGGATTAAAAACAGTCCATTTTAACTTTCTTTCGGAATTGGTTGAAAGATCTGTGTTTTGTTTGTCTATCATCTTATGCATCTGGCTTCTCTCTGTTCTCTGCCTTTGGCATCATTGTTATAGTGAGGTGCTTTATGAAAAGCTTTGATTTGTTGGCAATATTTGTGTGCGCTCCATACCCAAACACACTGAGTTTGGATTCTGAGTCTGTTGTCCCGAAGAGAACCAGTGCTTCAGAGCAGTTAAGCATGAATATTGATTCTGACAGCGTATGTGTTAAATGTTCATCTTTGTCATCTCATTTCCTGCCTCATGTAGGAAGTGATGTGTTTGATATCTGAGGACGGCTTGTCATTTGCATGTCTTGTCTTTCACTTACACCGACATTGTCAAATCGAGAGAGCAAACCATCAGCACAAAATGGACATAGTCTACAAGACAGACAAGAAAACATACATAATATCTTAGTATAGGTCGCTTTGTTGAATTCAAGTGAAATGTATTTTTTATTTTTTATCGCTTTAATGCAGGTATTATCATGGTATTTTTTGATGATTTTCTCTCACAATTAAAACTACTCTCAGCATTTTCAAGCTCGATCTCACCATCAGGTAAACAGAGGATAGAAAAAGAAAAGTACCACCCAGTACAACCGGAAACAAATGACTTGCACGCAGATTCCAAGAGATTATAATCTGAGCTGCGAAACACATGGACCCACTGTGGGCAGATGGGAATGAGATGGAAAGCAGAACTGAGGAGGAATATTAAGGTCATGAGGAACGTGATGATCGCAAAGCTTTGATTGTGGGCAAACCAGCAGCTCTTCTCTAACTACCACATGCTGGCTTGGCAATGTGTTCAAATTTATCCAGCAGGATGAAACAGGCCACCGCAAACATTTCCATTCGCTTTATGAAATATTTAACAGCCACTCAGAGCTGGGAAAGCTTTTTCCAGGAATATTTTGTAGGTTTTAACTTCAGGGCTTAGATACAGTAGCTGAATTGCTTGGAAGACTGCTTTAAAAGTTGCTTTTTGTCATTACTTGTGTAGAATGCTTGAGAATTTAATTCTACATATGGTAAAGAGGCATTATAAAATGACATTGCCAAAAATAATAATAATATTTATACTATTATAGTATAATAATATTATACATTTTATTTGATGTATAGCCTTACAAGGCAGCAGCTTGCTTGTTAATCCTCAGAAATCTAGGGCCCAAGGAAATGCTTGCTATCTTGACATTTTTTTGTACAACACCAGCTTTTTTACGTAAACAACTGAGATCAAACTGTTTTTGTTTTATAACAAAAGTTTTGAAAAACACAAGCCATCTTGGAGGTCTTGTACTTCCAAGGGTCACCCCTTCTTTTCACCACTAGATGTCACTGATGGGGCTGATCTGGGGTCTGTTTAACAAAACTGAAGAAACTTTTTTTTTTAATAATCATGCAAATTTTGTCATGACTCTTGTAATGTTCATTTAAAACCAGAAATATAGAAACTAATAACATTTTTGAAACCTATATATTATTTTTAAAAAGTTCACATATATTTGAATTGTACCGTGTCATTCCGACTTAATTCAGAAGAGCCGCTGAGATTGGCACGAACAGCACTGCATGAAGAAACTTCTAAACTTCTTTATCTCTATTTAGTGTCTGTGACATCACTCATAGATGTAAGATTCTGATGGTTTGAGATCTTTGGATGAAAATATCACTGTATTGTAATTAATGCTCTAAAATGTTATATTTAAATGTCTGGGTACAAAAGCAACTCTTTTTTTCCCAACTGAACACAGTATATTTTATTTTAGGAAACATATAGAACATTTTATAACATTGCACATCGGGGAAATTAAATTCCCAAAAACTTCCTTCTAAATTAAGGATTCAAAAACAATTAAAACAAAAAAAAAACATGACCATTTGTCACAGTTTAATATAAATAAATATATAACTAAATAAATGTAGTCATTTTGCAGCACAACATTTTTTGTTGACATGCTCATTTTTTGTCACACATTCTTTAATCAGTCCAACAAGTTAAGATGGTCACCTTTCCTGGATCAAGTTAGGACCGTTGAGGTTCGAGGATATGACCACACTTTCACTTTGACGACACAAATAAAGAACACGTCATTGACTTTTTCCAACCGCTGTAAACCATGAATCTGGTTATCGTCCCATGCCTAGCTGTAATCGACCGTTGAAAGTGCACAGCGAATAGTAAAAAAAAGTCTGTAGTAGTTCTGTTTAGTTCTGTTTTTATGAAGTAAAACATAGTTTTTATGTGTTTGTTACAAATCAAAAATGCTGAAAAATACATAAATATGGTTATGGTAGTGATGGGGGTAAATTTATGCCATTTAATTGCTGTAACTGTATAACCCTCTATTGCTTAAAACAGGGATTCCTAAACTTTTTATTTGTGGGGCACACATTGATTCTTTCTTTAATCGAGGGCTGCTTATATTTATGTTTAATAATCCTTGATTGTTGAACTGAAAATAAACTTTTTTTTTCAGTGAAAGCTGGTTTTAAAAATGGTATTACGGTCCTTCAAAATTGTGTATAGTGGACTAAGCTCTTCAGTATTTTCTATAAAAAAATTTCAATGTTGCAATGTCATACATGAATGATAATGTTACATAAAAAAATTACATCTCTAGCATTGTAAATCTAAGTTTTTATTAAAGTATTTATTAAATTAAAAAGGTTTAATATTAACAGATGTTGAATATTATTCAACTATAGCTCTGTACAAACCCGTACCATGACTAGACCAGTGTTTACAGTTCTGTATTGTTCAAAGAAATCTCTACCCATTAAAAATAGGATACTACAGTACAAAAATGCTGAATATTACCATTATAATTAATATGCATTGTATTTCAGGGGATGTTAATAAGAAGAACATTTATATTATTTTGTAAACTGTATTTTGATGCATTTTGTGATTTCATTTGTTATGGTGGTCAATCAAGTGGCAGCATCCTTAAATATAGCAAAGCAAAAAAATATGACAAAGTCTGCATTTCTATCCACCTTTTTATGCACATTTTGGAATATCACATAAAAAAAGTGGATGGAAACGGCAAGATGCGCATACATTTTGAAAATGCGCATGAAAAAATTATGTACAGAGCTGAGTAGGATAAACTTTTTGAAAACTGCGATGAAAATGTTTTCAATTCCAGATATGGGCTACACATGACTGGCCCAAGTCACAGCCAAGTTGATAACCAATTAAGGGCATTTCACGTGTTCCCAACTGATTCCACCTCTGCTAAACACAGACCCATTGTATGTCAGCGCCAGAAAAATGTAATTTTTTTGGGTCCAAATTCTGTTTCAGACTGGGAAAGGAACAATGAAAACGAGCCCTGCTCGAGAACCTGCTCCAAACCTGCACCTGCAATGTCAACATCCCAATTGTGATCACATAGAGAGCATGGCACATAATCCCAGATGTTTTAGAATCTATGATCATACCACATTACTGATACTCGCACATCATAGGATTCAATTTGACAAAACACCTATAATAAATAACCTATAACCCAAGAAGAGTCCCTCTCCCATCTGGCAAAACTAGGTCAGTAATGATAACGCTCCTCTTCTGACACAAATTACCAATTATCACCGCATCATCTAACACTCCTGATTATAAATAAAGCTAGCCATTTGTCATATCAGTTGATGGTGTGCTAGTCTGATTGTGTTTGTCATCCGCACTGATTAATGCACTTGTGGTTTCTGAAGCAATAGGCATATGTGTGTAAGTGTGTCTGCAGTTTCCAAGGCAACCTGAACAATGCAGATATAGTGTTGTATAAGTGCCTCTCATGTAACAGTAAGCTGACAGCATCAGGGAGCAAATGAACATATCATTACCCCTCTCTACGATCCTCTACGATCTCTTATGTACAAAGGTTTATCAACAGCAAATAATCACAAAAACATTCCCTTCTAAAAGTTTCCTTTTCATGTAGGAAATTATCTTTCTTTATATCACAAATATATCGTTTCCAGCATTTGATCCACTTTATATAGCAGTTTGCTCTAGTAAAAAAAAAACATAGCTTTGATTGGAGAGGACCAACAACAAATACACACATAATTTAAAGTCATGCATTTATTTTCAAATTTGACTAAACTACATTGAAATAGATACAACTTGTTAGTTTATAGCAGTGGATTGGTGAAACAAAGTTTTGTCCAATAAACTTTATTCTACTTAACAGTACAGAATAGTTCAAGACTCTGAAATTGATGATCTTACATGTGAAATGTGTTGTAGTCTGGTTAAGAATGTCTTTCCTACAACTGATCATCTATAAGGCTGCTGTTGCCTGAGGTTGGTGCACCTACCAAATACACCAACTAAATTTAGTACCCCGAAAGACTGTAAGGTTTGTAATTGGTCAGATTGGTAAGACAGCACTTCCTTTGTAGAATTACTTCTTCTTCTTCTTCTACTTTCAGCTGTTCCCAGTTTAGGGGTCGCCACAGCGAATCATCTGTTTCCACCTAACTCTGTCCTCAGTATCCTCTACTCTTGCACCAACTTCATGTCCTCTTTCAGCACATCCATATATCTTGTCTTTGGTCTTCCTCTTGACCTCTTGCCTGGCATCTCCATCTCCAACATCCTTCTACCAATATAACCACTATCCCTCCTCTGCACATGTCCAAACCATCTCAATCTGGCCTCTCTGACTTTGTCTCCAAAACAACAAACCTGAGCTGTCCCTCTGATGTGCTCGTTCCTAATCTTGTCCATCCTAGTCACTCCTAAACTGAACCTCAACATCCTCATCTCTGCTACTTCCAGCTCTGCCTCTTGTCTCTTCCTCACTGCTACAGTCTCTAACCCATACATCATAGCTGGTCTCACTACTGTTCTGTACACCTTTCCTCTCCAACCTGCCTGCACTCGTCTCTTCACCTCTTTTCCACACTCCCCGTCACACTGGACTGTTGACCCCAAATACCTAAACTCCTGCACCTTCTTGACCTCAGCCCCCTGTAACCTCACTGTTCTACTTCCCTCTCTCTCGTTCAAACACATGTATTCTGTCTTACTGCGACTGACATTTACTCTTCTTTCTAGAGCAGACCTCCAACTTTCTAGATGTTCCTCCACATGCTCTCTGCTCTCACTACAGATCACAATGTCATCTGCAAACATCATCGTCCATGGAGATTCCTGTCTGTCCTCATCTGTCAACCTGTCCATCACCATAGAAAGGACTCAAAGCTGATCCTTGATGTTCCTCTTCCCCATTACTCTTCTTTTTAGCTAGCTTCTTCTTCTGGATGATGTCCTGTAGTTCCTCATTCCACCACCATATTTCCTTATCTTCTTTCCTCCTTCTAGCTGACACACCTAGCACCTTCCTTCCTGTCTCCCTGATCAACTCTGCTGTAGTTTCCCAGTCATCTGGAAGCTCTTCCTGGCCACCCAAAGCCTGTCTCAGTTTCTTACTGAATTCCTTACAATCTTCTTCCTTTTTCAACTTCCACCACTTGGTCTTCTTTTCAATCTTTCCTCCCCCTCTTCTTCCTGACCACCAGAAACATCCTACACATCACCATCCGATGCTGTCTGGCTACACTCTCTCCTACCACTACTTTACAGTCTCTGATCTCTCTCAGATTGGCTCGTCTACAAAGGATGTAGTCTACCTGCGTACTCCTACCTCCACTCTTGTAGGTAACTCTATGTTCCTCCCTCTTCTGGAAATAAGTATTAACTACAGCCATTTCCATCCTCTTGGCAAAGTCTACCACCATCTGTCCTTCTAGGTTCCTTTCCTTAACACCAAACCTGCCCATCACCTCCTCATCACCTCTGTTGCCCTCGCCAACATGCCCATTGAAATCTGCTCCCACCACTACTCTCTCCCCTCTGGGAATACTCTCCATCACCTCATCCAACTTACTCCAAACTCTCTCCTTCTCTTCCAACTTACAGCCTACTTGTGGAGCATAACCACTCACTACATTCAAACTTCAAACTGATCACCCTGTCTACAACTCTTTTCACCTCTAAAACATTCCTCGCAAACTCCTACTTTGGGGTTAATCCTACCCCATTTCTCTTCCTATCCACACCATAGTAAAACAGTGTGTACCCCTCCAATACTACGTGCTTTGCTACCTTTCCACCTGGTCTCCTGCACACACAATATATCTACCTCCCTTCTCTCCATCCTATCCGCCAGCTCTCTACCTTTCTAGTATGTGTAAATCTTTCCTATTTCTTATCTTTTTTACAGCTAAAAGACCCTGGGATTAAACTGATGTGACAAAAAGTGTACATGGCATTGACAAAAAAAAAATAATGGTATGTTTACCAAGGTCTCCCAAAATAAATTAGGAAAAGTCATTCAATCTGAAGAAAAACAAAAAACATATGTACATGTACGTACATACGTTAAACACTGAATGGAGTCAGATTGACCCCCAGGATAACAACAGGGTTAATATCCAAATTGATAAATTTTACAGAAATAAACAACCTTGAGGTTTTACCTTGATGAAACCCCTATGTGAAGATTTGAAGTATCATCGATGACATTTTTCTTCTGTATTTATCTCTGTGCCATTTTAAAGAAAGCATTTGTTAAACTGGGCATTCAGGGGATGTTTAGTTCCACATGCATCTTTCTACACATCTGCTCTCATTTTTCAAGATTACACAGTTAGTATAAACCTGAAAAGATGAATGAGAGTTAAGATCACAAGATGTTCTCTACTTAAATCTTTTTTTTTTGGATTGTGTAAGAATAGGGCTCCAGTTTAATGGAACATAGTGAGCTGAAATAAATGGTTTTTTTTTAGATTTCAAATTAATCTTATTTATAAATGTGATTAAAAAAAAAATAATACAAAATGGAAATCAATATGTTACAACCCCTTTGTGGTCGCTCTCTGTTTGTTAAGTTCTAGTCTCATGTGTATGGGCTTGTGCTTCATTTTAAAGGGCAGAATTGAATACTAGTCAGTAGGTGAAACTCGCAGGAATTTAATTCCATCTCGATACTAAATCTATTTTTATCAACTTAACAAATCAATAAACCAACATGTGATTAAATAACTATTCAAAATAATTATCATTCAGCTTTGTAAAATCACTTCAAAGAGCCCTTTAATCAAGCAAAAAAAAAAAACAACAACGATGTGTTAATGTTCTGTGCATATCATTTTCTGATTTCTTATTTCATCATCAGCAATCATATCCTAAAATAATTCATTTGTTTTAATGAGTTATGAGTGGCTTTATTTAATCTCTGGCAACATTAACTTTACTATTAGTTATGAGGGGAATAACAAATCTCTGGCAACCTTAGGCTTCCTCACATGCTCAGTGTTGCCAACTTAGCACCTTTGTCGCTAAATGTAGCAACTTGTCACTCTCCCTGGCATTTTTTCCCCAAATCTAGTAGCTTGTGGTTCCCAATCTGTCCACTATTCTGACTTTTCAAAGACTGAACTGAGTATTATAAAATTATAAAAATATAAACAATACTGAAAAATGAAAAAAAAATTATAAGAATAGTTTGCTTGTAGTTACAAAGTTATAAAGTTTCTCTTGTACACACATCCATTACTAGTTCATAAAATACAAAGTACCCCAATTTTTTCTGACTTTATTATTTTTATTTGTTCATTTCTTTAGGCAAAGAAAAGAAAAAAAATATCTGAAGACATGTGTAGCTTAAAATCACAGCACTTAAATTGAAGTTGTCTCATAATTTGTATTTTTATTTAAGTCAGTCACATTTAATGTCAATTCTACCACATGTGAGGTACATACAGAAAATTTTAATTGCTTTACTCTCAAATCCATTTGTGCTACAGAAAATAAATATTCTATATTCTATAGAGAGTTAACGTAAAAAACATGGAAATACACAAAAAAAGAGAGAGTATCCACTGCATGCACACACACCTCTAGTTGTTTTTTGGGGGGGTTTTTTGCACTAGATGCACATTTTTTTAAATAATATTTTATATTACTACTATATGTGTGTGACAGGGAGCATGTTTTTATGCAATGTTTTGTCTTCTGAGAAGTTGCTAACATTGCATGCATTGACTCAATCAATACAGTTCACAGTTATACCACAATAATTGTTTGTCCACACTTAAAACTAACGAGATACAAACATTGTTTGTATTTACCAGACTTTCGGGAGTGAGAAAATCTGAGATGGTATTAAATACAAACTGATTTAGAGTTTTCTTCCCCTTTAACGATGCATATTTAATGACTCATATAAACAGATTCAGAAAATGCTGTGGTACTGAAGCAAGGTACCAACATTCACTCTTTATTTTGGTTCTCTCATGTCCCATATGCTTTTCTCCCTCTTTAGTGCTCTCTCCTGTCTCAGTTCTTTCCAGCTCCGGACTGGTTCAAGCCCTCCCTTCGTGCACTTTCGCAAGTGTCCCTTTTCGACTTTGCATCTCCGTTTTCCTCCCTATAGCGCCTGGTCCCTTGTTTAGCCTAATTTCCTCCTCACGGGTGTTCTTGTTTCTTTCGTAATTCTCCCTCTTATTTACGGCCATCTGGATCAAGGATCATACTGTTCGTCTGTGTGCTGCACTGTTTCAAGTCTCTTTCTACTGCGATTCTGTCTGTTCATCATACCCATTTGTACGTTTATTTCTGAGCTGAGCGATTGTTCTGTTTAAGTTTTCTTTTTCTTAGTTAGCTTTATCTCCCGTCCCAACTTAAAACCAGTTTTAGTTTATTTGAGGTTTTCCCATGTGGGGTATTTTATGTTTGTTCATGTGTTTTGCTTTTGATAATTTAAGTATTATTATTTTTTTTATCTCAGCTCATGCGATTGAGTTTTGTCACCTCCTGTTCCTGACAGGTTCGGTTACTATCATTGATATTTGCACTGGTAAAATACCGGTACAGAGTTTCCATATCCAACCTTAGTAGGCAATAAGTACCCAAATGTCTTTCCAATTTTGCAATTTGGAAAAATAGTTGGAAGTAATGAGGAACACCTGATGGTCACATGGTGATAACAGGAGTAGTACATGTCCAGTACTTGACCAAAGGCTCCACAAAACCACAAGAGCTATTATTAAGGCTATTGCTTTTTGTAACATGAATTCGTAGCTGGTTGATTTCCTGAGCAGAATTTGCATGTTCTACTTGTGCTTGTGTGGGTTTCTCTGGGAAATACAATGTCAACAAAAAAAATTAAATGTAAATGTGTCTGTTGGCTTTTGATGGACTGGTGACTGAAGAAGAACCCTCAAATAGAATAAGTGTGTAGAGAAGATGGAAGGACAGATGGTAACTTGACATCCCTTCAGTCTTTGAGCTTTGACTCCAACAAGAAACTTCAAAATAAACCAGATTTTGTAAGAATTGTAAAAAAAAATAGTTAATTTTGTTCAACTTTATCTTTGAAGGGATTTCATCATATAATTAGTTTATTTGTTTGTTTTTTTTCCCACTTTAATTTCTGCTCCTTAATCTTTTGTGTAAATTAAAAAAGGTCTAGTGATTATTTTGGTTTCAGTATGAAATGTCTCAGTTTCAGTTCCCAGATCAGCCACTAACTTATCAAAGCTCATCCAGGAACTGAACCCAAAACCATTCACACCAAAGCAAGAATCAAATTAAATGTTTCAAGTAACATTGTGCTGTATTTCATATTTAACCAAAACAAATATCTTTGTTTTGGTTAAATGGAAATATCTTTCCACACCAGGTGTTTTACTCCCCTGGAGAAAGTAAAGCTGTCCAACTCAGCAAAGCATATACTCTCTCATGTGATGGCTTTTGAGCGGGACAGGACAAGATAAAAAAAATAACTTTATATCTTAATAATATCTTTGTTTGAAGTATAATGCAAGAACATTAAAGTAGTTACTGTCCTTCAACACGTCTTAAAACAGGAACCCACTCACAAAATGCCTTTAAAAAGCAAGCAAGTGTTTAAAGTGACCACACTTCTGGCCTTCAGCACTGTCACGCTGCCATCTCTCATCACGGCTAAACATTCCTGTTAGACCGAGAGCCCTGATAACCAAATGTGTAGAGAAACCTGGCCACAGAACCGCGCTCTAAAAGAGCATCACCAGACCAGCCGTCAGATCACCCAGGTCAAACAATGCCATGATATCACACACGAAGAACGGTTATTGAAGAACGGTTGCAAGGACTGAACTGTTCTGCTTTTCGAATTATCAGACACATTGATATGTGTGAAGTAAAACTGCAATGGTGCTTGTAGAGGAATAAAGATTCCCTTATTCGAATTGTGCTGAATTGTAGACGCTGATTACTAGCATTTCTTGTTGGCAAATTCACAGTTGGGAGTGACTGTGTGAACGCGACTACTTTACATAGAAGAGAAATGTGTTTGTAATGTGATGGCAAGCTCATTTAACACATAGCAGTCTATCGCTGTTTTTGTCACTTATTTTCATTCAGAAGGTTAGCTTCATTCATGTTTTATAGAAATACTTGATCTATCATCAATTGTGAGAATCATGCACTCACCCGCCACTTTATTAGGTACACTTTTATATGTACTCCCTTTTGCCTTGAGAACTGCTTTAATCCTTCATGGCATAGATTCAATAAGGTTCTGGAAACCTTTCTCAGAGAGTTTGGTCCATGTTGACATGATGGCGTCACGCAGTTGCTTTAGATTTGTCGGCTGCACATCCATCCTGTATATCTCCCATTCCACCACATCTCAAAGGTGCACTCTTGAATTCATGTCATGTTTGAGAAACCAGTCTGAGATGCTGGAAGTAACCATTAGATGATAGTTGGCAACAATACTCAGGTAGGTTGAGGTGTAGACACGATGCTCTATTAGTACTTATGGGCCTTGCAAGAAAATATCCGCCACACCATTACACCACCACCACCAGCCTTATCTGTTTATAAAAGACACGATGGATCCTTGCTTCCATGTTGGTGAAGCCAAATTCCGACCCTATCATTCAAATGTCGCAGCGAAAATGTTGACCCTTCAGGCAACATTTTTTCAAATTTCTATTGTCCAATGTTGGTGAGAATTCGCATATTGTTGCCTCATTTTCCTTTTCTTCGCTGACAGGAGTGGCACCTGTTGTGATCATCGGCTGATGTAGAGTGATGATGTACACTAAAACAAATTCCTAGTATGTGCAAACATACCTGGCAATAAAGCTCATTCTGATTCTGATTCTGATTCTGATGTAGCCCATTCGCCTCAAGGTTCTAAGTGTTGTGCATTCAGAGTCACTGTCGCCTTTCTATCAGCTCGAGCCAGTCTGGCCATTCTCCTCTGACATCAACAGAACTGCTGTTTACTGGATTTTTTCTGACTTTTGTCTGTAATTCTAGAGATAGTTGTGCATGAATATGCGGGTAGATTGGCAGTTTCTGAAATACTCAGACCCCCTCAGTTTGAACTGCAGAAGAACGTCTTGACCATATCTACATGCCTAAATGTATTGTGCTGCTGACATGTGATTGGATGATTAGAATTTTGCGTTAACAAGCAGTAGGTGTACCTAATAAAGTGGCCGTGAGTGAATATTCATGTGATTTTCCCAAAAGCTTGCAGAATTTGAGTGTCACTATAGTTACTTGAAGAGTTAGCCACTCCAACCGTTTCATTTGATTGGGAACAATATAATTGTCTTTAATTTGAGTGATTTTAATTAAACAATGATTTATTGAGTTGATTGGTAAATAAATGAACTATTATAAAGGAGTAGCTGACTATTTTGCAATTTATAGCAATTATCTCAAGTTTGTTTTCTTTCTGAGGCCATGTGATTTGTGTTTGAATGGCTTTTATTTTTCTTTAATTTGAAAGAACAGGGAATGCTGATGGTTAATACAGGGACTCCACCGCTCAATGAAAGCTTCTCAATATTCTAATTGCTGTTTCCTCATTTCCTTGCTCCACTGTCCTCAAGTCAGTGACCCAGAAATCAATCGAATCCATGAAGGACATGCTAGTGCATAAATGCACTGTGGGGAAGTGAGAACCTGGAGTGAGCTAACCAAAAGGGGAAGAGAAAACATGTAAGAACAATTCTGATCAATAAAACATTCACATTTTTGTACTATTGATTTATTAACAGTATAGTTTGTGATAAATCAGGCTTAATTAACATTACAGGACACCCTAAAAGAATAGTAGGGATGGAGATTTCAGCAATAAAACGGTCCTGGATAGAGGAAAATAAAATACAGCATGTTATTTTAATTAAAAGATTTTAGAACCATCAAGAGAAATTGTAAACTATAATATAATAGAGGTGTAAAAAAAAGGTTTAGACATAAGCAAGGTCTTAGAAAACCAAAAACATCCAATATTTTAATGAAAATTTTATGAAAACATGATGGATCAATTTGTTTTTAGCTTTTATGCTCCATTGTAAAGCCAACCAAGGCCTGTACTCTATGCAAGGCCTTTTATGTCTAGAATTGTTGTTCTGTCTTTGAAAGAGGGTGGACATAAAGTATTTTATATTTGTTTTCATGTAATACTCCAAATTTGGACGGGTGGCGCAGTGGGTAGCACTGTGGAAGTTTAACCTTCCAGTTAGAAGGTTGTTGGTTCGAGGCTCGCCGGTGACCTTCCTGGAAGGAGTTCTCCGGATGTTCTCCCCATGCTTGTGTGGGTTTCCTCCGGGTACTCCGGTTTCCCCCACAATCCCAAAAACATGCATCAGGTTAATTGAATAGTGTGAATGTGTGAGTGTGCGATACCCTGCGATGGGGTGTACCCCTCACCTCTCGCCCAATGTGTGCTGGAGATAGGCACCGGCAGACCCCCGTGACCCCAAAAAGGGAATAAGCGGGTGTGAAAATGAATGAATGAACTCCAAATTTGGCATTTCCTGTACATTTCAATGTTCCAGGCTGTCTGGTTCCCACTCAAATGAGATTGGATAGTGCATGTTAGACTAACCATCTTCTCTTGAGAGTACACAATGGATGTTTCAAACTTGTACTCAAACAATTAACATATGTACTGAATAAATGAGTATGTGCTCACTCGGAAATCAAGCTACCTTTATTTCAATCAGTGAGTGATTTGTCCTGACTCTCATTGATGGTTTCTCTCTGATTACTGAATGTGTTTTTCTCCACAACAATACTAAACAAAGAAACATCAAACTAAACTAGATGAATAAAATGTCACAATAAAAGTTTAAACCAACCCCCATTTCTCAATAATTCTCCTAAGCTGAGATAGAGATAGGCCAAATTGGTTGCTTTGGTAAACACATCTCAGGAGTGAAATAAACCAAAACCCAATATTTCAATGATTTCCAAAGCTAAGATGTCCCATGCTATGGTAAACAGCCTGGTTGCTATTGAGGAGTTAGTGACATAATACAATGTTACCTTTGTCACTATGTGTTAGTCAAACTAACCCCTATGTCTCTTAACATATATCAGAACTGAGATAAAGTTCAGAAAAATTTATTGCTAAGGTAAATAGTTTGGTTGCTAGGGAGCTGTCAGTGATGACCTTTCAAGCATTCATATCTTAGACTTTAAACAACAGACCTTTTTCAAAACAAGTTCAGTTTTAGTCCACATTTAACCTTAACAAATGGCAATCACCTTTTACAGCATATAAAAAAACCAAACAAATGAAAGTAGTTACTGTTCATTGATGCTCTTCCACATGTCCTAAAACAGGAAACCCCTCAAAGAATGTATGTAAAAAGCAAGCAAATGTGTTTACTGACCACATCTGCGGCCTTCGGTGCTGTCACGCTGCCATCTGTCATCATGGTTAGACATTCCTGCTAGCTTGAGAGCCCGGATATAAAAGAGACCCGAGAAACCTGGTCATAGAACCACTCTTAATCTAAGGTCTTATCCAATCTAACATGCTTTTTTTTTCTCACACAGTGTACCACAAAGCTAGATTCACACAAACACTCCAAAATGCATAAATGCTATGCAAGTGGCAGTCAGTGGATAGGAAGAGAAATGGTGTAGGAGTGATCCTGAAGGAGGAGTTTGTGAGGAATGTTTTAGAGGTGAAAAGAGTGTCAGACAGGGTGATCAGTTTGAAGTTAGAAATTGAAGGGGTGATGTTGAATGTAGTGAGTGGTTATGCTCCACAAGTAGGCTGTAAGTTGGAAGAGAAGGAGAGATTTTGGAGTGAGTTGGATGAGGTGATTGAGAGTGTTCCCAGAGGAGAGAGAGTAGTAGTGGGAGCAGATTTCAACGGGCATGTTGGCGAGGGCAACAGAGGTGATGAGGAGGTGATGGGCAGGTTCGGTGTTAAGGAAAGGAACCTAGAAGGACAGATGGTGGTGGACTTTGCCAAGAGGATGGAAATGGCTGTAGTTAATACTTATTTCCAGAAGAGGGAGGAACATAGAGTTACCTACAAGAGTGGAGGGTGGAGTACCCTGGACCTACACCGAACACATTCATCATCTGTTTATACTATATTATCTGTCTATGTTTAGATTATTATATCATCTGTTTATACTATATTATCTGTTTATGTTTATATTATTATATCATCTGTTTATACTATATTATCTGTTCATACTACCAGATCATATGTTTATACCATAGTTTATCACACTGCTGTTGTTAACCAAATGAGGATGGGTTTCCCTTTTGAGTCCGGTCCCTCTCAAGGTTTCTTCCAAAAGGGAGTTTTCCTTGCCACAATCACCCCAGGCTTGCTCATCAGGGACATGTACACTATTAGTAATTAATTTCTTTTCACTTTGTTGAGTTTAAACTTGTTGGTTTACTGTAAAGCTGCTTTGAGACAATGTCTGTTGTGAAAAGCGCTATATAAATTAAACGAACTTGAACTTGAACTTGAGTACGCAGGTAGACTACATCCTTTGTAGACGAGCCAATCTGAGAGAGATCAGAAACTGTAAAGTAGTGGTAGGAGAGAGTGTAGCCAGACAGCATCGGATGGTGTTGTGTAGGATGTTTCTAGTGGTCAGGAAGAAGAGAAGACGAAAGATTGAAAAGAAGACCAAGTGGTGGAAGTTGAAAAAGGAAGAAGATTGTGAAGAATTCAGACAGAAGCTGAGACAGGCTTTGGGTGGTCAGGAAGAGCTTCCAGATGACTGGGAAACTACAGCAGAAGTGATCAGGGAGACAGGAAGGAAGGTGCTAGGTGTGTCAGCTGGAAGGAGGAAAGAAGATAAGGAAACATGGTGGTGGAATGAGGAAGTACAGGACATCATCCAGAAGAAGAGGCTAGCTAAAAAGAAGTTTAAGATTGAAAGGACTGAAGAAAATAGACAGGACTACAAGGAATCGCAGTGAAGAGGGAGGTGGCAAAGGCCAAACAGAAAACATATGATGAGTTGTAAGCCAGGTTAGACACGAGGGAAGGCGAGAAGGAATTGTAAAGAAAATGTATTTTATTAATATTTTCTTAAAATGAGCTAAATACCCTACAGGGCATTAATCTAAATATCTTTTTCAGCATTACTTAGATTTCCGTTTTTGAAGTGAACTTTTCATAAGAACTGCAGAAATTCAGAGAAATGCCTTTATATTCTTTTTATAATTTAATATTCCCACTAGCACATTTTACAGATCTGACTAAGATTAAAAACAAGTACTTTTATGTGCTACGCTCAATCCTACACATATGTGCAAGTACTGTAAGAAAGTCATATGCACTGCATTTAGCAGTTTTCTAAATGCAATGTGCTTTTCCCTCACACATCACAAAAGCAGCAAGACATTAAAAATTGAATGTACTGGTGCAGGTTGTCTCAGGTGAAGCAGCCTTGTTTGACATGAAGTTTTGTTAGATGTAATTTGCGCTGCTAACAGATGTCAGTTCTGCTGTGTTCTTAGCATCCATCATTCTCAAGGGAGATCCAAACCTTAGAGCACAGATGCAGCTTACTATATGTGTCATGTATAGAATGTCTAATGAAAACATTACGGCACTTTGAGAAGGAAAAGATATATTTCTGTGCAAAAGATATAGTTTTGTTTATTGTGAAGCACTGTTTGGTCCAAGCTCAAGCCACTGATGTTGTGCCCCATCATGCATCTCTGTCTCTCTTATCTAAAGACCAATGTTCCAACAGCATGTTTGGCATCATGACCTCTTCTAAAGTCTCAAGATAAAGTTGAAACCAAAGTCTTAATCCTGACAACCCTTTTAGACTCAGATAAGCCTCCTGCAGAGGAAAGAAGAACACCGGGCATTAATGGAGACAAAACGCGTACGCCATCGCCGTCGTCTTCTAACCCCAAAACCTCCAACTGATGAATGCATCCCTAAATAGATGGGTCACTGCTTTTCCTCTTCAACCTCTCAAGAGAATCTTTATTTATTTATTTATTTATTTATTTATTTATTTTCAAAAACACAAATAAAACCCAGGCTAGGGAGACTCTCTCATTGTGAATGCTAGAGGAGGTATTTCCACCACAGTCGATCAATAGGCGTCTTAGTGAATCAGGCCATGTTGGGGAGCGAGGCGAGCAGCTTTCGGGAGCCTTTGGGATCTCTGCTCGATCTGTTAATGTACAGTTCACTGACAGAGCCAAACTAATCCTCTTCTGCTCTGTCCTTTACATTGACTCACTGCAGTACACCATGCTATTAGAGCAAAAGGGAGGAGATGCTCTCTTACCAGTGCAGCTATGTGACACTTTTGAGAGGAGGTGCTCATGCATGACGTCTTTGCTTTGTAAGATGCTGCTTCAAAACAATGTCTGTGTTCGGACAGTGGTCAGAGGATAGTATATTGGAAATGTCAACTAGGTTAACCCTCAGAAGGTTTGCTCAAATCAATTACCAAAACTGTTTTTGTGGCAATGCTTTATATCATTTTAGAACAACCCCATCTTCTTTTTTTACAAATATATTTGTGTAATTATATTACACAATAATTTCACAACAGACCTGAAATCGTACAAAAATACAATTCTTAGTATTACATTTTGTCATTTTTTTCACTGCAAAAATTAAGAAAGAACAGTTTTTATGTTTTATAACAAAATACAATGTGTTGAGACAAAATAAAAATTCATAAATCCACAATGTGAAAATTGCATTAAAAACTGGCAAACCTCTGCTAAACCTGTTACACCATTCCAATCATTTTTTTTTTCATTGTGCTTTTTCGTGCCAGAACTTTGAAAAACACAAGCCATATCACAGGTGTTGTACTTCCAAGGGTTATCTCTTCTTTTCACCACTGATTTGAGGTCTGTAAAATGAAACACCTTTCTCAAAATTCTCACATTTTAATTTAAAATTAACTTGCAACTTATGTGTCATAGCTGTGAAACCTACAAATGATATTTGAAATCTAAATTAAATATTAGCTTGGTTGCTTCATTCCCACTTAATTCAAAACAGCCCATGTGATTGGCCCACATTACTGTATCGACATAACTCCAAATGGTAAACTGCAATCTGCTAATAATTTCTCAGCAGGAATAAAATTACAGTGTATTTTATTTACCTGTAATTTAGGATTATAATCTGGAAATATTTTTTTTTTACAGTTCAACCTACATTTATCTTGATATACCTTATATTATTCCAGTATTTTATGCAAATATTCAATCTAGCTTCCTGCTAGATATTTCAGTGTTTTGTAGAAAATAGATTATAAAATGATTATGTTTATTCCATAATTGATTGCTGTGCCTGCATTTTTTTAAAACTCTCTGATGACAAAAAACACAAGAGAAAATAATGTTTTTTGAGTCACTGGCATTTACAGTTTTTCTCGATTGGTTTGGCACATTTCTTGAAACCGAGATGACATTCTCAAAATAACATGGACAAATCTCCAAACCACCTTGCAATTGTTCACAACAGAATGTCATTTTTCATTGGTTTTATCAAATTGCAAATGCCTTAGTACATATCTCAAGTGGCTCTGTGCTTTTTTTCTAATGATTATGTACAAGTAGCTACAGTTAGCACAATGAGCCCACATTTAGCACATTTTCCAAATAAATAGATCTTGCTGATCTAAACTGATTAGTTTATTTTTCAGTGAAATGGTTACTCTCTCCAAAACATATCAGCATGGTTTCATTGTGTAAGTCATCATATGCACAATTGTCTGTTCAACTGTCAAAATTAGTCAATGTCATATCAAAAAAGATACAATACCATGAAAGAATTTCTTGGAACATTTGATAAATTTATGACAGTACTTGACAATCAATCAGGTGAGATTAGAACTAACGAAGGAGCAGTTTCCCACATCTCAGATGACAAATCAAACAGTTTGTTTACAGTTTTTCTCGATTGGTTTGGCTCATTTTTTGAAACCGAGATGACATTCTCAAAATAGCATGGACAAATCTCCAAACCACCTTGCAATTGTTCACAACTAACGAAGGAGCAGTTTCCCACATCTCAGATGACCAATCAAACAGTTTGTTTAGTTACCTGACAGGTATAACAGAGAGCAGCGCGTCGATGGCCAGGAGGAAAGAGAGGGTGACAATGGCGACCACTGAAAATATTACTGTACTATAGTTCTGAAACTTTATTTACAGTATGGTAGGCTAGAGTTTTTTTTTGTTTGTGTTTATAACTGTTCACATTTACAGAATCCTGTATATGTTTTCTTTTCACAGTATGTTCTCTAATGTTAACATTTCTTTGTACAAATGAAAATGTTTACAGTTTCCTTGAGTATGAGTGGTTTATTGGAGGCTGATTTTACTGTAAAATCTTTTAGTTTTATTCATAATGGTATTCTGTTACTAGACTTGTGCCTCAGTGACAAAACGTCTAAGCATTTTGACTTGCAGTGCTTAAACAATGCCAAAGGTATAATGCATTTTGGGGGCATTGACTATTTATATGAGAAGGATGTTTAGTTTTGACACATGGATAAACTGTTTTGGGAGAGATATGAGCTTTTGCAGGGGACCCATGGTGTTGTGCTAAACCATCCAGGTTATTTTGACAAAAGCACTATATGAATGCACATGTGCCAAGGCAATGGAGAAGGATCTGTGCTATTTTGACTCTACTGACCTTTTATATGGGAAAGGAATCTGCTTTTGAAGCATGGAGGAAGAGTTTAGGGAAAGATATTTAATTTTGCTAGTGAGCTATAATGTTGAGCAGAACTGTTAGACTGTTTGGCCAAATGACCTTATGGTTTTGAGAATGTCATCTCGGTTTCAAGAAATGAGCCAAACCAATCGAGAAAAACTGTAATACTTAAATATTTAGAACTTCCTGAACCAGTGAGTTTGGCACTATTTTTAAGTGCCACTTTTACGCTTCTGATTAATTTCCAGATGGACGGATGCATGGAGGGATGGATGGGTGGATGAATGGACGGATGACCAGATGGGTGAAATGTTGGATGGATAAATGCGTGGATGGATGGATGGACAGATGGATGAAATGTTGAATGGACAGATGTGTCGATGGATGGATGTATGAATGAATGGTTAGATGAACAGATGCGTGGATTGATGGAGAGATTAATGGATGAGTGGATGGATGGACGGATGACCAGATGGGTGAAATGTTGGATGGATAAATGCGTGGATGGATGGATGGACAGATGGATGAAATGTTGAATGGACAGATAAATGCGTGGATGGATGGATGGACAGATGGATGAAATGTTGAATGGACAGATGTGTAGATGGATGGATGTATGAATGAATGGTTAGATGAACAGATGCGTGGATTGATGGAGAGATTAATGGACGGGTGGATGGATGGATTAACAGATGGATGAATGGTTGGATGGACAGATGCATGGATGGGTGGATGGATACATGGATGGATGAATGGTTGGATGGATGGATGGATGGACAGATTAACACATGGATGACTGGTTGGATGGACATATGCATGAAGGGATGGATGGATGGATGGATGGATGGACCGGTGAACAGATGGATGAATTGTTTATGGACAGATGCATGGATGGATGGGTGGATGGACGGATGAAGTAAACATGATAGTAAACAGCACTCGATTATTATTTGTATTAAAGTTGAGTGCTGTTTACTCGAAAAGAAATGCTGGTCAAGTCAAATGTTTTCATTTTTAGTGCCTGAATTTAATTTTTTCCCATGAAATTGAACATACTGAGGGATGTTCTGTTTTTGGCACAACTCACATGCTGCATAACACTGTAAATAGCTCTGGGAGCCTGTGCTGCTTGTAAGCCAACAGTGTTTTGATAAGACTCTCTTAACACTGATCAGATGAAGCTTTGTTCAGAAGACTTTGTGGATTTACGACCATACAGCGTGGATCCTTATGAAAACAGCATTTGGAAGGAGATGACTTCAATATAGAGCAAATCTATTAAAAAGCATCATATCCAACAAGCATCAAAGTTTTGCGGGTACCCGGCTGCTGACCTATTTGTTTTGCATGGATCGGAGAACAACAACATTGCGGCATCTTACATAAGAGTTTAATTATAACCACTGTAGGAGGTTTGTGATTGGTTTGCAAGCTGAATCTAAAGATGCTCTGTACTTGGATGCAGCTTTCTTTCTGACAAACAAACTATTTTTATTGAAGTGGAGAGGTGCAGTATATGAAAGATATTATTCAACCTTATCAAAAGTGATTGCTAATGTGAATTTCACAAAGCACGAGCAAAACTCAATGAGAAACCCACAAAAGCAGGCCATTTCGGCAAATTACATAATATATTCAAATAGATTTATACAATTATACCACCATGAAGTCCATTTGGAATAAATGTTAGGTTTCCCCAAAGAGTTCTAAGAAATAATAACATAAAGGAATATAAAAAGAGACTCTGACACCTTTTGTTCCTCCAATACTTGTGAGTCAGGAGTGAGCAGGGAGTCAAAGCTCAAAGCATTTTTCAAAATGGTCAAGAACTTCTTCTGGCACGTTTTTGGGGCTGATTTGTGGGGAACTTCATTCTCCCTGGACACCTCCTCCAGCTCTTCTGGGAGACATAGAGTAGTTCCTAGACCCGCCAAGAGACATAATCTCTCCAGTATGCTCTAGGTCTTCCCTTGGATCCTTCTCCAAGTGATGTGCCCAGAACACCTCACTTGGGAGGCATTCAAAATTGATGCCAAAGCCACCTCAGCTGGCTCTGCTCTGAGCTCCTCCCAGGGACTTAACTGCTCACCCTATCTCTAAGAGAATGCACAGGAAGTACATTTCCGCTGCCATATTTGGAATCGCATCCTTTGGGTCATAATCAGGAGCTTGTATTCTGAAGCAAGGGTAAGAGCATAGATTTACCCGCTTTACCTCAGCTTCTTCATCCTAACATACTGGTATAAATGCCATTTTAGCAGAATCTGCCTCGATTCATCCATCAGTCTCACTTTTAAGGGGTTTTGCCGGAGCATGCCACCTTTTTCCGGGTAAGAATGGTCATGGGCTTAGAAACCAAAAAGTGCTTGAATGATGAAGCCAGCATTACAGTTGCAGATGGCCTAAATGCTTTTGTTTATTTAAAAAACTGCTTTTATTAAAGAAGGTTTGAGTATAAAATTAAAGTTCTGAAGTTCCTTTTTGACTCACCCCCATTCATCTAACCATTCCTTCTCTGAATAATTCATTATGCAAAACAAAGATGTTGAAACCATGCTGGAACCTGCATCTAAAGACATCTATGAGGAAATATCAGGAGATGCTCAGTGCAGGGTAAAAATACTCAACATTTGAACTAACAACATCTAGCCCACTGGTGAAATAAGAGTGTTTACTTTAGTTTTTAATGATGTTCATGTCCAGAAGAACACATACACTTGCCATCGTTATAATGATTGTGGTCAATTTAAGATCAGAAGCCATGTTTCCAATGCATATTCAATTTATGTGCAAATCTGGAATAAAGCACTGTTTCCATCAAACGAGTCCAAGAGGACAAAAATCGTAACTTCCTGATAAACTGGTTATATTCTAGACCACCTTAAATAAGACCAAGACTGAGCCAAGACAGGATAGTATCAATACTAAGACCCAGTCGAGATCACAGAGTACAGAGACCAAGATAAGACCAATAGCAAAAACAATTGATTTTCTTTATAGCAAATTATTATGTGCCAGGAAGACACCAGGACAGCTGTGCAGCCGAGACCGAGATCAGAGACAGCCAAGACTTCAGACAATACAGAGATCACAGAGAGATTTAGACCAAGATGATACAAAGACCATGGAGAGTCAAGACCGTGACAAGACAGAGACCATCGAAAATTGTTTTTTTAGACCTGTTTTGAGAGCTACAACACTATAAACTAGAGCCAAATAACAAAAGAAAACAAAAGTTGCTGCATTAGGAGAAGGCTTTTCGTATCTTAGTTGCAATTTACGAAATGCAATATGCACAGTCATTTTATACTACTTTTGGAGGCAGTAGACTGCTCTATGGCAGTAGAGTGTGCATTGAGATTTATTCGATAAATGCGTTTTTCATCGAAATTTATGCACATTTTTTCTTATCAAATAAAAAGTTTATCCTACTCAGTTGTGCGTATTTTAAAAATGTGCGCACATCCAGGAGAATTTGATGCATTCATTCTAGAGAGCATCATTGATGCAGCTAGAGAAGCATCTGTTCCCTCCATTCAAGATCAATCAGAATATCATTAATCGTATCTGTGCATTTATCAATGCTATAGTTTGAATGAACTATAATATTGCAAGTCTATAATTGTTTTTTTAAAGCTCTGCCAACATCCCGACAAGTGTTTATTCTTACTGCTTATTCATTTATAACGTTCAGTTTTCTTTATTTTCCTATAATATCTTCCAAAATTCCAGATTGTTTATCTCTTTTAATGCAATCTTTCACTTTCTCTAAGACTCCATTATTAAGTAACAAAGCTGTGAAAAAACTGCAATTTAATGACGATTTTCTGAAAGTCTAACAAGCTAGAAATGTTAGAAATGAGTGAGAATAATGTTTTTTAAATCTCTTCACTGCAGACTCTTCAGTATTAAACTAGACGATCGTAAATAATAATGCAGAGAGTTTGCATATTTCTGCATGCATATTTCATCCATTTTCTACTTGATCTGTCTGGCGGCACACTTCTGCCCGCTCCACCGTGGGAAGCCAGTGATTAAAGGTGTTTATCAGCAGGAGTGGACGTTTTTCCAGCCAGACACATCACATCCTAAAATACATCATTCAGAGCCGTGTTGAAGAGCGCTGATGTCCACTCCACAGGCATCAACACCAGGCACTGAGACTGGCACAGCACGGCACACCTGTTTCACTTTTCTGCCTCAACATCAACAACAGAGTGGCAGCCAAAATGAGCTCTGTTCCCCCATGGCAGGAGGATTGGGGGCCAGCTTGAGCGAGGTACTAATATTTCAAACTAATGAGCTTCTGCACTACTCCTAACTATCGTTTCTATTCTGAAGCAGCTCTCCTCGCCTTGGCTCTTCCATAGTTGGGTCTTCCAAATTCTACAAGGCAAGCTGATTAGAAATGCAATCTGATTCCAGTGAATCTTTACTTTGCACAATCTTTGAAGAAACTGTGTATTCATTCATTTATTCGTTCATTTTCCAACCTGCTTATTCCCTTTTGGGGTCACGGGGGTATGCTGGTGTACAGGTTACCAGTACATTCCAGGAAACTGTGTGTATGTCTAGTATAATTATTACACAGTAATATGAAAAGTTTTGGTTAACAGTAAAATGGTCATTTTTTTGTGTAGCGTGATTTCTAGAGTTCCAGGTAGGAAACCTTTTGGTCAGAATTAGAACCCTCTTCTGGCCCAAAATCTACTTTGAAGCCCTGCACAAGAGGAAATATGAATGATAGTGGCTTCAGCCAAATCAGTGGGTTGGTGGAAGCCACAGCCCAGCACAGTATAGCTTTAACCTTCATGAAACACACCGGATCATGAAATTAAGTATTCGATTCAAAATGGAGAGTACTCAAAATGAAGAGCTGATTCAAATGAACAACTTAAAAAATTCTCAGTAAATTTCAATTTTCAGTTTCATCTTTTTTTCCCAATTAAAGCAGCCATTAATTGTGTGATCCACTGTCTTAGGGTCATGGGAAAACAGCAGATTTTTCAGAAGGCAAGAGTAAACCTGGTTTAACAGATCGTCTGTACACACCTGGCCGTTCTAAAATTCAAAAATCTTTTTCACAAGCAAGCACATCAGAATACTAGAGGGTGTAACAATATATTGTGGCACAATATGTATTGTGGAGCTACTGGGAAATATTGTCTAGGAGTTGAAGTGCATTTGCGATTGGAGTGATTGTGATTCTAGTCACTTCTGAAACTTCTTTACCTTTTCCTCTTGTTTTGTGTGGTATTTACTAGAAGACAATTATATTTTACTCTCATTTTAAACATGAACAATTTTAATATTAGTTGTCTCCATCACATAGAGTAAAAAAAATGAATTATGGCAAACATTAACACTGCCCCCTCATGTATGGATGGTATCAAAGTAGACAATAGCTTTGTGGTCTCAAAACTTTTTTACGTTATATTTGTTCCAATGATGATTCATTATATAAACGTATATAAATATATGTAGACATAATATCCAGGTATGTATCATATCGTGAACAGACCGTATCGTTATGAACCCACTAGACTCCTGTACAAGTAATCATCAGTATACATATATTTCCCATCAGACCTAGTGTGGGCAAGCCTCTTCTCTAGCATTATTTTTTAACTCTTTATT
>SRMA01025785.1:0-182065 GCA_007224835.1 Danionella cerebrum
GGAACTTCAGAATGGATTCAAATCAACCCAACAGCAAATCAATACTAGTCTCGACAGCTGTGTCTCAAGAGCTTTGGAGCGAGAGAGAAGCGAAAGATTAAAGAACACTCCTTTTGTTTCCATGTTTGCTCTCCATCTTGCGATATCACGTTCAACTTTGGGTGACATGTGTCCGAGTAGATATTTGGTTAAAAGAATGAAAGAACTTGTTTCCTGCAAGATGAGGAGTCAAGCAAGGCGTTCAGTCTGGACAGGGAAAGGGGATTTGTCTGGTGGGGGTCCATATGGGACTGCGAGGCGTTTTTGTGTCTATGTGGTGCTAGTCTTCTGGGAGTCTGGCTGGCGTGTTTGATTTATTGTGATGTGTTTGCCTCTCTGTTTCTTCCATATAGACTCGCACACACAACAGCAGGCCATCTGAGCCCAGTCACCCTTCACTGCTGTTGAGAAAAAAAATCCCTGGAGGCAGAATGTGAACACATGTTTAGAAACCAGAGGCCCAGAGCACAATAAATGTTAAATATGTATGGAATATGTTGTTACACCAACAATATTTTCACAATACACAATATTTTTTTGTCTATAGTTGACCATGAAGAGTATGTTTTCCAAAGCAGAAAAACCTCTTTAAAGAAGGTTCACAATAACACTCTTATTTCACTCTCAAATTATTGGTAAAAATCTTTTTATTGCATTTTTTGTGATTTGCAAGCTGTGTTGTCACTCAGTCCTTCAGTAATATTCTGATAATAGACTTAGCAGTGTGCCTTGTATACAAGTGGAAAACACCTCAAGGAAACCTACCGCAGTACATTGTTGAGTGACTCAAATGCAGTTCTCAAGTTTTAAAATATCCAACTTTCTTTTAGGACGGAGTAAAGTATAGCTTTAAACAGTTGTTTTAAAAAACTAAAGTTTTACTTATTCATTTGTGCTGGCGCTTAAATAATAAAAAAAAACAAACAAAAAAACACTGCAGTAGTAGATTTCCTTGTTTTTGGGTATGTTGGTGCTAACGGCTCTATGAAAAATGCTAAAATATCCAAAGCAAAGTTTTTACAGTGCTTTGGGTGTAAAAGGAGTTAAATGATTTCCTAAACCAATTTTTAAAAGATTATTTTAGAAGAGACACTAAAGATTACCGTATTTTTCGCCTTATAAGACGCACTTTTTCTTCCCAAAAACTGAGGGGGAACAGTTGGTGCATCTTATACGGCGAATGCAGACCGCCGCAAAGTGGAGGGCGGTCACGGCCGTGGAGAGGAGTAAGAGAGGCCGCGGCTTCAGCCTAGCTCCGGAGCCGTCGCTATGGCAGGCCCTTTTAACAATTTTAATATCTTTAATTATATTGCCAATATCTTCAATTGTGTTTTGAATAGTCAATATATAATTGGAGATATCTCAAATTCACTTTCTTACTAGGGCAATTACATTTGAAGATATCTCTGAATGTCTTTACGCCCAGTCAAAATATATTTACTACTAGTCACAATACATTTATTACTATCTTTAAATGCATTTGCGGATAGTCAGGGCAGATTTAAAATGGCTTGCCATACGTCGGCCATATTTGTACACCCGGCGGTGCATGCTGACGTCATCGCCCATCTCTGCTCATCGATCCTACCCTAGCGCGGATCGTAAGGAGCAGGTAAGCAGCTGCATTGTGCCAGCTATTATTACTAATGTGGGGGCAATCTTACTAGCTATTATTAGTAATGTAGTGACAATGTTACTGGCTATTATTAGTAATGTAGTGACAATGTTACTAGCTATTATTAGTAATGTAGTGACAATGTTACTAGCTATTATTAGTAATGTAGTGACAATGTTTCTAGCTATTATTAGTAATGTAGTGACAATGTTACTAGCTATTATTAGTAATGTAGTGACAATGTTACTAGCTATTATTAGTAATGTAGTGACAATGTTACTAGCTATTATTAGTAATGTAGTGACAATGTTCCTAGCTATTATTATTAATGTAGTGACAATGTTACTAGCTATTATTAGTAATGTAGTGACAATGTTACTGGCTATTACGGTATTACTAATGTGGGGGCAATGTTGCACTGGAACAGTGATGGTGATAACGAATGGTGGACTTTAGAGTGATGAGTGGTAAAGAAAAAACGGTATGTTTGACTTGTTGTTTTTTTTTTTACTGATCCAAAATACGGTAGATCCGATCTGGCATATAATTGTTCTTAAACTGCTGTTAACTTTTACACAGTTGATATAAAATATTTTACAACAGTATTTGGTTCAGAATCTTTTTTTACTAGATCTTCCTCATTTAAAATTGGGTGCGTCTTATATGCCGGTGCATCTTATATGGTGAAAAATACGGTAATTACAGGAAGAGATGCGGGTAGAGAGAATTGGCAATCTGTCCATCACAGACCAATGCGATTTTGATTTTTTGCCCATATGAACGGCAGATTTCTGACTTTTTCAAATGTCCCTATCATATGTAGTCCCACATCGAACGCATATCAAGCTTTTTCCATCATCGAACCCCATTCAGACACACTGTCACAATTAAAAGTTGCTGCAAACACTGTTTACCAGTAATTTTGACACATTAAGGCCCCCAGAGGTGTATCTGAAGTACTACAATGAAGACTGTTGTCAAAATAACCAAAAATATTCCATTTGTCTTGGTCTATTTCATCACAATCATCTTCCATAACATTATTTGACAATAGTAATACAGTTCGGACCACACATTATCTTCTACGAAGCCATAAAACCACTAGCAAAGCATTCATGTCAGTATTTATTTAGATTTACTATGCCTATGTTCACAGAAAGCTGGTACTTTTTAACTTCATCAGAAGAGCCATTTTACCACTTGTTTTGCCACTCAGTGAAGGAGGCATCACCCAGTGGGAAAATGACATCAACGCATACCGTCTATTGTTAACCAGGCTACACTCATTCTCATTTTCTCTAAATTTGAACCATTTCTGAATCTTTGGCAACCCGTCTCTCGGACACAGCTTCCTTTTGTTCCATCAAGTGGTTCAAATCTAGGCTGCTTCTAGTATCATTTGGTGTATTTGTCGCGTAATGTATGCACAGCTTTGGACTATTTCACAAAAGAGGTTCATGATTGCTCGTGTTTGGTGACATGATAGAATTTAAACGATGTTTGACTTCACCATTTGACGCATTTCTCAAAAAAAGGGAGTCCATGTTCAAAAAACACATAATTGTGATGTGATGGTGCAGTGGCTTGGAGCTTGTAAAATCAGACAGAAACGGTTAAAGCTGAACTGAAACAGGAAGTCTAAACCAGTTTTGGTGCAGCATGTTCAAAACTTCACCATCAAAAAAGTTCTGGTTCTTCATTTTAAGAGTTAACCTAAAATATGTTAAAATGCATAAAGTTTTTCTTCCAGGATTTTTTCAAGACCAAACAGCACTCCTTGTATATGAGCCTTAGTTGATGTCAATGAAACATTATGTCTAAATGTTCAGGGAGAAAACCTCAGCATGTATTTTTAACGCTGCCACTGTGGAACACCTGCCGAACTTCTAAAAGCCTTTTGTCTTAAAAAGTGGTGACCTCATCAGAAAGACCGCGTGAATGTTTCGTTCAGACTGGCCATTGTGCTGGTGAAGAGCACAGGATGGAAACTCTGAGCTGGCAATGGCTTCTTATTTTAAACTCACAAATCTAAACTGCCCGCAGTGCTGTGACCGACTCACTACCTCAGTGTGAAATCCTGTTTAAACTGTCAGCGTGCATTAGCTTCACCGGGTCGCTCTCTGCTTGCCTGCCACTCAATCTCCAAGATCTGTCACTACTGCATGTGTGTCAAAGTGTGCGCTCTGTTCAGTTATCAATCTGTTGCTATTTAAGAAATTATTAAATAATAGTTCATGCTTGATGTAAAAGTTTTTTTTAACATTTTCTTTAATTAGACTAATGAAAGTCCTGGATGTTTCTCTAATTAAAACATCCCCCCTAAGTGCCTCAACATGCCCTCTCTCAGACTGCCAGCTCAGGCTTGCACTTATATTGATAAAGTAGTACTGATCCTCCCTTTCCTTAACTGAAGCCGATATCGATCACTATCTTCCCGGAAGCTCTGTCCTCATCTTTGAGCCAATGAACAGGTTTTTGAAATAAGAGATGAGGAGAAACAAATATCTGTCAAACACTCTTTAAACGCAAGTATCCAGACCTATAAACCAAATTTGGTTGTCTACCAGACACAATGAAATTCTATCAAGTCAGGTGTATCAACAGCCAGGTGCCAATCACCAGGGTTTCCGCAGGACCTAAAATAACAATAAAAAAATAAATAAAAATAAAAAAATTCTAGGCCTTAAAAAGTCTTAAATAATTTTAAACATGTCTACATTTTCTGGCAGATCGAATGTGCTTGAGTTGGATTTGCTCACATGCAAAAATTTGGTTGTTTAATAAAGATGGCTGCCATAGCAACAAGAATTTTTTTAGATTCGCAAAGGTCTTAAAATTATGAAAATAATCATTTTATATTCAACAAATACACATACATGTCAGAAATGTAATCAAAATTGCTAGATTTGCATGAAAATGCATCATTGTAAGCCAGTTTCATCCATCTTTATAGAACACAGCATTTTTAAAAGTTGTTTTGCATTAGCTTTCATGTCATAAGTGCACATTTAGGTCTGAATAAGTTACTGTAAATCCCAAATAAATGCTAGTTTTAAAGGAACATTTTAGACTAATACCTTTTTAACGATTTTCAATATAGCCTTGGTTCTTTTAATTACTAACAACTAGTTTTCATAACTAATCGTAGTTCACATGTTAAATTATTCTCTTCCTTTATCTCTGGGATTTTTAAACCATTATAAGATGTTGGTAACAAAAAGTTTACATTTTTGTAAAACAAAGGTTGTTTACATTTTTAGAAAGTTTGTACGCAACATTGATTTATATATTTATAGTTAATTTATGGAAATTATTGGTATATAAAAATAATTTTTCTAAAGTCTTAAAATTTATTTCATGAAATCTGAAGAAACCCTGTAAAACCCAGTCATGAACTGAAACAGAAAAAGCTGTACAGGAGGCTTAAAACTTGGAGTGGAACAGCCACACTTTGCTACCAATTTGTGGACGAGAAAAACATGGATTGACCACAGGAGCAAGACACAAGGTAGTTATACTGCATCAACAAGGTCTCTTCAGGACAAAAATGTCAAAGCAGACTGAGTTTAAAGATGCGCTGTTCAAGCTCTTTTGATAAAGCACAACGAAACGGGCAATTTTGAGGATCGTAGGCATAGTGGTCTGCCAAGGAACGAAAAAAAGAGATAACCAGCAGTACAATCAGCTCTGAATTGGAAGAAACTTCTAGGACCCAGATTAAACACATCCACTGTCTGGAGAAATTTGAATGTTGTGATTCCTTTTGACTCAAAGATCCTGATTCGCCTGCTCTCAGCATTCAAAATACCCTCTTCTAAGATACATAAATAAATAAAATAACTCACGTAATGCCGCCGCACCTCTGCAAAAGTGCTAAACTGTGATTGGCTGAGCTCTCGTTTGTAGGCGGCAGTAATCGATCGATCAGTTGTTTTCAAAAGTGAGCAGAAGCATATATCACTGTGAGACAGACTCTTGGATGGGCTTTGTCTGCTCTGGGGCATGATGTCTGAAGCTTTTTAGAGCAGCTCAAATGGAATCATGGGAAACGAGTCCAGCTGTTTCTGCTGATCATGGCTGATGTGATAGCCGTGCCCACTGCTGCTTCCAACAGTAATCACCACTCAATCTAGTCTGGCGTGTTGCACCAGGAAACAGGATGTTACCCTGCCACTGTTGTTATTCTTTTTGTTTACTGGGTTTGTTTGGTCGTCATTGTAAAGCAATGTTTGAGAGGCCAAAGATTTCATTTAGTTATCTTCTAACTAGTTCATAAATAGTCTTCCATTAAAAAGGTCCATTTTTCTGCTCTCAAGTCAGTTTCCTGGCAGTAAGTGTGGTCTGTATCTCAATCTGAGAAAGAGTGTCATTCTTATCGGCTTCTCAAACAGGAAGTGACCATGAAGCAGTGACCTTCACTTGGCTGTGACGTCGATCTTTTTCTGTCTGAGACTTAATTTAATTTGCAGTGTGGTTTCAGAAAGCTGATCAATTCATCAAGTCATTTTCCTGTTTGTGACTGGTGTAAATCGTAAAAATTGTTCCAACCAGTTTGGGAAACTTGAATGAAATCATATTGAAAGTTGATTTGAGATTTCGAAGACTTGCCTTGAAATAGTAAGTCATGATTATTTTGGTTGCAGTGGTGCACATAAGTCATTTGCCGGTTCTAACATCGTTACAAAAATTCCTATTTTTACCCCAGAGCACCGAGGTACGTACGTAGGACTCTTTTGAAAAGGCTCTCTGTGCATTTTTGAGAAGCTAAACGTTCTGGAAAGATCACAAAATTTCCCAAACACGTCAGAATTTGTGAAAATGTACGTCTGATTAGGGATAGAAAAGTGAATGTTGAAAAATGTCTCTATAGCCCCACCTAAAGTGGTTCAGCTTATAATGTGCTAACAGTTTGTCATTCGCAAACGCAAATCTAAGTCATATTGAAGTAACTCGACAGGACAAAAATCTCACACTTTAATGAACTCCTCCTAGAGATTGTATCAATTCATCTCCAAACTCCATGAGTTTGATCTTAAGGCAGATGGGATGTTACATTTAGAAGGTTTTGACTTGGTTAAACTAAACAGACAGTTGTTTATAACTTTAAATTTGCCATTTTGTGTTCCTTAACAAATATATAAAGCAACTCGCAGTATGTAGCGCTACCTAGAGGCAACATGGAATATTCAACATGGACAAACAATTATTTTTTGCTGTTTTTTTACTGCTATTTCAGACTGTGTTTGGTGGACATGTTTGAAAATTGGAACAATTGTGTAAAAGACCAAGAGCTACAAAAAAAGTAAATTGGAGCAAGTTTCCAAAACCGACAGGAAGTCAGTTGTATAGAATTTTCTTTTTTTTTCAATTCCAGCCTGTACTTTAACAAAAGCCTCCTAGAGATGTATTGTGATCTGGATGAAACTCTGGTAGTCTTACAACTGCAAAGCAATTTTTGACTTTCATGGTTTCACTATGAAAGGTTTCATCAGGAAGTGGACCAACTCAACCATAGACCGTCCGATCGGAGGAATTAAACTTGCCTTATTAGACTCCATGCATGAAACCATATCTATAGCAACCTTTATTATCGGACAATTTATTTGGTGCATTATTTAATTTGCCCATTTTTCCTGAAATGTTAAAAGTTTGAGCTTGAATATACATCTCCCAAATAAGAACTGGTCATAGTACGTGTAGAAAAAGTTCCCTTTGATCGATGCTTGTAACTTTAGTTTGTATTATTTTTATACAGGATAATTGTGGCTATGCTTGTAGAAAATGTCATCATGAATCAATTCGAAAACGATTCTGGTCATTGACCATCAGTTTTCTCCAAGGAAATGGGTTTAGAAAGAATGAAAGAAAGAGACCAAGTGAGCTTGTGGGGGGCCGAGCTGTTTAAGTCACATCTGAGTAAGTCATGGAGCGAGTGACTCTGAAGGAAGGTATGACGGAGTCTCCTTTCAGCGTGAGAGCTCTACTCTTTCAGCCAAAACAGCCTTTTCCACAGTTTAGCTGGCCTTCTCAGAACTTCTAATTTTAGTTCATGCATTTATATAAAAAAAGCAGTTTTTTTAGCTCTGAAAATGCTAAATGGCCATATAGCACAGAAATGCTGTTTTCAGAGGTTGAAATCTGGGGCCCATCTGCTCAGATGTGTTGTGACAGATGAGACATGAGTAGGCTTGATCCTCATGTAATTATAAGTCTATAGATCAGGCTTTGGCAGAGTGAGGTGCAGCATGTAACATGAAAAAGAATAGTTTATCATTAAGAATAACTGTTTGCGAAGGGGAGAAGAACTGGATTATAGGGATTCTACTCTATGTAAATAGAGATTCATCAATATTGATATGAATATATAAACATTTTTTGTTAAATACTTCTTGGTTCCACTATGCTGAAAATTGGTTTGAACTTGTATTACTCTGTCACAAGAACGAGAGAGAGAGAGAGAGAGAGAGAGAGAAAGAGAGAGAGAGAGAGAGAGCTTTGTCTGTCTGTGTCTGTGTGTGTGTGTGTTTCTGAAAATTTCTGTTTCAAACACTATTGGATAATGACGTTTCCCATGTAAAATGTCAATAATTCAGTTTTAATAATACAAAACAAATGACAGCATTGATACATGAGTTTTTTCCACTGTTGTCTCCAAGTTTATTCGTTTCCATAGAGCTCTGGTTCTCACCAAGTTTTAAAGAAAGCCAGTGTCCAACTGTCTCTTTTTAAAATGAATCTTCGGTAAAATGGAGATGTTCTTCCGAACACTGGCTCGCTCCTATTTTCCTGCTCTTTTAAAAAAATCTGATTGTAGGTAGAGCCATTTATTGTAGCTGTACAGCCTAGTGCTGGGCGATATGGAAAAATCATATATCACGATATGGATTATTTTACATCACGATAACGATGTATATATCACGATATACCACAATAAAGTACGTTTTCAGTTATTCTCTGAAAAGTTTGACAAAAATATCATTGCATACTTTTTTTGCAACTTTATTTTGAAGTGACATTTAACTGAACTGTCACAAATGAGAAAAACTACATTTTAGTGCAGCAATGTAAACGTATCACATGACAACAGATGTGGTGGAGGTAGAGCTACAGTAGCCTTCACATTTTTTTAACCACATCATAGTTATTTAAATAGTATTATCAAAATAAACTATTTTAAAAAAAATAAAATAATGAACCACACTGCCAGAGAACCATCCTTCTCTACTTGGGCCCGGCATGCGTTATATAAGCGAGGCAACTCGACATTACTGAAGTGCTTACGACTGGGCATAACGTACCTCGGGTCAAGCACTTTGACGAGGTCTCGGAAGCTACCCTTCTCAACTGCATACACGGGGATCATGCCTTTACAACAGTAATGCAAGATGGCACATGTGATTTCTTTATGGCGCTGGGACATTTTTTCATACGGTGTGCATTTTATGAAAGACTCTTTAATTTTAGGCTGGCTATATTTTTTCTCGCCACTTGCCCGGGCTGTTTCACAACTTTCTTTACGTCGCATTTCTTCGATTCTCCAGTATTCTTAGCGTTGTTAGCGTCGGGCGCGGAAAGAGTGGTTATAATGGTTTTGGCAGAGTTTGCAGATGACTGTCTTCTGCTCTGTGTAACCAAATCACTGACGTACATTTCGGAAAAAGTACTTCTTGGGCTGCTGCCTGCGTAGCAGTTTCATTTTGTTGCGACTCCGGGCATTCATCTTCAACCTCTTGCGTCTCACGAGTTAACTAGCGTAAAGCATGTCGCAACAACGTAAAGCGTCACGTCGCAAAATCACAAGACGGAGTTTCTTTGCGAAAAAGTTTTATTCTTGATTATCACTTATATAAAGGGTAGAGTATGCATTGCATAGCCACAAGACATTATCATACATTTGTCATAGCCTATTTAATGCAATATTTTCTTTAGTAATTGATAAAATTAAGTTAGAAACGATAGAAACGATAGAAGAGAAATAGGACGATAGACACTTTTCTATCGTCCCCACGATATATATCGTCATATCGCCCAGCACTAGTAGAGCCTGAAACAAAGTATAGCGTCTTCTCGTGTTCTTGTTTCAAGGATAGTTTGTGTTGCGTTTACAGAGTGTCACTATTCGCGGAGGTCTAAAGTACATATGTTTCAAGTATCTGTAACTCTGATCACTTTGTCTCTAATAAATCGAAACAAGTCCTACAACAAACTCCGTAAACTCTTGTATGCCAAAAGATCCAGCTCTCTTTGGTTTCTCAGTTCAAAAGTGGAATAACAGAGCTGTGAAAAATGTGATGATTAAAATACTGTTCTTGATTTGAAAACTACAAAACCAACAGTGAATCGTAACGTCAACAATGAAAAACTTTCATATGTCATACCAATATTATACATTACAAAGGCTTTTTTTTATTAAGTACAACAAATTACATTTGATTGTAACCACACTAGAGACCCACACTCACTCCATCGCTTAATGACTTAACACAAAAGTTAAAAACTTACCACAGAAAAGGATACTAGCGACAGTGCTCCAGAGCAGATCAAATGCAACGGTTTCTTTGCTTACTTCTTGTGGCATGTTGTTTCTTTTTGGTCTGCATGTTTTTGTATGTGTGAGTTTACATGGAGGCGTCAGACCGGGGCTCATGCCGATGCATGTGTTTCTATATATGTATATCTCTGGTCTCTCTGTTATGAGATTTAGGAACAACTCCAGAGATCATTTGTTTTTAGGGTTGTTCTGATGGCTCACCGCTGGTGTGTGTAAAAAGTACTGTGCAGAAGTAAACATGAACGCCACCCAGAAAAGATCCGTACATGCATGGCCACAATGGTTAAGCATAGAGGAAGAGGTGTGATGATTTGATGGTGCTATGCTTTTTAGATCTTTGGGGATTTCTTTAAAATAGAAGGCACACTGAACCCAACTACATCCTAATACCATCCCATCTAGTTAGCTCATCACTTATGTGTCAACTGGACAATGACCCAAACACACACCCAACGCTGTGGATATTTAACCAAGAAAAATGTGTGTGAACCAAATTAAAAGGATTTGGGATGGACTGTAATAGCACAAGGATTCTTGTGTTTATTGTTTACTGCATTTTCAATCACTGTTGATTAGTATTTATCTATAAATTCATCATGTAAAAAGACAAAAATTATAGCTGCAAGCAGCTATCAAAGGCCTCGAGCTCCTCAGGCGTCATCACCAGACTGCCAGAGATTGATAATGATCAAAATACCCAACTTCCTGTCAGTTTTGGAATTGACCTTTTCATGGCCTATGTGCCTCACATAAATGTTTCAAATTTCAAGCATGTACTTCAAACACACTGAAATTGCAGTATAAAACAGCAGAAAATGGGAAATTACACATAGCCACTAGGTGGCGCTCTAACTACCACTGTAGGCTGCTATAGAGATTTTCAGATATTAACACACATAGCATGGAATTTGAACCTGATCGAACATTTTTCAACTTAAAACAAAATTTCAACTTGCGACAGCTGTCATGTGCACAAAGTTTAACCGTCAAGAACCGTTCACAAATCAACATCCCATGTGTCTTATGATAAGTCTGAGGAAGTTTATTCCTCAGATAAGTCTGAGAAACAGATAAAATCTCTACAAGAAGTTTATTAAAGTACGACATGAGCAAAATGGGCAGTTTTTAGAGGCTTTTGCAAAATAACCGACTTCCTGACGTTTCTGTAAAAAGGCGATTCGTGTAACCCTACACATTTTCATTCCTACAACAAACTAACAAGATGTAATTTTTCAACAGTTTTGACATCTTTTTATGCACTTTTTCCTCAAAAAATTTGCAAAACAATAATACTCTGAGTATTAACTGTAGGATTCTATGCACCTTCGATGTTTGAGCCCTAATTAGACATGTCTAATGTGTCAGTGCGTTTAGACTGATGGTTAGGAGGAGCCAATCAGAGATTGACTTTTACTATGTCAGTCTGACGCATGTATATGCACACACACACGCACACACGCCATCCATCCCCCCCCCCCCCAGACACCCACTTTAAGTCTATTAGTAGAGCAAAAAAGTAATGTCTGATTTACCTGCTAATTGGATTTAATCAACTTAGCATATTAAATGATGCTTTTAGTAGCTTTAATTTGGTGTTATACGAAAGAAAACATGTGGTTCAGTTTGATTTGTTGGATGATATTCTGCAGAAAGTGAATTTGAATCAATAAGTCAATGTGGTGGGAATGTTGCCATTGATTTCTTTACTGCACATCCCTCTTCCCTTTTCACACTTGCTCTCTTTTTTCCCCCATGCTTTGTCTCTTTAATGAATTGGTGAGTCAATGCTCGAATAGAGGTCACATTTAGCAGCGCTTTAGCAGGAAATTGCTCAGATAAAAGTTGAAAGTAGTCTGGCTATGTTATATATGCTTTTGTTAACACCGGCGTCTGTGTGCCAGGCAGAAGTAATGAAATAAAAGAATGTGCTTGGAGTATATTAAGAAGGTTTGATTGACGGGGGGTTTCTGCAGGAAATAAACCCCATCTGTATACACATCCCCCATTTTTACATTTCTTTGTGTATTATTGTCCTCCTATACCCCTGGGACAGACCTTCATCAGTGAGTGGTCTGATGAGACAGAAGTGTTCCCAGTCTTTGTTATAAATGGCACGTGGCAGTTTTCTTTGCTCTGTTACACTCCCGACAGCAGGAACTGGAATTAATTTTCCTGTTCCCTTGCTTCAAAGAGAATCTCGTCTGTTGAGTCTGTTTTTATTTCCAGGTTGGAGATGAGAGAGACCTCTGCATATTGAGATACAAACAAAAACTGTCGAAAACCCTATTTTTTGTTTATTTTTCAGGGATTCCTCCAAATCTTATTCATTCAATCACTTTAAATAAGTCAAAACTCGAACAATGCTCTTGTTTATTGTATAAACTGATTATTTTGTAATTTGAATAAACGTTGAGCATCTCAGCCACTAAAAACGACAGGACGACCGCTGTCTCGGAGGACTCATTAACGAAAACCAACACGATAGAAATCAACTCTTTTATACAAACCCCATACTTTGTGCTGATAAGCTTTCTGGAAATGCTTTCTCACCATTATCTCTGCCTTGAAGTTTTTTTTAAATGAAAGGCATTCATGGTGTGGAGTTAGGAGTTTAGTTTAAAAAGAAGGATCTGCTAATGAGCACATGAGCCACGTTTGGGAGCATTTGCATGTTAATGATTTAGCCCTGAGCAGAGACACATTATCATTTAATAATTTGAATATTTTTTCAGTTGATTGCATAAGTTGAGAATCTGTTTGCATTGGAGCTCTTTAATAAAACATGCAAGGGCTTATATAAAATTATTGGAGCTTGGCTAGTAACTGGAGAGAAGAGTGCTGTATTTTTTCAGTGATTATAGTCAGTCACTGAAACCAGAGTTAAAATAACGAGTTAAAAAAAAACTTTAAGATGAGCTTCTTAAAGCTTTTAAAAGTAAATTTTCTGGTCTTCTTTTGGTTGAAAGGCATTTGCATATTCTGTTTGATCGCAATTCTGCCTCCACATAAAAACACAACCCATATATTTTTGTTGCAAGCTTCAGGATGGTTCGAGAAGTGAAAAGGCTCGAGATATACGGTGTTAGAAGTGCATGAGGTATCTGTCAGGAAGTGCTGTTCAGAAAAACACAGCAGAGTGAAACTGAAATGCTGCGGTGCTTCCTCATGGCTGCTTTCACTGATGCTGACTTGAATGCACTGACGAGCAGAAACCCTTATTTTATGCTGAAACTAAGTAATTTAAAGAAAACAAAAAAACTGCCACAAGTAGAAAAAAAACCCATTTTGCCAATTTATACTGCTACTTGATAATACATTATCATTGCTAAAGCTAAAAATGTATGAAAGTATGTTACATATTGTATAAAGTCCACATACAATCAATAAGCTCTGCCTCACTAACCAAATCCAAGAAAATCCTTATTAGTCTGCTGCAGTGACAACATCTAGGATCAACACCGTTTGCATGCTTCCCTTTTGTTAGTACCAGTTTAACAAACTAAACAGGTATTTCAGAGCAACTGTTCTTGTTGTAGCCACAGATCAGAGAAGAATAAAAAAAAAGTATTTTACCACTCAAGTATAAATATTATCTAATAAAAAAAGACTAAAAGATACTTTTAGACTTCAATTATTTAAAGCTAAATTATAAAAGCTGTTTTAAAAAATAAAAACGTTAAAACTTTTAAAACAAATGGAGACATCCTTGTTGATTTTTTGTAATCATTCTCTTTACTGGAATTTTTACAAAGACATCACTTCTAATATAATTATTACTTTTTTTTTCTACGTGCATACAACATTTTTGTATACTGCTTTCTTTTTCAAATAGTTAATTAAAGGGTTCCTAGTTTGATATCATTTTTTTCTGTTTTTTTTTAAGGCAAATCTAATAAGTCCCTGTTTTCTTTTTCACATTTAGTTGACTGAAAACATTTTGCTCCATTGTTAGGTCTCTCATAAGCTCTGCAATCACTAGACATTTCAAAAGACTTCTATTTGCACCATTTGTCATAACGTGTCAACCTGGCCATTCTATTCAGAAATTGTGTCCACGTTGGAACGCTACATAGTAAATTGATTACTATTTTTAACGTGTTGAGTCTTTGTATGATTCTGTTTATTTCTTAAATTAATAAAACTTATCTTCCACACATGGTTTCTCATGAAAGTAATGAAATATATCCAGAATAAGAGTCAGATATTTCTGAAAGTTATACTCATCTGCAAACCAAACATTTTCCGCTATTCCCTTTTCTCCTTGATGCCTAAGCCCTTCATTAAAAATAAATGTTGCTGGAATCCCCTCAGTTTTTCATGTGCGTGTTCAAAGCGGTGAGTCGGAGAGGATTAAGAGTTTGTATATGTTGTTTGGGCAAGATAGAGAAGAGCAAAATTGGGTTGTGTCAGTGTTTAAGTCCCAAAACAGATCCACTCAGCCTATAGTCTCTACTTCCTGTACCCCTAACCCCCCAAATTGCCTCATCACAGACATTACAAGACCCCTCTAAGAAACAACTGTACATGACTAATGTACAGACTATGTCAATGCCAAAACAAAGTGATTGTGTGTTTTAATTTTTTACAGCCACTTACATTTGGTTACTCCGTGAGTGGGAGTTGGATTGGCCTGCAGCACAAGATCTCATCTATTAATCTTCCATCCTCAATCTCATACCTAAGCTTGTTCTTCTGCAAAGTGAACCTTTCCTTTTCAAAGAGTCACCTTTTACACCCCATAGTCCTGAAAAGAGTGAGATATTTGGAGAATATCCTCCTTAAAGGAAAGTGTGTGAATCCAGTGTTCAATATCATTCAGCATTACTTTTTCATAACCACTTGTAGGTTCTTAAAGCAGCCAAAGTCGGGCAAGGTTTTGTCTGATTGGGATGAAATTTGGTGGAAAAGTGGCAAATGTTGTAGGTAATCAACTGACAAGATGTCAAGCTTGACTGATTGCTAACTAAAACACTGCTCATAGATTTGGTGGCTTATGGGTGACTGACAATTAGGGGTGTAACGGTTCACGGGGATGTATTGAACTGTTTCGGTACGGCCTGTTCGGTTCGGTACACTTGCTTACCGTTTTGGTATATTTTTTTTTATTAAATAATATAAATTTATTATTAGCGCGATATTAAGCGCAGCGGAACAATGTTCCTAGGCGAGTTTCCGAACAGACGCTATTGAGTGACACACAGTAGAGCTGCACGCCACGAGTAGCTGTGAAACCATGGCATCAGCGAAAGAGAAGCCAGAGCTTGAAGACCCTCCCACCTCACTACGGTCTCCTGTTTGGGAACATTTTGGCTTCTCTGTTAAAATACATAACGGTGATAGACGAGTGGATAAATTTAAAGTTGTATGCCGACATTGTTCCACGGAGATCGGGCAGGCAACACATCTAACATTTTCTACTGCTGGAGATATTGCCACTGCAACCAGATCTGTGCTCTCTTCAGAAAATGTGGATAGGTTAATCTTTTTAGCCAAGAACTTAAAACTTGAATAGTTAGTTTTGTTGATAGATAAGCTGAAGCTGTTGCTAGTGTTAAAAGTTTTCAGGTCCTAACTAGTTACAGTATATAATTTTTTTATTTAAAAAATGTGTATTTCTTTATAAAGAGTGCAATTTATTTAAAATATCACCCAAATGTGTCACTTTTATTTATTTTATGCAAGAATTCTATTGTGTATTGGCAGCTTTTCAAAATAAAGATTTTGTAAGTTCTTATTGTTTTGTACCGAAAATTAACCGAACCGAGCTCTCCAAGACACTGTACCGAACCGAATACGATTTTAGTGTACCGTTACACCCCTACTGACAATGCAATGTACCACATTGGAAAAGGGTTCTAGCACAGATTGTAACTTTTTTGAATCTCTTTTATGACACTTTTCAACATTGAAAAACTGAGATTTTTCTGTAACTGTCCCTTCTTTGAATAACTGAACAAATAGTTGAATCATCACGAACTCATTGAGTCTACTAGTAAGAAAGAACCAGGTTAGCAAAACTCTTTTGGTTGGTCATTTGTCTGGCGTCTGACATTTATAGGGCACTGGTATATGGTTTGTGGGCCAATGTTGCAGAGAAGACTTCATATGTAGTGTGGCATAGGTTTTTAACTTGGCTGTGGCCAGTTATGGGTCATATGAGATGGATTGGATCTAAGCCCAATTCATGCACCATAATTTATTGCAGTTCATTATAAAACCGAGTTGTAGTTGTAGTGAGTACATGCAACATTGCCAACAAAGTTTATTTAAGCTGATCTGATATGAACATGTCATTATTATTAACGTATTATTATTGAGCTCTGTACCTAAGGCCTTTCCCTTTAGTCCTTGAAACCAATTCCTGTGAATTGGGACATCCCTATGAATCCAAATGATTCTGATAGGTCAGCACTCATGGTAATTTTTAAAACATAAATGATCATTTTAAAATGTGACATGCCATGCGCAAGTCTATAGTGAACTTTTTATGTCACAATACATGCCCATTTATTTTCTGAAAATAAATGGGCGTGTATAATAAAATATAATATTGGATATAAAATACTTTTTCTGACCCATATATGGAAATTTGGTGCAATCTAACATAAAATGATGGATTTTGTCATTTATTTTATTTTATAAATTACTAAATTACTTACATTTTTGTTAATGTCTGGCAGACATCTTATTCCTCCTTCCATTCTTATTCCTTCTGAAGTGTGGGTAGAACAAAAAGCTACACACCCCTTCGTCTTAACCTTTCCACTTTATTAAAAAGACTATTGGGACACCCATACACTTCATGGGACTGCACAAAAGAGAGAAAAATGGCTCAGATGTAGAAAATGAATGCATCTTTATTGTCACTCTACAAGGAAGCAAACAGAATCCCCTTTCATTAAAAGAACAGAGAATTTGGAACAGAATTTGGAAGGTTTTGACTTAAGAGGGTGTGACTTCTTAATATAACCCATAGTTAGATATATTAGAAGTATATTTCAAGAATATTTTGTGTGCTGAACTCTTTGCTGACAGCGAATTCTAGAGAATTGTGTGTGTTGCTAGATTGAGGTCAACAATGAGTGAAAGACAATAGCTGTGACATACAGGTGTCAGGAAGCCCAAGCGAATGTCACACAAGCCGTTAGACATGACAGGTGCTTCCACACGTCTCCTAACCACACACTCGTCTTCTAGAGCCACAACTGTGCTATGCATACATTGTTTTGAAAGAATGCACAAACTCTACCCAAGGTTACTATGGTGACTGTATATTTACTTTGTTATATATCTGTATTCAATCTCAGTTGCTCTATGGAGGACTAGCGATCTGTCCACAATGTACTCCACCCAATTTGAACTGGAATATCTGCGATGGTCCTGTCGAGGGTGTACCCCCGCCTCTTGCCCAATGTGTACTGGAGATTATTCCCCCAAAATGAATGAGTCAATAACCAGCTACAAAATCCAGTGGTCGCTATAGGACACGCGCCCCAGTAAAACTCATCATAGACACTAGAAAAATCTCTATAATGCAACCGAATCAAGGCTTGTAAATGAAGCAATAGAACAGAAAAAACAACCTTATTGATATCTATGCATGTGTCCCAACCAAGGTTCTACATCCTTCGAAGTGCGGATTTAAAGGCCGTTTATGTCACAATGCAACAATTTTTTATTTCAGGACACAAGAGATTCTTGAAATGCTAGAAGTGATGGTAACATCACAGTTACAAATGATAAATATGAGCAGCTTGTCATTGACGCTTCCTGGTCCACCCGAAAAAGACGCGATGCTTCTGACATAATACTCTGTAGTGTTCACGTTTACGGAAAGAGATCTGCTGGCTCACACCAGGTTTTTGCTTAATATTCAAATGTTGTATCTGCATTAGGGGTGTAACGGTACGCTAAAATTGTATTCGGTTCGGTACAGTGTCTTGGAGAGTTCGGTTCGGTTCATTCGGTTCGGTACAAAACAATAAGAACTTACATAATCTTTATTTTGAAAAGCTGCCAATACACAATAGAATTCTTGCATAAAATAAATAAAAGTGACACATTTGGGTGATATTTTAATTTTAACTGTCTGCGCACTGTTATGAAGTCGAATATCTCACAACATAAACATATTGCTTTTGTATTACACATATTTTTTACTCACTCTGTTTAGATCTGTTAAGAAACAATTTCTAACCCCAAGACATGACCTGCTAATTGTGCTTTGTCTCATTTTCTCTTATGGTTGTGTTAAAAAACTCTTCACAGTTGTAAAGTAAGTATTTTAGACCGTCAGAATCCAAAATCTAAGAATATTTTACTGTAGCATTTTTGAGTTATTCCATACTGAACTTGGCTTTTTTTTATTTTGGGGGCACCACAGACCAGACCATTCCTGCAGTGTCCCTAATTACAATAAACCTAAACCAACCATTTTTAATTTTATCATCATTTTCAGAGCACAGTAACAGTTGTACCTTAAATGCCTCCAGGGTTTCACTTTACCACAAAGAGTTATGGGTGTTTGAATGGGTTGCAGGTCTCTCTCGCTGCTTTCTCTGTGCCATAATGGTCAGACTATAAATCAAATCAATGACTGGAGTCTACTTGGCCGTTGCATGTGCAAGTAATAGTTGAGAAGTGAAACTGGCTTTATGGTCCTGTATTTGACACTCCCTGATGAGAACCTTTAGACCCATGAGCAATAAAGTACTTCACACGATCACACTTCACTAACACTAAGGGCAGACCTCTCGTTTTTACTAGGCGTCATCAGTCATGATTTGTCATTGGTTCATTTGTTGTCTTCAAATCAAAAGGAAATATTTAAGTGATTTATCCCAGAAAGATAGGAAGTAATCTTTGAAATATTGTGTAACTGCCAGTGATGTGTGCATATCGACTGACTTTTCTCACAGAGGTCAATTCCTGCTGGGCTCCAGTGGTGTTTTAGCATGACGTTAGAGTTTGATTAGGTCCCAGAGCAGAAATCACGTGACCTCGTCTTTAAAAGCTGCAAATGCACTTACTTTTAGGACAATAGAAGAAGAAAAATACAACACTCTCAGCATCACATCCATGGCCACGAAAAACTTTGTAGATGGAAAATCCAGATGTAGTGCTTGGATGTAATTGAAGGGTGAAAATATAGACCCTCCGGAGTCACCAGTTGTTCCTCTTGCTCCAGATGATCTTGAATGAACCTTAGCACAGACACTCTACCATTATCTTCAATTGCCTTCAAATGATCTGTGTTCAAATGCTGCACTGTACTGACATCCGCTGTCTCCCGGCAGTGTATGATGTTTAATAGGGTTTCATTGAGAAAGGCAGGAGTCATCCACACAGGAAATGCTGCGGTTTGGAGAGTTCACTGAGATGATGCTGGGAAGTCTGACTCTTTGGTCTAGAAATGAAGCCTGAGGCAACATGAAAATAAACTGTGTAGCACATAGAGAAGCAAACTCGAGATTGCAACTTTCCGGAATACAAACCTTTTTGTTGTCCAGCATAATATTCTCATTTTTTATACATTTCTTTTTGTAATGTTTACTTTATTTAAGCCTCCTTGGGTTTGCTTGCGGGTGTCACATGACCTCAGTAAATCCGTAATTATTAGGCTTTATGCTGCTTTTAAACCAGTCACATGGTGTTAGTGAGGACACACTCACCATTTTTCCTTTCAACAGACTCTAGAAAGCTTTATTCTGTTTAAGACTAAGACTGACTTAGTTATCAAGCCATTTTATGATAATTTTGAGTCATAACTTTTCTCAGTTTCTGCAAATTGAATGATTTATGGTGACTAATACTATTTTTACACAAATTATAGCCAAATACTTTTAATGCATTTAAATCTCTCAGCTGTAATCAAAACAACTACTTTTAAAAAAAATATCCAGGAATTTTACCCTTTAATTACCAAGAGCTTACATGGTGTCACTGATTCGTGAAAAAAACATTGTTAGTATGGCATTGATGTATTTTTATATTTTTTGGTAGCTCCAGAATTAGTGTTTGTGGCTATTTTTGCGCGAGGAAGGTTCTCTCATAGGTTCTCTGATAGCGAAAAAAGCATAACAGACACATGCTTAAACAGCCTAAAACCTCCAAAATATGCAGGAACCATACACAACGCTCAACATGTCAACAACTTAAATAACAACCTAGCAACCACACATTTCCACCCTTAGTAACTTATCAAGAACATTTATCGATGGTTTGGCAATCCTACCTAATATTCAAAACTGCACCACAAAACCACACAGAAAACAATATCACAGATAAACTCACCGCATTCACTTAGCAACCACCCAGTGCACCCTAGCAACCAATTAAAAATATATTGAACCAAAACATACCGATAGCTGGCTGTCATTTGCATCATCCTTCAGATTTTTTATATTTGACCCTGGAAAATATAGTGATTTAAAAAAAAAATAGAAGATAGAGGAAAAGTATGGGTAGAACGATGCTCTCACAGGCCCAACAGTGCCTTGCTTTAATATTTGCAGCTGGTTATTTGCTAGGGAGAATGCTCTGCTACTGTTGGGACCCATTCAGTTTAAGTGTTTCAATTTACCTTTGTGTGGGAATGAACGAAAACCACACATGTAAATCTCATAAAACAAGAACCTGGTCCGACAACCAGGTGAGAATGCTCAATACTCTCCCTCTTAATCAAAGAAAACAGGTTCACACAATCATTTTCATTTTTAAATTTTTAGATGAAGATGTTTTGGCGGTCTCAGATTAGGCCCTAGTCATCTCCTGCTGAGTATGGGTGTTATATCACTAGCTTTGCGTTCTATAAAGTACTGGATCCGTTCTAGCACTGCCCTGCTCCTCTTGATAAGAGATGAGGCACATCTAAAGTCCCACATTATTCACTCTTTTAGCGAAGGAGAAATTACCATATTGCAGCCTCCTGTTGGCGGAGATTATTTGTCTGTTTTAAATTCAATTTCTCTTGCCTCAGGACAGGCCTTCAATAGGATTAACTCTCTCTGTGTGTCCCCCACTATCTTGGTGTCCTCAACGATGGTTCATCCTAGGCTTTGTGGTCATTGTGTGACATGTTATCAGTCTGTACCTCATGGATCATGTTTGAGATCCAGATTGTGTTGCTGAGGATTGCTGTAAACTGAACGGTGAGCCATCAAAAAAAAAACAATGCCATCCTTAACCAGAATTTTTCTTGTGCCTTTTGGAAACCTTTTAATTTTTCATTGCAACATCAAACCCCCGCTGAGCATATTCTTCTACGATCAGGTAAAGGAAGGTCCGTGTAAAAAGCAGCTCAACAACTGACCAGTCAGTGATCAACAGGTTGTTGTCTCACCCTTCCATTACATCAGGAAAAAGGAATTGAACCTGCGTTTAGATGTTACCACTAAAGGGTAGAAATGGTGGAAAAGCCCTTAAAGCATGTCGAAGTCGAGCAGTGTCATTTGGGCAAACCACTTCACCCGCATTGCCTTGTGTGGATGTGTGTGACTGCTGGGGTGTATTTGGTGTTGCCCATTGGCACAAAAAAGCGGCAATATTCTGACTGCTGAGGGCTACCAAGGAGTTTGGATCAATTCTTCTTTTTTTTTCTTAGGAATATCATCACTGCAGAATACATCTTCATTTTTCCCTTGAACGTTTCTCACCCATCAAGCTGGTCACATGCTAACGTGCCAATTGCTTCGCCGCAGTATAAGTTTTAAGCAAGCAGAGGATTCACGGTTTTTAGCCTTTCAAACTAGAAAGTTAGTCAGGGACTGTAGTACCTCGAAGGGACCCGTTATCTACAGCTTGCAGCCCAGTCTTCTCGATCTCCCGTAGGCTGAGAGGCCCAGCGTTATTGAGTGCAACCTGAAAGCTTGTTGTGAAAGGTAACGGTTGGTTATCCGCCCACTTTAATCCCAAAGGAGGACTGTATGTGCAGGGGAAAGGAACAAGCAACCCCTGAGGACTGAAGCTCCTGTCTGCCAGACACAATGGGTTACGCCAAAAGTTGTTAGGGAAGAGTTTTTGAAATTTTAATGGCTTGCGGTAACGAAACTGAATGCCACTCATTATTTTTGTTAGCATGTCTCAGGTCTGTGAATCAGTGCTACACTGAAATGAATTGCAGTTTATGTTGTTGTTTCACCTTAAGGGATGTGTTTTGTGACGGCACACCTCCTGTAGACTATCATTCATCATCTCACTGCAGCGCACTGCTGGCTGGAACCCAGAGAGACTGTTTGTTTACTCCTGTTGCTCTGACTTGCCCTTCAGACTGCCTGCATCAGATTCCAATGCATCCTCAGAGAGACCAATGTGCCACATTCACAAACTCAAGGACAAGACTCAAGTCAATAGAAAACCTGAGATTGATCTTTTTCCCCTCAGTTTTCCCTTTATTTCATCCACTGACTCTTTCTTTTTGTCTCTGTTTGCTCAGACGGAATCTCACCAAGCTCTCGCTGATCTTCAGTCACATGCTGGCCGAGATTAAGGCGCTCTTTCCTGGTGGACAGTTCCAAGGAGACACATTCCGCATCACTAAAGCTGATGCTGCTGAGTTTTGGAGAAGGTCTTTTGGTGAAAAGTAAGTAATCTACCAAATCAGACCTGAACCTTAATCTATTAGAGGTTGAATCAATTAACACTTGAGGAAATGTGGTTCTTCTTCTTCGTCATTTTGCTGCGGTGAAATCTCTGGTCATGTTAAGAAATGGTGCTCTTGAGTTGGCCTCTAAAAATTTGCCTCTAAACTAAGGAAAGCACTGGAAATATATCATAATGAGCCTCATTACCAAATACCTGAACATAAACACAGCCAGGGAATATTTTACATACAGTATTTAAGTTTTAATTCATGCAAATTTATATTTACATGGTTCAAATTCTAATAAACTGTGGATCTAGTTTATCTTTATTATTAAATATTTTCATTGCAAGTTTGTGTCTTGTAATTTTGGTCTTGTATTTACCCCAATAACCCCTAGTCCATGGGACATTGGTTACCAACAAAAAGAAAGATGTTTTAGATGTTCTCCGTTGTATTGATTCTAAAAGTCACAAAGTGCTTTATTTAGAAAAAAACGATGTGATTTTACATTTTAACCTTTTACATTTTAAAAATGTATTTCCATATTAAAATATCTCCAAAAGTCCTGACCAATTAAGAGCAGTTTATTTTCAAAATTTAGTAGTTTAATCGACTTGCCTTCCTGGAAATCCCTCATGTGCAAGAGTTATTCCTTGAGTAAATTGCTGCTCTAATTGCTGCACTGGAGAGATAACATAAAGTAACAATATTTCCATTCCAAGCGCAGATAGTGTGATCTGTGAGAAATTACTTTTTTTTGCCATATTTTAATAATTTAGCCATCTCTCTGGATTCTGCATATTTCATCTCCGGAAAGTCAAGAGGGTTAAAGGAAGCTTGAATGGGATGCATGGGAAAGGAAAAGCCTGGAAAGGGTTAATGAGATATTCTAGAGAGGAAGGGCAATCGAAGGAGTGATTGAGAGACTGGAAAAGACCAATGCAGTCTCTAGTGTGTATCAAGTTACTGCTCTGATGTATTATAGATCATTATAAAGGTTTACTTCCCGCTCTGTGCAGAGGAAGTGTGCATGAGTCATTGATACGAGAAATAGAGCTGACTTGCTTTAGCTCTTCTCAATGGAAATGGAAGGCTCAGCATCCTGTCTTCAGTGCAGGGAGAAATAAGAACGAACCTGCAGGACACAGTGATGACTCGGCATGGGCCTGTGTTTCTAGACAAGGTCAGGTTGGATCAGTTTAAGGAAGTAGACGTTGAAAGTTAGCTTCAATCATATCAGCTTGCAGAATTGGGGATTTTGATCTGTATCGAGTTTTTGTCTGTAATGCAATCCAGTAAAGTGAGGATTTTCTTTTCTTCTTCTTAACATAGTTACTGCCTTTGTTTTTGGCAGGACAGTATAGAAAGAGACAGGAAACGATGCGAATGGAGAAAGGGGAGTGGAAAGGGAAAGTACCAGAGACAAAATACAGCAAGTAAATGTAAAATGAAACATTAATAGTCAAGCAATGTACAAAGTCTTCAAAAACAAACATAAATACTAATTTTACTTTATTACATTACAACACTGCTGCTCACTGACCACTATACCCCCTGGCAGGACACATTTAGGGTATTTTTGCATCTGTGGTTGGTTCACACATTCCAGAACAAACACATTTTCTCCCTGCATCACCCTGATTGAAATTCTTACGGAATGCCAAGAACCAAAACGACAAGACAATGCTTCCAGAACGGGGAGAGAATTGCACCGGCTGATAGTGTTCCTCTTTATTTATAATCTATGAAGACTATTTGGTAAACTGTGACGAAGTTGTAGTCATTTTGTTTAATTGTCACACCTGACAAGTTTAGATTGATTCAAACAAACAAGAGTTTTTTCCCCCTTTTTAGTTTGGTTTGCTCGTGCAGATCAACAGATCTGAAAATAGGACCAAAAGCGCAGTAAAAAGCAGTCCAAGACCTGCCTGAGGAGGTGGTCTCGGTACGGTTACAGACAAAGTCTAGAGGGGTTTGTTTGTTTTTGACTGAATACAGCCACTGTATACCATACAGCCACCACGCAATGTCACATGGCTTTATTTACGACTAGTGCGTTCCTGAGCGATCAGTGTGGTGTGAATGAGGACTAAATCTGGAGACAATTCCATGCATCAGTTGTTCTTCTTGGTCTGGACCAAATGAAACAAAGTAGAGGTGTGAAAGCAGTTGCAGTACTTAAGGTTCTTGGTGCATCACACTTTTGATTTTGGACGTCCCCCAGAATCCCCTCCGCATTCACTCTTACTAACGGCATCATCCCAATGTCACTTTCTTCAGAAGGCCACAAGCATTAAAGAGATGTTGCTTGTCAAATTCTCATTGCTAAGCAACTAGACTGTGTTACTCCCACCATCGACTGGCCATTCTGTGCCAATGCTGTTGCTTTTGGTGTTAACCCAGCTTAACTTTTCTAGAATTCGCTTGTGGCATTCCTTTAAGGTTTTGATTTGCCAGACGCTTTTATCCAAAGCAAGTGTCATGTGATCAGCTTTGCTTTTCCTCGGATTTCTACTGAACCACAGGAAAGTCACATGCCCATATAAACCAAACCAAAAGAAAAACTGAAGTAAATACAAATCAAATGTATTTATATAGCTTTAATTTTTTTTTTGGCAATAACCTGAAAGTACTTTCACAGAAATGGGACCTTATGTAAATTACAGATTATTTTCTAGTATGGATTAAATACTTTTAATATATATTTTGTATAGCTTATTTTAACTTATTTTAGCCACTTAAAGAGTTTAGAAGGGTGAGGTTTGCTGGTGACCTTCAGTGCGTGGGTTTCCTCTGTTGCCCCCACAAGACCAAAAACATGACTAAACAAGGTAATGGAGTGCTTTAAAATCTCCTCCAGGAGTAAATGGGTGACTAAATTAATGTTTTGCCCTGTGCTGGACTTGCGACCTCTCCAGGGTCTACCCCCACCCATCACCCAAAGTGCACCAGCAAAACCCTGTCACCCTGAAAGGGAAGAACCGAGTACAGAAAATTAATGAACGAGTTTAAAAAGGTTTATAAAGACTACTAAAATAGTGAAAAGAAGAAAAAGAATTGTAAATGATTGTGAATCTAATTTAACATTCTGATAAAATTATATGTATTTTCTTAATTCAAATGGCATCTTCGTACAGCAGCCTTCTGCTGGAAATGATTGGCTACAGGCCACTGACCACAGTAAAAACGTCTCAGTGGACAAAAGCAAGTTTAAAAGGGGAAATGAGCTTGAAAACAAATCTCACCTCAACCCGACAGTTAAACGGCGAAACAGCAGGACATTATTATGAACTGATAATGAGGAAACAGCGAGCAAGGCTTCCTGCTGCGGCAGCTGAGGAAAAGGTTGATCTCTTTTTTATCATCAGTATATCTTCTGAATTTGGCTGGATATTGTTTATCCTGGATGTTTAAACTGTAACTGATCTGAGAGCAGTGTTCAAAGGAAAGGGGAGCTGACTTCACATTAAATCCATTCAATGTGTGAGAGAGAGAGAGAGAGAGAGAGAGAGAGAGAGAAACAGAGAGAGAGAGAGAGAGAGAGAGAGAGAGAGAGAGAGAGAGAGAGCTAGTTTTAATGTTTTGATATTTTTAAGCAAGAGTCAGCTTGCGAACAGCAAGAGGCTCAAGAAAAAAGATCACTTTAAGAACATTAAAATGATTCTGGGTATGAGCCTTTCGTAATATAGGAACACATCACTTATTATAGATCATTGATTCGGATTAGACCATGGCATTGCCTTGGTCAACTTTTAGAGTTACTCTTGTGTTCCAGTGTAAAATGGAAAACATGTTTTGTGGGTTAAGAAATCAAAAAGATACCAGATGTTGCTTTTGTTTTCATTAAAACGCCTTCTACGATTGGGGAATGGAAGCCTTGCCCCTTATCTCGTTTATTTAATAGCATGCGTGTTCATTAATCGCCAAGGACAAGAGCCTCCTTTGTGTTATGTACTCATCGGCCAATTAAAATGTTGTTATTTAGTGGCTCGGCTATTCTAATAGATTTAGTTTTAACTAGATGTGGGTTTTCTTATCCAGTCCATCACAACGCCAAACTCGATTCTCCCGTATTCAGCCTGTGACTTTAAAATTGTGAGTGATGTTCTGTACCCTTCAGTACACTCTTCACATTGATTAGTAATTTATTTTACTGCACTGCTTGAGTTTAGTGTGTTTATCACCACTTCCTTGATTCCTGGCAAAGCCTCAGCACCTTTCACTGTGGCTGCTAATTAATGCATATGCAAACAGCTTTGCCTAGCTAGAAAATATGAACTGCAGCCTAATCACATGCATAGAGCACACACTTTCTTATGCTGAGGTGGAGTATCTATGCTTTACCACATCCACCAATACACTGTGAAACTAGGTGAATTCTATGCAAGTGTAAACAGTTTTGGCGGCACAGTGACTCAGTAGGTAGCACTGCGGCCTTCCAGTTCCAAGGTTGCCGGTTCAAGGCTTGCTGGTGACCTTCCTGCAAGGAGTTCTTCATGTGCTTATGTGGGTTACTCAGTTTTCCCCCACAATCCCCAAAACATGTGTCAGGTTAATTGAATAATCTAAATTGCCCTTATATTGGAGACCCCTGTGACTCCGAAAGGGAATAATGAATGAATGTAAACCGCTTTGTTTGCCAACAGCCTCTTTTCATTTATGTTTTCTAGGACAATAGTGCCATGGAAAATGTTTCGACAGTGCCTTCATGATGTGCACCCCATCAGCTCAGGTTTGGAAGCCATGGCCCTTAAATCCACCATCGACCTCACCTGCAATGACTACATCTCTGTTTTTGAGTTTGACATCTTCACTCGTCTTTTTCAGGTAACTTTGTACCCTTTCATTTTATGTACCAAGGGTTGGTTACATATAGCACCTTTAGAAGTCGACCTCATACTGAAAATAGTTACTTCTAAAACCAAAGTTATTTGAAAGGATCACCCCCTAGATTTCCTCAAGCGCGGGTTGATCTACTCATAGTGTGGGGAAACACTATGTCTCATAACCACACTTCAAATGAAAGCGTCTCAGTGTTTTGTAGTCATCACGTTGGGTGGAAAATACACTGGGGAACACCTCAACAGATTAGAGTGTAGAGTTGGAGTTTTGTTTTATGTAGAGAAATCCCTTCATTTGGAAAATACACCCTAAAATTAACCACAATACACATGCTTACAAAGCCATGTGCTGAACACACTTTATTTCCAACTCACAACTGCAAAATGTCACAGAAATTCCCAGAACTGTGCTGGATGCACCCACACAGTTTCATTAGCATGGATTTGTTTAAATGAGTCAATCAGTGAGTTTGTAATCTTGCAACATGTTCTAATAGTCACCAACCTTCACTGTTTACTAAATAACCACCCCTGACCCTGGTTAACCTGCAGCCAAAGTCAACACCACAAGGTGCTCATCTGATCTTACAAAAAAAGTTAGCGTTAAAAGCAAATGCTAATGATTTCTTTGTATTTCCAAGGATATTCGAAATGAGATGCCTCTTTTTTAGTCGGTCATGAAGATTTATATATTTAAGTGTGGATTTTAAATATACCAGTTTGAAGTTAAACACTTTAAAAACTAGTAAAACAAATAACCAATTAGAAGTAAGTGGCATGTATATTCATTGTGTGGAGAGGCAGCTAAAAGAAAGAAGGTTAAAAGAATCTGGTTATATCGAGTTACAAATGTACATAGAGTTACTGTCTAAGAGCTTAACAATGTGAAAAGTCCAAGAAACATCAGTAAACTTTTTTTGAGAAACAAGAGGAACTTTATGTTTAAAAAAGGGCTCTCAATTAAATTTTAGCACTGTCCCCTAGAGATCGCAGGATTTCACTCTCATACACATCAAACTAGGCTCAAACTTTTAGACATTTAAAACCTTTCAGTAGTTTGTAATAAAATAGTTTTGGTTTTATTGTTACCCCGAATACTGAATTACAACTCGAGCACTGAAGGTGTGTAGATCCTTGTTGTAATTGCTCAGAGTATTATTGTTTTGTGGCTTTTGGTGCATTTTTGAGGGCCTAAATGTGCTCGAAAAGACACAGAATTCCGCACACACATCAGAATTGGTGGTCAGATTGTGGTTCAAAAAGTGTGTAGCACAATGGCTCTATAGCACCACCTAACATGTTTCATCTTATGGTGCGCGTACAGTTTGTCACAGGCCAATGAAATGGTGGCCGTGCAAAGAACCCATCCATGTATCTTCTGATGCATGTTAAGAGTCCATGTCTGCTAAATCTCAATCTAAATAGCAATCTACAGTGTCAGTTAAAGCGGAAAATCCCTTATTTGCTCCACTATTTTAAGCTGTGTTTGAAGTACAAGACCTACAAACAAGTCAAGAGCTCCAAAAGTGACAAGAAATCAATTATTTAGGCAAAAACTTTTGCATGCATCATACTAAAACGATTTTGTTCAAATCCAAACTATATTAGTATTACCTCAAGGCATATGGAAAGTTAATTTGTGAAGCTTTTTGTACTTCGTTACACAGTAGCCGTCGAAATTCGACATAAACAGGAACAATGAGTTCATATAATGTCTGATCAGTTTACCAATTATGTTAAAGAAGAGGCCTTCAGCTTTAATGTTAAATTAGATTCCGCAAAAGATGGACATACTCCAAAGTCTTCTGTTTCTAATCATTTGTCCGCATTATTCATGCCTTGTCTCACGCTCTTGTCTAGTCTTTAAAGTGATTCCAAACTAAACCGTTGATCATGCAGTACTACCAAACACTTTCAGCCTGTACAACTGTAGCAACACACATTACAGTTACTTATTGATAGAGAACTCGCCATATATATCAGCTGGGAAATTATGTAATATATTCGCATAGCGCGCTGCCCTTCGTAGGCATAGCAGAGAGTTCTCCTGCTATATGGGTTAGAGACCTTCACGAGACGGCATCAGTGTTGCACGTAGTTTTGCGTTTCTCGTACAGTTTGTTTTTTCTCCCTGCAAAGTTGTTAAGGCAAATTTTAAAGAAGAAAGACTGTGAAACTTAAATGTTGTGAGATGAGTGTAGACTGAAAATTTGCAAACGAGAAGTGTTTCGATTAGTTCCTCACCATTCAACATTCGATTGACGTTGAGCTGGGACTTTAAAAGAAGATTGAAAGTCAGGGCAGGTGATGACAGTTGGGCTTTTTGCAGGTGGAACAAAACAGTAAGGGGAAAGCAATACTATGCTCAAACATGAAGGTATCTAGTAGCCCCATGTATAGCTACTAAATAGGGTCAATAGGGTAATTGAAATGTAAACATTGTCTCCCGGAAATCTCCCACCCTGTGATTTGGTAGAACAAAAACAGTTGTTGACTGAATCTTGGAGGCCATCACTCCCTCTCTCTCTAATCCCTTTGTTCTTCTTGTAGCCATGGACTTCAATCCTGAGGAACTGGAACTTCCTAGCAGTCACGCACCCAGGCTACATGGCTTTCTTAACATATGATGAAGTCAAGGCACGTCTGCAGAAGTACATCAACAAACCTGGCAGGTACAGACTAGTCTCTCTCTTTATCTGTTAGTAACTGCATGGGTGTAATCGACATACCCTCTGTTGGGGGCCTGCCAGCTGTTTTCCTCTCATCTGGCAGACGAAGAGGAGGAGATGTTAGCTTACCACAGGAGGCTCTTTGTCTGTCTGAGTGCTCTTCTAATCCCCTATTTTACCAAATTTCTCAGACCTAAGATCAACATATCTAAGTAACCAACTCCTGACCTTTCTATTGGCCGCTCAAACCAGTACACAGAGGTGCCGCAGGGAGAGAACGGTAGATAAATCCACTTTGTTTGGATTAGCTGATTAGAGACACAGCATCGCATCTGTGCTGTCTAGAACACTCTAAGGTCTAGAATCAGACGGTTGTGCAATGGTTAAAGTCATTTGATGCAGCAGAGAGCTAATAGTAAGGCTGTTTTACGAGAAAGCACTGCTCCTGTTTGGTTTGCTCGATGAAGATGACACTTTTAAAGGGCTAAACAAAGAGAAGGAAGTCAATGATGACGGTGGGTGGTCGAGCAGAACTGTATGCAAATAGCAGTTTACTGAGAAGGAGGAGCAGCAGCTGTTGTTGTTGAGCTGTGTGTGCTTTGTGAAGGTCACGGTGGCACCCAGAGGGACTCAATGTGTTTCATGCTGAGTTTCCACCCACGACTGTCACCTGGCAAAATCAAGCTTTCGACATGCTGACTGTTGCATCCGTGACTGTTTCTGTCAGGGCAGGGTGACACTAGGAGCAAGACTCATTAGTGTGGGAGCACACAATTGCTGCCTCAGTGGTCACAGCAGCTCAGAGCATTTTGTGATTCCTTTTTGTCTTGGAGGGTGTTTGTGACCTGGCTCGTTTCCTACTTTGCTCATATACAGGATAAAATAGGACAGTGGAGAGTAGGTGATGTTTAGGACACTTAAACTACAGTTTGGCTGCTACTCAGTCCTTTTCTTGAAGCAAAATGACAACAACTGGATTGAATTGGCGAAAACATACGTGTGACTTTCATACTTAGTCCATATTTGTATACAGGCATTGAATGTGTGAGATTTTACTGTTAAAACGAAGTTACAACTCAGGGTATTTTTAATTATCTGTTAAACTTCAGATCAAGTTAATACTTCATCCAGAAGAAAACGGGTCTGGGTCTATTTCCCACAAAATTTCTGGGTTTGTTTTAATTTATGCTGCACTCTCAGTTGTCGTAGGCAAACGAAATTCGGAAAACAGTTGTACCAAGAACTAAATATTAGTAAATTGGACTGCGTTTGTAAAATTGACAGGAAGTCGGCTAGTTCACGAAAACGTCTTAAAATGGCCACCTTTGCGTATATCTGATTGGGTTCAAATTTGCATGTGAGTTAAGATTCAATGTCTGGATCTATATAGCAACCTACAGTGACGGTTATAGCACTAAAATGTACAACTTTAAACACTGAGCTTCGAAGCAAATTTCCTTCAAACTCTAAAATCTATTGGAAATTTCATTAGTATTTAGATGGTGTTTTATGATTCAGCTACCTAGCGGATTATTCATTTTCATCGTCAATTTTTGTGGTTTTTCATTAACTGCCACACTGGCTTTCCTCAAAGAATAAATACAAGCTTAGTTACTTCGGGCGTTCTGAGGAATCCTGCCACACACAAAATATTTAGTGATTGTTCATGAATCAAACCAATTCATCCCATTACACTCAGGGATTAATCTGTGACCACTTGTCAGGAAAACAATAGGCTTGCTGTAAGGGAAATATTTGTTTGGGCGGCACATAAAGACCATAAAATAAAAATTCATTTGAATATTTCAGTTCATAGCGCTTTGATGCCATAACCCCAATTATAAATCAATCAAAGGCTCAGATGAACATTTGCAAAGAAGTGTAGAAACATCTGGAGGGCATTTGCTACCATCTGGAAAAAGGAAACTAAAAGCATATTGTCAGAGTTATTGAAAGATCTCTTTGGGTTATGCCAGGATTACGAGACTAGCTGGTACCAGAATAAGCTTTCCATTCAGTTTCCCAGAGTCAGGGTGGCACAGGCTGGTACTGTTGTTGGGGGAAAATACTGTCAGAAGAATGGAAAGAGAACAGGTTGATTTGTTCCAGTGCCCTCTACAATTTTAGTTAAGTTAAATGTTCACTACTCTCCAAAAAAGTTGGCTCAATAAACTCAAAACTTCAAGGCAACCTAAAATAAATTTTTTGAACAAAAGTGGCCAAAAAAAGAGAGATTTAGATACTTTTATTTAAAGTATAGTTCCAACAAAATGTCACATTTACTAATATTAAACTCTTCACAATGGGTTTGGGATTTTAAATCTCATTAGATGTAAATTTTAATTGATTTAAAAATAAATTAAACATTTATTGTGACACAATCTTCATAAAAAATGTACTCAATAGCCATATTCACATTGTCGAGTGTCGGGGGTCTTAGACATACCAGAAGATTGTGCCAGCGTAAAACTCATCCTGATTGGACCATTTGGGCTTGAGGGTTCATACACTGTAATCTGGATATGCTCTGAACTCTGCATTATTCTGCATATGTAAACGGTTTACTAAGCTTTAAAACCATTTCAGCTCAAATCTGCACTAGTAAAGAGATTTAATGGTAGTTTATGCTAAATTCAACAATGTTTATTATTGACTTAACCAAAAGCAGATGTAAACACCAGGTATTTCTTGTTCAATATATAACGTAATTAAATGTTATGAGAGGTTTTGATTATAAAAACAACCATGACATTCAAGCTTTACTCATTGCTGCCTTAATACATGGACAGTTTAATAGAAACTCATGCGGATGGGATGAGTACAGCAGATAATTGTTCTTTTAACAGTCTCGTCTTTGCAAAATTTAAGTTTCACAGAAAGGCTTATACTGACTGTGTGTAATCAACATTGATAGCATATTCTGTATAGATATAGTGTTATATAGGTAAATATATTATTATATACGGTCATACTAATGTTGCCTACTACTGGAAATGTCTCCATCAATGTTTGAATTTGAACTACATGACATTGTGAACAAGCCTTTTTTTTATTTGATATGCTAGTTCAAATGCATCTTATTTATTCCTTGCTGCATTGGTGCTCAGGACAATCCTTCCCTCATTGGGCAATAGCGCTCCAACACTGCAGGGATGTGGGTTTAAGACATTTTCTGAGAGGCAAACACTCCAATGATTGTAACACAATGCGGCTTGAGGATGTGTGAATAGAGTTGGGGTCAGGTAAAGGTCATTTTCTTTAAGCAAGGTCAAAATAATTGTTCCCTGAAACATTATAGAGTGCAAAAAATGCTGATATAAATCATTACAGAATAACTTAAGCTGAAAGCACAAACCAAACAGGACAGAAAAAAAACTGACAAAATGGGAAACCATGAGGGATGAAAGGAAAATAAACACAATGATCACGGTGTGATGTGAGGGATTGTTGCAGGATTTCTTGATTACATTAGAGTTCATTAGAGTTATTTCTAATGCAGCTGCTGGGGATGAAAGGTGCTCTCTGTGTTAATTGTGATTAATCCCATAATGCTCGTCCAGAGTGCAGCTTTCACACGGGAGCTTGCTCTTTTCATTCATTGGGGAAAATTGCTCGTAGATCCCTGTTAAAAGAGCGTTTACCAGCGGTGTACTGAAATGATCATATTCATCTTTAAATTACTGTTGTGTAATAGTAGTAAAATCCAACAGTTTACTCTTAGAATCAATACATACGGTAAATGTAATATATTTAGGTAATGGTTCCATCACAAATTGATTACAGTAGTGAATCGTTTGATTCATATATATACTTGATGGTGTTTTGTGAACCTGAAGTGATTCGCCAAATACAACAAATCTTTCTGCGTCTTACAGTTGGCTTCTCTGTTGCTTTATTTCCAGCTACATCTTCAGACTGAGCTGCACACGGTTAGGGCAGTGGGCTATAGGGTACGTGACCAGCGATGGCAACATTCTGCAGACCATCCCACACAACAAACCACTGTTCCAGGCACTTATCGATGGATGCAGAGAAGGATTGTGAGTAAATCCATGAGATTTCCTTGTTCAGCTAATGTAGCGCTTGGCCCATGTGTTTCCTGGAAAACCCCTACTAGCTAACAGCACTCAAACGTGACCATTTTAGTTGCCAAATGCTACTTTTTAAGTAAACAGATCTTCATTACAGATCATAAATTACAATTTTATATTAAAAATATCTACATTTTTGGTACATTATACCTTTATTGATATGAGAGAAATGTATTGTTTGGAAAATCTGCATTTCCATCCAAACTCCCGAAAAAAAAAAAAACTCTCGATATCCAACTGAGTAGGAAAAACTTTTTGATCGACTTGAGAAAATTAGCATAAAATTAGATGTAAATGCAATTTGCAAATACTTGATGTGATTGGAAACATGGCTAGTGTCACACTCACTGCCCACTAAGCCACTGGGGCTGACTTCACTAGTTAAATTTTTGAATGCCGTTTACTTTAAACTGACCATGAACTGTATTCATTTTCTTTATTCTGTTCATGGATGTCTAACTGTTGTGAAGTTGGTGGGCATCTCACTCCACTACCTTCAACGCCTCTCTGTAATTGGCCAACAGTGTACATATTAATTATTTAGGGAGTTATCAGTATTTGTGAGAGAAATTGTAGCTTGTAGCCAGGGGCATGTGAAAACAGCATCGTAGCAAAACTGTAATAACAGTGCTAAACACACAAATGGGTGATTAGCATCTAGCGCTACTGGTTATTGGAGTTTGCCTTTCAAATATCACATGAAAGATGTGGTAATAATAGAAAAATAACAATCACACCATTTAAAAATGTCTAGAAAGTCTATTTTTAATCAGGTTACTTCTGTACTTTGTCGGGACCTGTGTACTTCTTTGGAGTATGTGGAGGGGTACTAATGCACAGGCCAGTTGTCTACTCAGATGCATCCAAGTAAACCCACTTTGTGTGGAGAAGGGATGGAACGTGGAGCAATGCAGGTTCAGACTGAGTCAAATTGAATCTGCTGGGATATTAGGATGATTGATGTTGGCGTTACGGTCCAGATTGCCTTCTCAGATTGCGTTTTTCTGAACACTGGCTTGCTCCTTTACAGATCAAGCTCTGATTGTACGCCCGTGTAGCTATCTTGCGTTTTTCCCTTTGTTTGATAGATAACGTTATCTGGATTGAAGGCGGAGCTATGTGTATAGTGCGCCATTACCAGGGAAGTCATTTCAAACTCGGCGCCATCTGTAGCGAAGTAATGCGTTTAAATGATTAAATCAGAAAGGGCAAAAGATGGGGTTCAGATTCTCCTGCACCTAGAATGCTTTTCCTGGATCCAGTTCTTCTCTGAAGCTTCTAATAAGCTCAATATGTTCTGAAAGCTGGCAATCCCTCATGTAAATACACAAACACGACCACTCTCTCGAACCCATACCTTCCTCCCCTCTTTCCCTCTGCTGACAGATGTCTTACTGGGATGTCTGCTCGAGGTGTTGTTTACAGGATTTAGCCGCATGTATCGGTCACTGTGTCTGCCCAAAACCATTCACATACCAATCAAACACCATTTGAGCTGTTGTACGCTTAAGAAATACACATTTTAACACATTTATATGGGATCCGTTCATCAAAGTCATGCTGAAATGCAGAGTAGTTTTATTTGATGCTTCTCGATTCAGGCGAGGATCTTTGATCGCTTGGTTCTGATTGGATGACAGTGGTCCACTTGCACAGCACTGCTAGTGAAGATGCCACTGAGCCAGATGCACTTGAGGACAATTCTCTTAACCTTGCTCTGCTGTCTGTGTCTCCATCTGCAGTTATCTGTTTCCAGACGGGCGCAGTTATAACCCAGATCTCACAGGCCTTTGCGAACCAACCCCACACGACCACATTAAAGTCACACAAGTTAGTAACTGAGACATAATGGGAATGCTAAAGACTGGTAAGTTTTGATTGCGTTGTTAATGTCATTTTGTTCTTTTCTCGTGTCAGGAGCAGTACGAGTTATACTGCGAGATGGGCTCTACGTTTCAGCTGTGTAAGATCTGTGCTGAAAATGATAAAGATGTAAAGATTGAGCCATGCGGGCACCTCATGTGCACTTCCTGTTTGACATCATGGCAGGTTTGTAAAAGGTGTTTTCTTGCCGGTCTGAAGTTGTCATGTAACAATGTCAAAATCCTCACTCTTCATGCAGTTTTTATTATTATTTATCAAATGCAGAAAACCTTGCTTTTGAAAGGGGGTGGTCTGTTATGATGGCACGATTTTGGGTGAAAATCGCCATGGGATAACTAAATGTTGAAGAAATGTTGTAAGAAACGTACACAGAAAAGCAGCGTCTCAATCAAAGCAATACATTCACACATAATCAAGCCGCTTTAATATATTCGTGAAACCACTCAATGATAGGACAGTTTATAGACGAGTGACATGTTTGTGTTCTTTGGACCACATTTCATAGCTTTGCTTTTTAAACAGGACGAGGCAAAAATGGAAAATTAAGCTATTTATTTAAAATTTTAAATAAAGTAAATGGTACAGGTTACAATCTTCAGCAGACAGAGGCCAAAGAATAAATATTATTATCTTAAAGAAAGGTTTTGTGGCCCTTTAAGCATTTATACATGAAGCTCCTTGTTAAAGATATACAACGAAATAGACCAGGTGTTAACTCAGAGACTGCAACACCAAAATCAAAATTTCTAGAGGATTCGAGAAAATACAATAAAAAATACATAATGTTTGTTTAATGGATGACAAATCTAAGATACGAGTTTGTTTCAGCTCTGCAAAAGCAAACAAGTGGTCTGAGACCCCTCCTTCCTTCTCCCAGCTGTTCTGACTATGGGGCTTTTGTGGTTTGACATTTTCGTGGTTTAAAAAAAGCAAAGAGATTGGCACAAAAAATTGCATTGCCTTTTGTTTTGGCAGTTTTCTGTACCTGTAGACACGTTACGACACTAAACCAGCACTTGGACGTTTCCAGGACAGAGAATTGTGTTAAAAACACTATTTTCAACATCAAAAGTATGATTGGGTTAAAATTTTCCTTAGGGCCAAACAACAGTGCTGTATTGAAAACTTTTTAAATGTAACTTTATCCAAATCTGTTGGAGTGAACAGCTGGGTTCTTGTTTCTTATGGATGTTTCAACGAGTCACTTTCCGATTTACTTGATGTGATTTAAATAATCGAAAACAAACAAATGGAAACACCCTCTAAAAGTTGCCCCATTGACATTTTTTTCATTCATTTTTTATATTTAAATCTGGCATTTACCAACAACCTTTGTTAAAAAAGATATAAAAGTGAAATAATACACTAAACTTAGGTAAAAACTAAATAAATAGAAAAAAAATTCTAGATTGCAATGTCTTTAAAAATCGAGCAAGTCGATTTTTGTGTACATTACTATGTTTACTACTATTATTATTTTTTTTAAATCACTTCTTTCTCTCTAATATCAAAAGAGGCGATGGAGTGATGCATGTTTCCATTTCAATAGATGTCTAACGAACAAAGTTAAAAAGATAAGAGCCTTTGGGGAATTAAAGGGGACATCAATTACCTCCAACTCCTCATTCAGGAGATATCCACGGTGTCTTCAGTGAAATTGGCAATACATGACTGTTATGTCCTTTACATCCAACAACTTAATGGATAAATAAACTAAAATAATGACTAATAATGTTGGGTTGGTTTTATTTTTGGGAGCGTTTCTGGTTTAGGGTGCCTTCACATTGAGATCAAACTGTTCAATTCTGGATCTGAGGATGGTTGAGATGTGTGTTCACACGATGACTCGCCCTTGATCCTCAAGCACATTTCTGTTTTCACACAACCAGCCAAAAGAGTGAAAGAAGGGGAAAGACTTTGTGTCATATGTAACACATATTGCTTGTAGCAGCGGCAACATTCCACAGAAGGCATGTGGAAACTGCCAAAATCAACTGTTCACAGAAATGGATCACGACCCCAGTGTGAAACCCCCCATAAATATTTATGGTGTTTAGCGAAAACAAAACCCGGGATGGACTTTGATCATTGTAAAGTGGGTTGGTTGATATATTAAGCCATATATCTGTTCTCACACTTGGAAAGATATACTTTTAGCTCCCAGTAAAAGCCAACTTAAACCTCCATTATAAGGTTATTTAGAAACCATCAGGATTAATAAAGGGTGCTACAACAACATATTCTCCACCAACTCACTCGTCCATGAATAAAAACACATCTCATTTGCATGAGCTATGATGAAACACCTGGCATGCCCTGCAAACGGTTCAGCGGTGCCCATTATTTGGTTAATGGTTCTTGTTAAAAAGGATTTGATGCCATGCTCTGACCTGAATAGCAAATATCATCAGAGGAGGTAATCAGTCAGTCTCTCTGTCGTCCTTGTGTTCAGAAATGTGAAGGAAACACTGATTCTTTTTTTGTCTGATAATTACAAGCTAGGGTTCAGATTTTGATAGTTATTGACGTTAATATTGGGATATCACGGTGAGATTTTGTGTTAACAACATAAATGCAACACAACTAAACCTGTGTTTAATACTTTTAATTCAACGTTTGTTGATGTTTCGATGTCAAGCATTTTGATTTGGAAGTAAAAGATAATCTTTTTTCATTTTGGAATGTGCCTTAGAGTCCCGAATTAAAAAAGGATGTGAACTTTCTGAGGTTCTACCATTAAAGCGCTTCCTTTCAAATCAAAGGCTTTGATTCGAGAACAGGAGCAACATAATAATCTAGACTCTTGTAGCGTTTTATAACCCGTGTGTTGATGTTTTTTATATGGACGGTTCTTATAAGTTCGCTCATTGTGATGTCTGCAGGATTCGGATGGTCAGGGTTGTCCGTTCTGCCGCTGTGAGATCAAAGGGACGGAGCCCATCATTGTGGATCCTTTTGACCCACGCAACGAAGGAGCGAAATGCTTCGCCCTTGTCCACTTCAACCCCATGATGGACCCAGATGATGATGACGACAGAGAGGAGTTGCTGGTCATAGATCATATCAAGAGGGTACTGTTCTAATATCTGAACTTTGTTTTTTGAAATTCTGACTTAAAGCATGCAAATCTGATTTAGGCAGATGTGAAAAAGCTGAAAACCATGAATACTTTCTGACTTATAAAAATGATTGACAAACTCAGTCATGAACTGATACAGAAACAGCTGGGTAGGAGGTATAAAACTACCCATGGAACACCCAAACTCTGTTACCAAGGTGAGGTTGAGCACAGCAACAAGACACAAGGTAGTTATACATCATCAAGGTCTCTCCCAGACAAAGACTCGGGTTCAAGATGTGCTTTCGAGGTTTTTTTTTTTGACGAAACACATCAAGCTAATTATCAGAAGATGTCTAGAAAATGTCATCAGCTCAGAAATTAAAGAATCTTCATGAAAGTGCTGCATCAAAACAAGTCATACCTCTGAAATGGAAACAAAGTATGAATGAAAACAAAGGAACTGGGTGCAGAAAAGCAGCATGGTGGAGATTCCTTGAACATTTGGGGATACGTATCAATGCAGTGTATGCAATACCAGCAGGAAAACAATGGCCCCTATTTACATTCTCTTTAATATAAGAACAACATGAAGTTACATGCAGCGCTAATACGGAAAAGCGCAAACATTTTAGCTTCAATAAGAAAATGTTACAAAAAGTAACAGACACTTTGGTATCACTGGTAAGACTTATCTCAGAACAGAGACATCTTTATTTTATTTTTAAAGCTCAGAGTACAGCAGTTCGATCCGTTTCAGACATTTGGTTTTCAGCTTAGCCTCTCACTGGTTTAAAAACATCAAATTGTTAATTGTTTTGCAATTGATTGTTTTTTTGGCCTTGAAACATAGAAACAGCCAAAAAAATAGCTATTTATTTTTTTAATTCAATTGAGAAATGTCTATAAGTGTCAATCAGCTGTCCCAGAATGCTAAGCTATGATTGGCCAGTTTGCCCTTAATGGGTGTGGCTTAGTCACAAGTAACTCCTTCATTTTTTACAACACAAAAAATAAGAAAACTGAATTATTCCAAACAAACATCACATTTACACATTTGGGAGATGTTTTTTTTTTCAAAAGCGACACAGAAATAATAGTCACTGAGCCACGGGAAAGCGTTAAATCTAAGCATTTGGAATGCTGCACCTACTCTTGAAGCCAAGTCTAGGTTACACTTTCCTTATTTTCTTTCTGATGCATGTCATAATGTAAACAAAATAGATATTGAAGGCTGTTCATCAGGATTTCAGACCAGAACATAAACAGAATGTTATCATAAGTGCACAAGCTTGCAGATCGTTGTCTCTGCCCAAACCTGCTCGGGAGATAAGCCTTGATTCATGATTGTTGTCATTCCACACACAACTAGTCTCTTCAGTGGATTTTAAAGAGGCCTGCTTGTAAATGTGTGTATGAGCACGAGCCTACCGCTCTCCTCAAGCATAAATGTCAGTCTCTTTTATTAGAAAGAGAAACCTGTTAGAACCTGTTTCAGGAAGACACAACCTCAGCAGCTCCACTGAGTACATCCATTAAATGTTTGAGCTCTAAAAGCAACAGGTTTTAAATCGATATGCAACAACATTTTGCTTCCCAGTGAGTTAGTGCTGACTTCTTTGAGAAGTATTTTAAGCCAATTTAATTAGCAACTATTGAACCCTATTGTAATTGCTCTGAGTATTATTATAGTGCATTTTGAGCGTCTAAACTTGTTCGTAACGGGTAAAAATTACATCTGATCGATGTTCAAAAAGTTAGTGTTGAAAAACGGCTCTATAGCACCACCTACCTCGTTTCAGCTCATAGTGAGGTAACAGTTTGTCGTAGGCGAATGAAGTTCGGCACGCGTGTGTAGGGCACCAGGACTTAAATATAAGTAATATGGATTGCGTTTCCAGAATCAACAGGAAGTCGGCTAGTTTGCACAAAATTGTAAAAAGGGGCACATTTTGCTCGTGTCATACTTCGAAAAACTCCTAGAGATTTTATCTGTCCATCTCCAAACTCCATTAGTCTTATCTTAAGGTTTCTGGAATGTTAAAGCTTTTTGGACTGTGTTAAACAACGTACACACTGCGACAATCGAACTCGACATTTCGCTGTAAACAGGAAGTTGTTCTAACTCAATCATACAATTTCTGATTGCTCCCAAACCTGACAATTGTTTATAGTCAAATTTTGAACACACATAAAATACTGTTTGTTATACCGCCACCAGGTGACCACAGCAAATATAATACATTTAACTTTGATTAGGTACTTTTTTGACATATGTGATAGAAGATTATTTGCCAAAACAATTGCCAGAAAGATGGTGTGACGCATTCATAGCGCCACCTTGAGGTCATGACATTTTATAATGTGTTTTTCCGTATTTAATTAGTCTCTATTGGTCAGTAATTTTGACAATTCTTTTGGTCGTAGTGTATATTGCAATGAAATGGCCTCTGAGAGGCAATAGCACCAGAGGTGCAAGAGCCCTTGGATCCCTGCTTGCGGCTTTGATGTGGTATTATAGTCACACATAAGTTGAAATCTAGTCATGAACTGAAACAGCTGTGCAGGAGGCTTAAACTGTGAAGTGAATATGACTTAGATTGGTTTGAAAACATTCTTTTGTTTACAGCTTTTTTTCACTTCTGCCTAAAACTTTTGTACAATACAATTTGCACTGAAACAAGTCAAACACCAAATATAATCAGCTTTTCTTTGTTTATCTAGTCAATGGACATCCAGAACTCCCCGATAATGTCTCCGAATTCATCTCCTGTGTGTGAACGCCGAAAAACAGCCATGGATCACATGGGTACACACCTCAACATTCCACCTGTTCCACCCCGGCTCGATCTCATACGCTCTCCTGCTCCGAGTCCCACCGGATCACCCAAGGTAATCTGAATGGTTGATTCCGGCGTGAATATAAACTTGTCTAAAAAATTTTCTCTCTTCAGTCATCTCCAGGCATGTCCAGAAAACAGGACAAGCCCCTTCCTGCCCCTCCACCCCCACAAAGAGATCCTCCACCCCCTCCCCCACCCGAACGACCTCTACATGTCCCTCAAGACAGCAGGGCCGCATGGCTTGTCACCCCATCATCCGGTCTACCTCGGGACCCTAGAGCACCCCTTGAGGCCTGGAGCCCAAAAGACAGCATCGCATTGGTAGAGAGCAGGACGTCTGCTGCCGACCGCTCCCCCAAACTCGCCCACGTCGCCCCTGCACTCATGAACGAGAGACCCCTGAGCTGCTCCAGCACAGACCTGGGGTTGAACCGGACCAGCCACAGAATGAACGCGCAGTCAGAATGTAGTAAGGTTAGAAGCACACATTCCTTTGGTATCATGCCGATCACTTTTGGAAAGCAGCACTGGAATGTCCTTCACTGATAAGAAGTCAAGAGATAATGACCGGTCATTGTGCTTTGAAATCACTTAGAAACGTATGTTTTCATTCACAATTCCATCATGGCTGTCACTAAGACACAGTGAAATTTGGCTAGAGGTTCTGCAGTAAAGCCTCTTTCATTGTTATAGCACTTACCCTTGTACCTCACCATGTATTTAGCAGAAATCTAAGTTCACAGAGCAAACACCAGACAGATCAAGGGGTTCAAAGAAAAGGAACTAGGAAACATCTCTGAGATGAGATGCTTCAGGATTTGCGTTGAACTGAGGTTTACAGCATGTAATCACACACAACCCTCCCCTCTATCCCCAGTTGGCATGTGAGTGTATGGATTAATTTAGTGTCACAGCGTGGGCACTGCGGGTTTGGCCGTGTGTTCTCGTCACAGCCCACACAGCTCTGTTGAAGCCAAGGCCTGCAGGCTACAGCCAGCGTGCAGCATCATCAAACACTGCTTTTCATCTCTGACAGAGACATGCTACGTTCTCTCAGGCATCTAGAGACGATTTATTTCATATCTATCCATTCCAGGTTATCCCCATTTGATCATTTTAGATTCATAAAGGGTGTTATGTTCCTTATTTTACCCCGTTTTGTCAACACTTGAAGTCCTGAAGACATGGATATGAAGGGGCTAGCCATAGGTTTACCTGGCTTGTCACGTTGACCGCCCCTTTAGATAACTTCATGTGAATTTTCAAATGCTAGTGTGGGTTTTTCCTCTGGGAGCTCTGGTTTTACCACACATCGAAACAAGCGCCCTAGACATTATATGTTTCTAACAAGATTTAAAAGACAAACACTCTCATTATTAACCCTTGTGGCCAAATAAATAGCCACAAACATGTTTATGCTAGAGCTAATCCACATTAGGCTCATCATTTGCATAGAAGCATCTGCATAAAATAACTTTTTAAATATGCAACTTGAGAAATCTTTACACTAAGTTATTAGGATGCAAATAAATTAGCTTTTCCCCCCAAAAATTATGACTAATACATTTATTGATGTAACACACGTAAATCCTGCTCTATACCTCAGCATCGAGCCTATGCGCCAGTGATGCGTATAAAACCACCCGCATGACCGACAGTTTCAACTTACCTGCTTGCAAAACACAAAACATTGTGCCTGATGGACTTCCTAACCCGCATTTTTTTAAAGTAGCAAAGGCTAAAAGCATGGCTGAGAGTTGATTATCCTGTCACTTGCCAACTTAAACATAATAAAGTTATAAAGTTTACATTAATAAAATCTGCGCTAAACACATGACAGAAGTGATGAAAGCAGCAGTTGTCTTATTGGTTAACACACAAACCTTTGTTATGGTGAATTTAAACACGCATCTGATACGTAAAGAAAAAAAACATTGACATATACTTACTTTCGCCTATTGAAATCAGTACAACTGTGTTCTCCAGTTAAAGTTTTTAATAAAAAAAACTAAAGTAGGTCAAGATGTTTCCTTTATATGATTCATTTTTGTGCACGAAATGCATAGATCTCCATCAAGCTCTTCGTGTTCAGATCTTTAGATGAAATGACCTGACTGCGACCCAAACATCATTAAAATATTTTTGGATTACTCACAACTGCAGGTGATTTCTAATGCGCAACCTCTTGAGTAACCTTGAGTAACCTGCCTGCAATATCACTTCTTAAACACTAGTAAGCAGGGTTTCGCTTAGTTGACTTCCGCTGTGTTAACATCTTTGATTTCCTGTTGTAGATCTTATTAATTACCTGCCATCAGCATGTTCTATATTAAAAGAAGAGTCATAAAGAGTCATAAAAATCGCTCTTTTGTCTCTTAAAATAACATAATTACATAAATTTAGGTCTAGTATTGGTCCCTTATTAACAATACATCATTATGTAAAGTCTTGCTCTCACGGTGTGGCTACCAATGCTACCAATGACACCAGATCAGTGTAAAAGGGACGCGACACCATATCAGTAAGCATCAACTTTATTTTTTGTGATGAATTTGGAACGAATTTAAGAAATTTGATCATGTGTTTGCTTAGAATGTATCTTGTTTGGAAGTAGTTACTCTGGCACTAAGAGTATAAACCATCATATCCCAAATCACACGTTTAAAGTGAGATAAAATGAAGAAAAACACACTATTGGCTGGAAAATTAGTCATAGATATAATATTTAAATACATTAACACAAAACATTTTTTTCCCCAAACATTCAAGTCCCTTTTGTGAGTTTTTTTCATCACAATTTTCCTGCAGATTTGCAATAATCCTGTCAAAATGGACACGAAAACACTGATGCATTCAAAGCTGAAGCAAGCTGTTCATGTGAACTGAAACATGAAGTCTAGATCTGTTTTGCTGCATCATTTTAGTTGGAGTTTCCTTCAGTCTGTGTTGATTTGAGGCCAAAATAAGGAAACATGTTCTACTTTTCTTTTAGAATTCTACTTTCTTTTAGATTAGTGTCAAATAATACAAATAAAATGGATTTTTCTCACTTAATTTATCTCTCACAGTCTATCCTCAACGGTTTGTTACCTGGTGATGAATATGACATCCCCCCTCTACGTCACTCCCCACCCCTCGTGGACCACAACCAGAGGTACTGAACACACTCACTGCCATCTCTTATCCCAGTAGCCCTCCTTCAGCTCTTATTCCTAGTGTCCATTTAATCTTTATTCTAATGGGAACACTCTCCAAACATATAAATGGGTTCACCCTTCCCAGTTCCCCTGCATATCATCCGTTTAACCTCATCAAGAACATTCTTCATTCTTCGCTCGCTCACCTGCTTTCATGAATGAAATAAGTCTGAACCTCACTTGAATGTTCTTTGCGGTGAAATAGATCATGTGGCTTTAATAAACGTATAGCGTAAGCACAGGCTGCATCCTGTGTATCATACGCCTGTGTTTGGACACATGTGCACCAATTACGCAAGAGCACCAGGAACCGGAGAGCATGTGCTCTTTAAACAAACACAGAGATGCACACATTCATTGACACACACGAAGATCCTGCAGTGATGGACTTCCTGTGGGGCTTTGAGGGAATTAATAAGAACCAGCCAATGAGGGTGCAGTCGCCAGGCCATATTTACAATCCTGCCATGAACATAGTTGATTGTACTTCTAATATTTCAATTTTGGAAATGGCATATGGTTCAGGGTGTAAAAACTGAACGCTGAAGTAGCAAATCATACTTGCGCTGTAAAAAAGAAACTGTACATTTTAGATCACTCCACATAAAATATACGGTAGCATTGTTATTGGTTTTATCGAATCAGAATCAGAATGAGCTTTATTGCCAGGAATGTTTGCACATACGAGGAATGGGTTTTTGTGCAGAGGCACTACAGTGCAACAGATTCACAAGACAAAACAAGATACAGATAATAAAAAATAAATCCAAATTTACAAAATAGAAATTCTAAATGGACAAAATAGACATTCTAAATTTACAAAAGGACATTCTAACGTTAAACATTCTATTCTTTACTGTAAATTGTACATATTTTAATCATTTAACGGTTGATGACAGTGGCAGCGATGAAAACAGTTTATACCCATTATATTCAATGATTTAAATCATAATATTTACAGTTATTTACCATCTTGTTTACAACTCAGAGCTGTCTAATTGAAAGGGTTATGGCGTATTAAAAAAAAATAAACAGAATATTTTGAATAGTTTGAATATACATGAGCTCTTTTATTGGTTTTATAGGACTGTACTGTAAATTTTACCGATTGTTATGGTTTATAATAGTCTACACATGCATGGAAGCATGGGACTTAAAAAAATGTAGAACATGAAAAATTCACATCAATTTTAATAGCGATTATACAGTCATTTGATAATACAGTCACTGTTTACATTTTTTAATTGTAAAATTAAGCTCTTTCTGTAAAACTAATCAGATTTTCATTGTAAATTCTTTTGAAAATGGAGCATTTCGCAATTAAATTTACAGACTTTTTTTTGTGTCTGTAACGGGAGACACTGTTGATCTTCGGTTCGATATTCAGCCTCTATAAAACATGCAAAGTTCTGTCATTTTCCCTTATTGTGTTTTCCCGCAAGACCTGGACAATTTGCAACTTTAAACACAGTATTGACATCTTTGAAATGAACAATTCTACACTTAGGATATATTTTTATTTCGTAACGATCAAACAGGAAGTGTTTGACAGAGCCTTTGCATGGAGCATCATAGTAGTGTCCTTTATGGCAAACGATGTTTGATCATTTTCAAGCCAGACATAGTTAACCTCTTTCTCCTCTGAAGGTGCCGGCCTGTTTAGATATCGGACCTCTTTGTCTACTTCAGCACAGCCTTTGACTCTTAGTTAGAGCTTTACATAATTAAACCTGGCAGTATCACAGCGACAAGCTCATTGACTGCAGAGTTCTTGTTTCAGTGAGTCAGCATGTAGGCGGAGCGCATCGTACAAATCTCCGGTGTAAGAGTCTTTTTCTGTGTGCTGAGGCTTTTAATATAATGCTGCCATCAAAGTAAATGTTTAGATGTGAGTTTGCCAAGCTTCTATGTAATGTAACAACACATAAAGGAGCGTTATTTCAATATTTACCAACCCCATGTTATATTTTAGCAGTTAGTGAACGCCTGTTAAGCTTTCCATGGTACATTCTGCTCATAAAATGTGCCCCAGAGACATGAACAGAAGGAGAAATGGACCCATTCAGACCTTTATAGAAAGTGCATTAAAAAAAAACCCCACACACACAGAAGTCTGCCATTTTCCTAAGCGTAATTATATATATTCCAAAAACACTTGAGGACTTCGACTTGATTAATGCGATATGTTTAACAGGAGGGGGCGGAGTCAACAGAATTTTTTACAAGATTGATAAAAAGTGGTAAATACATTGTTCTGAATGTTTGCAAAATGCTAAAATTCTGCCCTTGGTAATAAATAAAGCGATTAAAATGTCAATGTGTGCTTGCAACAACATAGCAACATGCTTCACTGCTCTCGTTCATGAGTTACATTTTAATTTGACCACCCAACTACATTAGGAACACCTTAGCAACCACATGACAACATATTTATTACGACAACCAGATACCGTGCTGCTTCCTTCCATAAACGTGAATTATAAATCCATCTATGTACTCGCAACAACACCTTAGCAACCACATTAGAACATGCTAATAGACCTAGCCTGTTGCTACACTGCTCCTTTTAGCAAGCAATTAGTTTCCTATTGCTTAACCACTCAAGAACAATCTCGTAAGCTCAACCAGTTCTTCCACTGCTTCTGTTCATAAGTTGTTCGTTTCACATTTTATCATGGTCTTACAAAAACATTTTAAACAACTTAGCAACCACATAGCAACCGTAAAGGAACACGCTCGTAAGCTCAGTCGGCTGCTACCCTGCTCCTGGTTGTAAGTTATTAGTGTCAGATTTTTTCATAGTCTTAAAAAACACTCAGAACACCTTAGCAACCCCATAAGCAAGACGCTCTCAAGTTGCTACACTGCTCCTGCTTGTAAATTATTCGTTTCAGATTTTGTCATGGTCTTACAGAAGCTCCTGGAACGCCTTAGCAACCACATAGCAACCACATAGAAAAAATGTTCGTCAGCTCATTCAATTGCTATACTTTGCAAAAACATAGCAACACCATAGCAACATGCTTAGAAACTTCCTTAGTTGCTACACTGCTACACTGTTTGTAAGTTTAAATATTGTCATGTGCTTGTAACAGCACTCTGAACACAAATATAAATGCAGAGCAAGAAGATTCAGTGCTAGTGCTGTGGTCAGAGAACCTGATCAGTGGCACATCTCATGCCCGAGGCATCATGGGATAATTGCGTGCTTTGATTCTGTGGTGTAATTAGTGTTTATGTGATATACAGACACTCCAACCCCTTCACCATCCCTCGCACGGTGACAGACAGAGTGGAGGATGAGTATCAGATTCCATCATCGCATCCTGTCTGCATTACCCAGCCGCCCATCTGTATCCCTTTCCGCATTCCCAACAGGTAAATACACCCACACACACACTTTACTTGATAGACACATATGTAAACAAATCCACGCCGCATCATTAAATTGTGTTTGTCTTGATGAAGGGCTTTAGAAAATGGCTGTCTGGATCACTCCATGGACATAAAGAAACATAAACCTCCTGAACACGGTAAGAGAATATGCAAACACTACGCTACACCCGCATCGCATCCGCCATCTACATTTTTACCTTTCGTTTTTATTCTTTGAATTTGGATAGTATAACCCTTTGATGTGTTCCTCAGGTGGGTTTGACTCGTTGATTTCGAGTGTTTCTCACACCACACAGTGTCCCCTTCACAACAGGACGCCCTCAGACTACGACATTCTACTGCCCCCTCAAGGTAGCCAAAGACAAGGCCACCCTAGCAGTAGATGAATCGTAATGTTAGCTTCGTCTTCTGGGTTTATGACGGTGCTTGGATTAAGATTCTTTTGTTTATTCACCCTCATTTCCATAAACCCATGGTGTTTGATACATATTATGCTCATTATGTTGGTTTGGAAAAGCCAAGGCATCCTTATTGGTCAGTCTCGAGTGGCTATATCTTTTCAGACTGGTGCCTCGAAAGACTTTGGAGAAATATTCCATTGACTTAACATGGGGTCAAATTTTGAAAAACTGAAAACTCAACATTCCAACCGCTGCGCAAAAGTATTTGAACCCTAGGCTGTAGAAAGAAAACATTATAAATAAATGTGGGTTTGTAATAAATGGGGGGAGCAACCAAATTGTTAAATTTATTGTCAGTAAATGACAGTGACATGGGGGTTGGTTTATTTCACTCCATAGCAACCAAATTAGCATATCTCTACCTCAGCCTAAGAAAAGCCTAAGTTTATTTGACTCATATTAACACAGGGGACATATTATGTCATGTATTCATCCATAGCAACCAAATTGTTTACCCCAGCAAAAATTCTTAAATGTATCTCAGCTTTGATAAATACAATAATGATAGAGACACAGGCGTTGGTTTATTTCAATTGCAATGATATAGGGCATGTTACATTATGTCACTGACTCCTCCATAGCAACCAAATTGGCATGTCTCTCTCAGCTGTAGAAAAAGTTGGTTTATTTAACTTATATTGACACAGGGGACATTATATTGAAACACTTATTCCTCTATAGCAACTAAACTAGTTACCATAGCAACAAAATCAGCAGATGTAAATCTCAGCTTCAGTAATTGATACGGACATGCGACATGGTCTATATCATTCATAATGACCATTGATTCCTCCATAGCAACCAGATTGTCTAGCCTTGGGTGTAGTTAATAGCTTTTGCAGTGACCAGGGTTAGATTTTTTTTTAAATGGTAAAACAGCACTTTTATATGCCAAAGTCAAAGTTTGTTTCTAGTTTATTTTTATTATCGGTTTCTGACTTACAACTTACAAATAAATAGTTCTTGTATGGTTCAAAAGATAGTACGTACATTTCGCCAATTATTTGAGAACAGCTAAAAAACAAATGTATAGAAAAACAGCACAACAGAAGTGACGTAATCTCACTTTATTGGCCCCGCCCCACGGTCTTCTAAGCTTTCATTGTCTATAGAAATCCTAAATATTGTGCATTAAGAAAATTATTGTGTTTAGGCTTTAAATAATATAGAGAATATTTTAAAATATTTGCATCATTTAAAATGGAAAAGCACTTTCAGATCACATGATATTTGACTGCCATCTGTTGGTGAAAAGTGGTACTTCACTTACTGTTATGCCTTTTCTCACTCTCAGCATCTCCCATGGAAGATCTGTTCAACTCTCATCCCCCAGCACAACCTCCTCCTCCTCCCCCCATCAGGAATAGTTTCACAGAAGTTTCCTCCTCCTTACTTTATCCTCGTCCTGCTCGACCCTCCTCAGGTCATGACCACTTCCTCCTCAGCGCAGGTGAGATTACTATTGCATCAAACATTGCTCTAATGGGCTTTATGCTGGTAGCTAATCATTAGTGTGATTCACAGACACCTTCATAGACTCGCTGAATAACTCAGCTCCCAATCCCCCGGTGCGGAGACAAACGGGAGACAACATGAAGACGCCCTTTAAAGCTCCGCAAGACTACGATCAGCTGCCACCCACCTCAGGTAGCCTAACCCTCACTATAATAAAGATTTAATTGTGAACAGGAAATCATTTCCTGGAAGAATGGAGTGGCTAAATTAATAATGGCGTCATTTACTGTGATCAGTTGCATTGCAGCGTGCGCATTGCACCGTAAACCGTAGGGGTGTAACGATTCAATCTGCTCACGATACGGTGAATAACTGGATATTATTTCTACAATACGATATGCAACGCAATATTTCAATACACTATTTATAACCAACTATTGAAACAGTTTATATACCAGATCATCATTGGACAAAATGGAATATAAAAATTTTGAGACCCCAAAGCTAAAGAAGCAAGAGTCTAGTTTATAAGAAAGCATTTGATTCTGCCCATCCACTAGTGGGCAGTGTTAATGTTGGCATTAAGTCATCTTTTTCACTCGAAATGATCGAGAGAGCTCGTTTTATAATCTTTCATGTTTAAAATGTGAGAAAAAGATTATTGTTGTTTCCTAGTAATTATTACATCTTAGGTAAAGAAGTTTCAGAAGTGACTAGAATCTCAATCACACAAACAACCAAATACACGTCAGCTCCTAGAAGATATCTCTCAGTAGCTCCATGATGTATATTGTGACAAATTTCACAGAAACCCCCTCAGCATTAAAGTTTTGTCCTTTTCAGTTTCCTAAAACCATTGAGAATAAACACATTAAATTCATAGAAAAACCTTCAGTCAGTTTTGGGGAACTAATTTATTGGATTTTTATGTTTAAACCCTGTTTTTTTGTGGGTGCGTATTAAAATTCTTTGAGTCATGGCATGGTGGATGGTGCACTGGACATATACACAGCATGGTTGCATAGAGTGATGTGGGTTAGAATCTTGAAACTATCATTTCCCAACCTTCTCCCTTATACCACTGTCCCAAAAATTATCTTAAAACAAATCATCGAGGCGTTGTTTCTACAAACATACCTCTTATCCTTGATCAGGCCTGAAGAAACGCACGGCACAATCCCCCTGATGTTGCAAACAAATTCCAGTACAGAGGGAAATCCAACAATGTCCCAAAGTGCAGCACCTTTATCCAAACGAATGCGGTTGTTCTCCTCCATTGAAGAACCATGTGCCCGGCTTGACTCCAATGATCCCAATCCAACAAAGTAGAGCCTTGATTTTCCAATACAGTCTATCTCTCAAACCACAAACACCAATGAGTTTGGACTTTGTTTCAATGTCTTTCTAAAAGTTAACATTCCAGGGACCAGTTTTACTTGGTTAAAAGTCAACACTATGGACTTCCCAAGAGCTGAATGTGATAAAAGCCATCAGTTTGAGTTTTTTATGGCAGATAACCATTGAGTTTTTAAGGCAGATAGTCCATATGACCAGATGTACACAAAGGATCAAAACAAAGGAAGTCCAAAAAACTAGTGAAATGTGCTCAAAATGCAGAGGAATTCAAATAAACCGACTTGGCATCTTAACCATGTGCTCAAAACTGTTGTTAATGTGCTGCCTCTACTGGCCAGGATGAAAAAAACCAAAATGGCTCCTACAATGAGCATGATTTTTATTTTAAAGTGTGTGAAACCAGCGTCTTGAATCTTTGTAGCACTGACAAACAAACTCAGAATGTCCCGATAAGAGCTGTGGGCACCGCCTGAGTTCACGAGAGCCTTTATTAAATAAAGGCATTAGCCAATGAGATGAATGCACTCTATGAAATATTAATTATTAGCCCGTAATGGGCTTTTAATGGCTTTTACTGTGCACTCTCAGTGGTCCATTTTGACTAAACACTCTTTGTTTCCTGTTGACAGTGGCTGGAGATTGCTTCAGGGCTCCTGAGAGACCTCCAAAACCACTTCCCCGGATCCTCCCTCCAGACATTCACAGAAGAACACAAGAATCTTCCAGGGAGAACCAGGATGCAAAGATCGCCAAGCTAATGGGGGAGGGGTACTCATTTGAGGATGTGAAGCGGGCGCTGATGATTGCCCAGAATAAGGTGGATGTAGCGCGGAACATTTTGCGGGAGTTTGCGCTAGTCGCCCCCAGACAGGGCTTGTAACCCATGCTAAACTGTTTGCACCAATCTTTCGGAAGCCCGGCGGAATTCTGTTTGCTTTCGTGTTTGCCAAATACGACAATAACGTGTTTTTTCACCAAAAGAAGTGAAAAGGAGTATTGCTTTTGTAAGTAACAGTGGGATCCTGTGAATGAAATGCCTTGTGTTTACAGTTACGTGGCTTATCTGCAGCGCTCAGGGCATTGCCATTACCGCTTTTCAGGACTTTTTGTTTCTCCTGAACTGTCTGGGTGGAAGTAAGCAGCTTGGGCCTTTCCAACTGCCACAAACATACTCACACACATCCAGCCAATCATTCCTGGTCTCCATTTCCAGGTCCATTTAGCCCTAAATCTCCATTTTGCACATTTACGTGAGGTGAGGGGTGTCCCAATTCTTTTTCGAACAAAGGTGAAAGGCTGTATGACCCTTATGTTGAAGGGGATTCCAAGGGATCTCCAGAGGCACACTCCAAACTGGGAAGTAGCCACCAAAGTGGCTTACAAATATTAACAACTTAAGTAAATTTGCGCAATCGTGTTATTGGTTTAATTTTGTAAACTACCAGGTGGGGTGTGTTCAAACCTACAAAACATCTGCTCTCTTCCAACGGAATTCCAAGTCATGTTTGGTAAAATAAAATGTATTTTTTCACTCTCACCAGTCCAAATGAAATTAATTTCCCAGGATCTTATGCTGTTATTCTGTTGGAATAAACCTAGAATCTAAAGTGATGAATACTTCTACAGAAGTCAAAGAACATCCATTACTGTAAAATATATGATAAATCTGGTTGTATTCTATTACAGCCTTTAGCCTTTCCTGGTAGTTTATCATTTTTTATTGACTGCTTTTTACATTTCATCCATCACCTTGTGCCAAATTTCAGCTTTTGTTTTTCTACCAAAACACAACCGAAGAAAAAAGGAAGTAATTAGAAGTTATTCAATAGTCTATGTGTGTTTTAGCAAGTCTTTTATGTTGTCCACAGGCTTTGGTGGATTCCAGGGATGATTGCTGGGTGATCTCCCATATTTGTAATAGTTTTGCCTTTTGTTTTGAGCCGGAGCATTGATGTTTGCACTGGTCTCATTCTCCCTCCGACACGTGACAGTCAAGCAAATGGACACGGCAGAAGAACAGAACGTGGCCTTCCGTAGTTTTTTTTTAGCCTGAGCTAATTGCCTTGTAGGTCATTTTAAAGCGAACTGTGTGCATTTAATTTATACTTTGTTGAACGTTTCCTCAGAGATTATTTTCATCTTTAGTAATGTTGGTAACCTGTGGTCTGTTCTTGTGCAGAAAACATGTTTTATAAAGAAAACAAAACAGTATTAACATTTCTTTGGAGTCCACGCGTTTCTTCAAATGTACACTTTTATTGTCAAGAAGAGTACAAAAACAAAAGTCAGTATTTACAATACTTTGTGGCCTTCTGTTGCAATTCCCCTCTTTGGTTTCACTGCTGACCTGATGGTTCAAAACATACATGAACATTCAAAACGTGTGTTAATGTGAGTCGAAACTAAATTCCAAATAAAAGGGGTCTCCTTAGCGACGGCAAAGCAACCCTTGCTTTTCTCACACTCTTATAAATAGCCAAAGTGAAACATTCAAACATATTTACAGTTCTTCAAACCACAATGAACTGGTTCCCAAAGACTACAATGTCGGACATCAACCTGACAAATGGTCTTCTAGATACACATCGATGGGGTTAAAACAAAAGGAACAATGCAGCTGTAGTCTGAGGGAAGTGCAAAACCAAAGTCTATACTGTAATCTTTTAATACTGGCTCCATCCGTTAAGGCAGAACAAGGGGCTATTCTTCTACATGTACTTCCTACCAAAAAATAAAGTCTCTCCATGCAAGGTTGCCAGCAGCCAGTCTCAAACCCAGAGTGGATGTTTGCTTGTTTAACTAGATTCAAGTCACATATACGTCGCTACATTGAATTCAGCTGAATCCACATTCCTACATCTATGACATCATGCAGTGCAACCTGAAGGCCACTGGGGGTGCTAAACTGATTCTCTAAAACCCGTTTCACTACTCGGCCGCTTCGAACTAGAGCAAAGAACATGAGGAAAGTGTTGCCAATAAATAAAACATGAGGTGTAACAGCAGTGAATTCATCGTTCTTCCAGCATCCGGCCGCCATTTTGTGAGTTTTTAGGAGTTGTAGTCCAATATCCGTCACTTTAATCCACAATCCCAACGTTAAGTTGACTTATTTACATAGGCCTCAAAAGTATACAGCGAATTTACATCGTTTTTACTAGAAGGTAAACAAACAGCGGTGTCCACCACATCAGCAATGCGCATGAAACGAGAACATTCACCTGAAACACGAAAATAAAACGGCAGAAACCGACCGAAAGAAAAAGCAGTCTTCAGTGCAGACGAAATTACAACACAAGTGGTTTCTCTTCTACGCTCGGGGGTTTTCTTTTTTTAGGAAACGGTTTGTTTGGAGTATGAAAAAGTTCGGAAACATTCTGGGATGTGTGAGGCAGCCGGAAGGAGGCGTCGCTGTCCAATCGGACGTCTGGAATTAGATGATCGAAGTGTGTAGTTCTGCACATTCAGTGTGACAAGGCCTCTTTCCTGGATCAAACCTGAGGCAACACACACAAGGAGAAAGCTGTAAACATACTCATGCCGCCTGTTCGAACATTTAGCCTAAAGTGGTTGGAGTTTAAGGGATAGTCCATGCCTGGACGTTATGGCAATGGTCAGTTACTGGTTACTGGTAAAATTTGGGCTGAAATACACAAATTAAACTACAAGTCAAGGTTATTAACAAAATATGAACTAGAAACCTTTTCCAGCTTCGTGCGATTCAACAATTCTTTGCTCATAGATTCTCCCAAAGCTGTCTTAGCAATTAGTGATTTCTTCTTGTGCCAGGTTTTTAGAAGTCACTCCTCCAGAATTATTACTTTTACAAGACTCCAGCTGCGCTAAAACCTCATTGCGGTGAGCTTTTTTGAAATAATTAAAGCTTGAGTACAGACATTGAAAGGAAAATCCTATTGTAATTGCTCAGAGTATTATTGTTTTGCGACTTTTGGCACATTTGTCACACACAGGATTGGGTTTGAAAAGTGGGTGTGGCAAAATGGTTCAATAACACCATCGAACATAGAAATTCAAAAGAAAATTCAGCACACACTTGAAGGGTAGGCACCAAGGCTTAAATATATGTAATATCATCCATTGAAAGGAAGTCTGTTATTTTGGAATTCTCAAACTATGGCCACTTTTGCTTGTAAACTTTAACAAACTCCTCTTTTTTCTGGTCACCTCCACCAGACTTCTCTTTCTTGATTTTTGTGAATGCACGGTGACCGTAAAAGTTGAAATTTTGCAAGTCGCCATAACTCAGCCATAATAAGTCACATCAGTCCCAAACTCACCAAGTAGTCGACGTGTGAGCACATCTACAATATCTGTTTTAGCGCCACCAGGTGGTCTCGGAAAATGCAAATTGATAGTATACTTCTTTTACCAAATATGGCACATGTGACAATAGTAGGGTCCAAAAACAATAACAGAAAAACTCTCAGTCATAGCCCCGCCTGGTGGTCCTGTCAACTTATTTCCTGTTTTTAACAGATGAAATGTTAACAATTATTTCTTGAATAAATCTAATTTCGAATTGGTCATAATGGATAGTGCAACAAATTGCTCAAGGGGTGAAAGTGTCTGAGGTTATCACTTCCTGCAGCTTTAATTGGCTTGTGCTTTTGTTTGGTTGCTCTCAATAAATTCATTTGTTACCGTATTGTATTGAAACGGTTCTGTTCATCTTTATGGACAGGATTTCTAGGAGGAGGTTGGAGGGTGTCATCTGCTTTTTGCAGATAATATGGCTTCATCAGACCAGGTCCTCCAGTCTGTCCTGGGAAGAGAATCTGCACCTCCAAATCTAAGGCCATGGTTCTTAGTTGAAAAATGTGAAATGCTCTCTCCGAGTTGATAAAGTGATCTAGCCCCGGGGAATACCTCAAGAGGATGCGGTGGAGAGACTATGTTTTCGAATGGGTGGGGGGGTTGTGACCCGGCCCCAGATAAGAGGATGAAGTAAGTGTAGTAAGCATGGGGTAAAATAGAATAAAACAATAAAATATAATAAAGTAAAACAATTGAAAACTACACAAGGCTTTAAATTAAGAAAAATGTTTGAAAATAGAAGCATTTTCCATTCATTAAACATAATTAATGCTATATCTGATCACATCACTATTTATCAGTTAATTATAGAACCATTATAAACCAAGTTTCTGTTTGTTATTTAGAAGTTAGCATCATTTTTGATTTAAAGGCGTTAAATCAGAAAGCGAAAAATCTCACCTTCGCTTTTTTGACAGCTCTCTTCTCTTAGACGTCTGCTTTATGATTGTTCTCCTCCAGCTTCTTACTCTCTTCTGAAGTGCCCGTCTCCTTCTCCCCGGTCTTCCAGCTGCCTTGTCTAACAGAACAATTTCACCCGGATTAATCTTCGAGCACATTTCAAACCGAGCGCAGTCTAAGGCTCGAATATTCCTGCCCCACTCCCTTCTCTTGTCAATCTGAGCAAATCAGGATGATGGATAACAGCGGATTCGTCAGCCTCTACATCCGTCAAACTCATCACTTATTTCTTGGAGGTAGGAAATTAGGAAATTATACCCTGCTTCCCCATTGACGATTTGTCGTACCTTGTTTTCTTGATGTAGAGCCAGTAGATGAGTCCCACCAGAGCAGCAGCTAAAAACAGCCCGACCACGACCCCTACGATCACTTTTGCTTGGTCTGCGCCATATTCATTTTTCTCTGAAGACACAAAGAATATGCATTAGAACTTCCTCTAAGCATCAGGACTCTTGGAATTACATTCACTGCACAAAGTTTGCATGATGTCAGGATGCTTGACGCCCTGCAAATTCATTTTTGTGAGGGAAATCAGATTCTCTTACCTGGTTTGGACTTGTGCTCCTCAAATACTGAAATCAGATATAACATCAAATTAACTTTCAAATCCCAACGGGCATTTAGTACAAATTTGGTAGAAAAAGCCACCACCCAACCGTGGTTTAGATGCACACCGGATTTAAAGGGAATGTGTTTTTCCAATCAGATTCTAGTAAAGGAGACCACACACATGCAACAGTGGTCAGAAAGAAAGGTGGAAGAGGAGGGCAAGGGACAGCAGTCCAAGCACCCTGACACAGACAAACAGAAGCCAAAGCCAGGAAACCAAGAGAGGAAGTGAGCAACAGGACCTGAGAGAGAGCAGGTTCAAGAGTCTACTAGTACTAGTGATAAAAAAAATACACTTCCCATTTCAAAGGCACATTTTTAAAACATGCTACTTTAGATTTAAATGATTTCCTCACATGCATGTATCAGGCATCTATTAGGGCTGTCAAAATATGCTAATCTTAATGGAATACTTTACAGAGTGGTCACCAATCAACCCCAGCTCCGCATTCTCTCGTTTATCTTCATTTAGAGTAACCAGTTAACCTAGAGCAAAACATATATGCAGTGCTAGCTGGTAAATAGAAGGAGCTAGGCCGCACACCTATCACTCACTTCTCCTTAACCTAAGCATGAATAAGAAAGTAGAAAATAAATGAAAATAGTTAGAAATAGATGTTCATTAGACATATATTCCTGTATTTAGGGGAAATAGTTAGCAATTAAGGCCTTTAGTTGCATTCCAGAGCTACGTATATGGAATAATAAAATGTGAAACGGTGTGATGGATTTAAAGCACATTTTCAGAAAAATAAATTGAGCTCACAAGAGCAACATATATGTATACATAGTAAAACACAGATTTTAGTACAGCTTTCCACCTTTTTGAAATTTTCACAGATTAGTGTAGCCACCCTACTGATTTTTATTACTTAATTATTTGGCATTCAGGAATTAATTAAATATATAAATATATATAAATGTTTATTTAAATTTGTAATAAAAAAATTAATAAATCAAAATGTTTAAAGATTAAATGAAAACGTAACCATTAAAAAAAACTTGCTCTTCCACTAACGGTAAACGATCTAATTAAGAATGTATAATGCCCTAATGGTTGTTTTTCTTCCAAATCTCTTCTTGACAGCCGGCTAATAAGAGCCTTTTAAAGGGTCGATAGAGTGGTTAGTAAGCGTTCTTCACAGCAGGAATCCTCCTTTGACTCAGCTCGTTCTCTACTTACGAGAAAACACGCTGATGTCCTTCATGTCTGAGCCTAGTTTGTTCGTCACGTGACAACTGACGGTTAGGTTTTTGCTGGGGACAACCGTCAGTTTATAGGTAGCTTTTCCGTTGACGTATGACGCTTCATCCTGCCCAAAAAAAATTTCAGTTTATATTAGTCACCTTTAATAAACATTATGTTTTTACAATTATGACCTTATAGAAAGGTTAACCGAATTGCCTGGTGGGTTCCAAATTTCCAATACACCTCACCACTAGATGGCGATAACGATCCTCAGAATGTTCACTTACCCTTCAACAACATTCCCGTGTGTGGAGTTAACAGTTTAAAATTCCTTAAATTTTCAATAACTATTACAAAAATAAGTAATAGTTATAATAAGTAAACCACATTAATTTGTACTCTAAACTTATTAATAAGTCAAATAGCAAAACAGATTAATAAACATTCTCAAAAATAAACGACAAAATGTTCCTTCCTAAAAAGTTTTTTACAGTAAGGGATCTAGATTTTTACAAAATATGAGAGGTATGAATGTTACTAAGTATCAAGTATATGCAGTGCAAGTGCATGTCATATCAAAAGGCGCTAAATTTTAATTTCAAGTTATTTACAAAAAAAGCAATAAAAGGTTACACGTGTTAACTATCTAGGGCAGTTGTGGCCTAGTGGATAAGGAGATCAACTGATGATCAGAAGGTCCCGGGTATGATCCCCAGCTCCACCAGGAGTCGAAGGTGGGGTGAGTGTTGAAAGCTTACTTTCTCCCACCTATATGACAGCCACGACTCAGTGGCCTTGAGCACGTCCCACTGCTCTGTGTGTGTTCCTGGATTAAATGTCTGCCACTAAAATCTGTTAGGATGCAGGACTCAAAACGAAAAAAGTGCAGAAACTTCCAGATAACCAAACTCTGATGTTTGTTGTGTTAAAATGCAGATTTGATTCCTGAGAAACAGCCAATCTTGTGTAGGAAGCACTGGCAGCAACCAATAGACGAACTTAGATCTTAAAGAAGCTTCAGTTTTATTGGCTGTTTGCATATACTCTCTCTCTCAGTCACAGAAACATTCAGAACACAAACTCGTGCAGAGAGCAAAACGCGAGAGTAAGTTGATTATTCGATACCTTTCCAAGTCAAATGGGTTAAGTCGCTAGCCATTGGGGTTCACACCCAAGTCAAGTCTCAAGTCACCAAATTAATGACTCGAGTCTGACTCAAGACAAAGTCGTATGACTCGGGTCAACGCCTCTGCATTTATGTCACTTAAGGCATTGCGGAAATGACATAAATAATATTTAATAGTTGACACGATTGAAATTTTTGTAAAACTGGAACCAAATGTATAAAACTCGAACCTATTAATTGTACAAGAGTGTTCCGAACAGTCAAAGGCTTAGAGAACTCTAGAGACCAGCATGTCTCAGATTTTACAGAAGGCAAATTACGATGAGTGTTACTTTAATCCTGCTGCAAGCAGTCAAGCTCAAAACCCCAGATCTGAACCCATCCATCAGAAAAGCATCCACCAAGACCAGCCACATGCAGAGTAGTAGGCGAGAGCCAACTGTGTGTCTCACAGTGGGTAGGCAGTGCTGTAATGGTGAGTGTAAGAAACAGCCTGTCAATGGTTGGTCAAACTGCTCCATAGAACTTCCCCAAACACCTGTATCTGTGGGACTCATCTGCAGTGTTTAGGGCACATGAGTTATCAAACATTATAAAAAATAGTTTACTGTGTCCTGGTTTGGCATTGGTGCCTACATGGCCTTGTTTCCAGTCTAGACTTGGGTGGAAACTGAGACGGCTAATCTCAAGGTGGGGCATCACTTCCCCATCTCTGGTGAGAGATGTTGCTGAGAAATGTTACCCCTTGTCAAGATAAAATGTCCCAAAATGAAACCACTAAAACTCTATGAACACGGGACGCTTAAAAAGTTTCAGTTTGTTATTCACTTTGTCCCTGGACGTCTTTTTGCCTTGTTTAATGCAATGTGAAAGATGGCTATTCCCCTTCTGGCTTGCTGAAAAACAGCAACATCAAACACCTGTGCACCTTTCATCTTGTAAAGAGCAGACCTGAGCGGAATATCATGGCATCTTCCCTTCTTATAAATTGAGATTGCTGAAGATGTAAGGTTCTTTAGGGACTACGTTAATGTCTAAAACGTGATGAAAAGTGAGGTCATCTGACAGTGTTGTGGACTTACATCGGTTCCGTTGACGCTCCACAGCACGTCAGGTTTAGGCGAACCTTCTGCTTCACACATCAAGACTTTGTGTTTACCATTGGTGCTGCGATGCTTTGTCAGGCTTGTGATTTTAGGAACACCTTAAAAAGTAACCATCATTAATTGTTATTTTGTCATAAAATCACATGTATTCATTTTCCCATCCCCCCAGAGTTGCATGTAAATAAAAAAAATACAAAGGAGGAAACAGGAGAACTAAGTACTAAATGTTTACTTTCAAATGCAAATTTGTTTATGTGTGTCAGAATTTCTAATATTCATGTATAAAGGGTATGCGCTGATGCACTTTCTAACTAGCCCACACCCCCTTCATTGAGAATGAGTGGCAAATCAAGCAGTAAAATGACTGCCTTTGATTGGGAAAATCGCTAAACCACGAGTTCTTCTCATGGCTACTCACTCAAGGTCCACAGTCATTCAACTGTGCCCCCCCCCCCCCCACCCCGACTTACCATATGACATGCTTTAATTGGACATAGAAATTTTGGATTTCCTCACATTTATGAATTCCTGGTAAGTACACAAAACAAAATGTAAAGGTGTACAAAAGCCCTCGATGTACTTTAAAGCGGGATTTGTCTGAGACGTTGAAGTGATAAACCTCTTTGGACATTCTGGTTGTAAGTGGAAAGGTAGAGAAAAAAAAATCTATAAAAAAAAATGCTAGGCTTTCTGCAGTACCACCTGAAATTGTAGCGCCAAAAAGATTGCTAACTGCAGCAATCTTATCAAAGGCACAAAATAATACGCCAACAAAAATTTAATTAAAAAATGATGACAATTTTGGCTTGAGTTACAATTATAAAGAGTGGTAAGTCTAGCTTATCAGAAATAAAATAGGAGACCCTTAAATCATGGATTCCAGTTATTTCTTAGAATTGCAGCAATCCATTTGCTTCTCTTTTCTTCAGTTTTCAGCAGTCTGTAGAATGGTCTGTAGAAGTCTTTGGTAATCGGTTCGAACAGTCAATCTCACAACAGCATTCCCCCATAGGAAATGTGAAAAGCACTTCAGGGTACCGTGACATCATGTGCAAACCCTCTATACACAAAAACTACGTGCAGTGACAGATATAGAGTTGTTGATATAGAAAATGCTGCTTAAAGGTTGAACTTAACACTTACCTTCTACAGTAAGCTCGAAGGACAGACTGTGTTTGATTCCCTCAACTGAAACGTCACACACGTAAAGACCTGCATCACTGTACGATAGTCTGGAAAAGTCTGGGAGTTTGTCCAGTTTGCGATTATCCTGGAAAGATAGTTTATGCGTTGAATTTTGAGAAGAAACAAATCTGTAAAATCTCCTACCGTCACTTACCTTTGTCCATGTCACTTTTGGTTCAACTGAAGCATTCTTTTCCAAGGACACTACTAGGCTTTCCCCAAGATTCTTTAACACCTTGCCCGCTGGAGTAAGGCTCACGTCCAGATCTGAAAGAAAGAGAGGAGTTTTCACCTTTCCTTTTGAAAGATTAAAACATCTCATATGTCTAAAGCTCAACTCCTCCACTGGTTGAGCTGCTGCAGCTTCAAACGATGCTGCACAGATGTTAATGAAAATAAGTTTCAATCTCCAAACCAAAGCTGCTCTAAATCCACATTATGGAGATCGTCAGATCCTTTGAACCGGACGGACACACACTCACAGTCCCAGTCCTTCACTGAGAATTATTAAAGTGCTAGAGTTTGAGCTTATCAGCATTGCAGACTCAGAAACTCCTAATTAAGCCATCGGCCAGGAGCACCCTCACAGAACCCCCCCTCTTCTCTAATCCGGCTGAAATGGATTTGATTAACATTTCAGTGCAGCATTAATTCTTTCTATAATGGAAGGAATTAATTGGGAAGAGAAAGTTCATTGGCTGAGTCAGTTTATTTTGGCTCGAGTCTGGCTAAACGTTTGAGTTTGAGTTTTCAGGAAATGGCATCCCCTACTTTCCCTCTTCTAACCATTTTAAAAGTAACTTGGTTGATTGAAGCTGGCTTGGAGCAAGTACTCTTCAGTAAGGACTGGAGCACGATGACCTCACAAAGCAAAATGATGTCATGATGACATATTTTCACATGGAGATGGAATCAAAGGGTTTAGGTTTAGGGTTTGAGTGTAATATCTTTAAATGCACATCTAAGGCTGGATCCAAAAGGGAGTTGATCCCGGACTACCCATGTTAACACACCCAATTATACTTTAAGTGCATTATGCCATCTGTGAGGTGATTCATTTTGTTTTACAGATACCTATGGGTGGTCTATGTGTTTGATTAAAATGTATATACATAGTGTAAAATATATTGTCACGATGTGTACCATCATAATGGAATCCATTCTCTATGAAGCAGCATATGAACGAAAAGGAGAAGCCGCCGATGCACAGGGAATATGAAGCAGCTCACTTGAGTGACAGCCATTGACCAACTCTGAGCAAGTTTTGCTTTTGGAATTTTCCAAAATATATCACTTAAAAATGTTCTTAAAAATGAAAGAATCTAATGCTTCGTCGTACAACCAAACTTTGAGAAACTTTTCATACATCTGGAAATCCAGTCGTCTGTGCCGACTCAGCGATTTCCAGAACCTCAAAAATATCTTTCTACATCTGTCAAACGCTCCGTCAGGCCTGTCTGGTTCATCCTTGGGGAGAGATGGCAGAGAAGAAAATAGTTTCTCCACTCACAGCTCACTGTGACTATCTGAGTGGACTCCATCTCTTCGTTGTCAAGCAGCGAACACTTATACACCCCGCTGTCGGCTCGGGTGACACCAGTCAGAGTGTAGACATCCTTGTCCACCAGCGTGACCTTCTTTCCCTGAAAAGTTCAAGACAGTGAGATTGACCAACTGGGAAGCAGACAGTAAGACCTCAGAAAGGAAAAAGGTGCAATTTTGTTGCGGACGCTCTCAGTGAAAGCTCACCTTAATCTCAAAGTTGAAGCTGGTTGGGGGAGGGTTGCCATCCGCTTGGCATTTCAGTGTCACATCATCACCTTCCCTAATGGGGCTTTGAGAAATAACCTGTAGATTCACCTTCTCGGTGGGGTCTGAAAGGCAAAGAGAGAAAACAAACATTAGAAAGAACCGGGGAGATGGCTTTCAAAACACAGAGGCAGCATGACTTTCCAACAGCTCCATTCTTTCAGACACCATGCCATTCTGTGGACCCCAAGGGGTTTAAACGCCTTCATTTCCACAACCATTTGCTCTCTCTCATTCTCGCCCTCGTTTTTGCGCCCAGCAGCCATACAGCATTTCACATCCCATCTTCAGCCTGCGGCACTAAACAAACCTCTCAGTATTCAGATAGGAGACAAAATGAGCGAGCGAGCAAGAGAGAGAGAGACTCGGTTACCGGCATTTTGCCTCACAAGACCTTGAAGAAAAAAGCATCAAATTGATCCTGGCTACCAGCTGAGACCTTCAATTCAAGGTTCAGGGCTGGAGAGATGGCTTCATATGCTTGGAGATGTATTGATACATAGATTCCCATGAGCTAGGACCCTGTAAACCAGCCGTACAATCACACAATCAAAGCTTTAGATGCAGCATTTGTCGCATTGTATCAGGAAGAGAAAAAACTGCTGCATTTGACCACCAATCCAGGCGGAATTCAGATAATCTCTTTATTACAACATCCCTAGAAGGAGCTGGATGCATAAAACTAAAAATGCATGGCATAAAATCACAAATCTTTTTATTGTATTCAATTTTATAGCATGACAAAAAGTCCAAAATGGATGATTGGTTCAAATAGCAAATTGCAAAAACAATATAAATTGAGAACGTTCTTTTAGCATTTAACAATGATGCAGTTATTGTCTCTGCGTGAGCCAGGAACATAGATGTCATGCGTGCAGGATTACACGGTGAGAGTGAGTGGGAAATTACAACCACTACAAAAATGGCAGGGTACATGAATATATGGTATTTTTTATAAGACATGGAATTTTTTAAACACAAAGCACATATAAGCTTTTAACATTTGACTTTAAAAATATAATTGAATATAATTTAGCTTCTCGTGAATGGAGTTCCCCGAATTTACGAATGTTTCAGAAGTTTCATCTCCGGATAAACCTCAAAGGGAGTTGCTGTGACTAAGGATGTGAACATTTAAGGCAAGGCAACCATGCTGGAATCTGCTCCTAAAGGTGGAATACTAGGGTTATCAGGAGATGCTCAGTGCCAAGGTGTGCAGGTACACAACATTTGTATGGTCTAATCCTTATCTGCAGAAAGAGAGGATAACGTTTAATGTTTACTGATGTCTGGAAAAAATGGCACCTGCCATCTATGATTCATGATTATTTTACAAACAAGTCTCGCTTGGAGGAAATTACAAAATAAGCATCAGAGACATCTGGTCCTGCATTTGTGCTTATCTATGCATTAAGCAAAGCTATGGTTTAATAGTTTCTTGTATTTTGCTTCCGCCATCTGGGTGGAAGATGTATTTATTTATATCTTTGCTTCAAGCAAAAACAGACATGGTTTGATTCCATAAAAAAATATGCTTATCTTGGCCAATCAGAAAGCAGAACTTAGGTGTTCCAGACATCAAGAAAGAAAATGCCTTGATAAAACACTATTTTCTCCAAAATTACAAGGTATTTTTAAATTGAGATATCCATATAAATGGATCGCTATCCAAACGACAGCGTAAATAAAAAATCCAGTTCTTAACCCCTTTACAAATAAATATATATATATATATATATATATATATATATATATATATATATATTAAATTAATTAGCTAAAACTAAATATTATTGATTATTAAATTCAACCTTTGGTACTTCCTTCCAGTCAAATTGTTGTGCCAGTAATTAGGTAAGTAAGTAAGTAGGCTTTTATTGTCATTTCAACCATATACAGTGCAGTACACAATGAAACGAAAGTTTCCCCAGGAGCAAGGTGCTACCTCAAACAACATAATAAACATGACAGCACAGATTTATCAGTGAATTATCATTAAACTAAGCTATCAAAGTGCACTTGTGCAGCATTTAGTGCAAAAGCGAAAAAAACAGGACAAGACAAGGAACAAAAAAAACAGTAGCGCTGACCAGTAAACTACAGAAAGTTGTGCAAAGTAATGGATTGCCCATATGCAAATCAGAATAAATAAATAAGTGTTAAATAGTCAACCTTGGACAAAATTGCTGCATCTACCGTGTAGCATCTACCGTAGAAGTCATTGGTTGACGGCATATGCAAAGCATCTGTAATGGATATATATCTATAATCAGCCAATGTTACACAAATGGCTTTTAAAACACTCTAAAACTGTACTTTTATACTCATTTATATCACAACTGCTATACACATCAGTTTTCTAGCGAAAGTGTAACTTACAGTAAATTGGGAAGGTGTCGGGGGCTGAAACCTGTTTGGCTCCTATCTCATGCATTGCTACACATGTGAACTGTGATGCCACATCCTCTTTCCTGGCTGTGTACTGCAGTCTGGACGAGGTGCTGGACAGCCCTGTGACAGGCTCCTTGGTGACAGCAGATGTGATAATGATCGCTGGAGTCACACACAAACACACATCAGTCATTAGAGCTGGCAAACACAGTATCGGTCACAGTGTGAGTCGTGTCTGGAAATGCCTGAAACCACGTAATGGCAGCCTGCTTGAGTCTGCCAAATGTATGGGAGTGTTCAGAAAACACTAACCAACCGGTCCAAAGACCACTTTTGGACATGCTAAAATCCAGGTGTTCGATTTAGCTTTAAGAGCTAACTAACCCTAACCATAACCCAATTGACACCCAATTACCAAAGTGCTGTGCTAAAATTTTAGGCAGATTGCTGTAAACAAATAATCCTTTCAAAAATGGAAGTCAATCATTAAGTTTCATAAATGAACCACATCTTGTGAATGAACAACGCCTCAATCCAAATCAAATCACTATTTGGTGTTTCAACCCCTTGACTTCAAAACAGCAGCATTTTTTTCTAGGTTCAATTTCGAAAGAACTTTCATGGAGACCACCTCTGGCCAGACGTCTCCTGACACAAGATGGGTGTATCAAGGTTCCACTGGTTTCTGACAATTGTGAAGTTTCCTTTGCCCAACCACTGCGTCTACCATCCTCAATAATGTGTCAAATGGTCTCTTGGAGAAACCTTGTTGATTTCATAACTACTTTGTGTCTTGTTGCTGTGTTAAATGTTACAAGACAAAGCTAGATTATAATTAGCACTAGTGTGGTTAAATTGGTGGATCATGCTTCTAAAATCCTTGTCTTTGTACTAGAGTTCCTAGAAGCATGTGCTGTTTATAGCATTTTTCACTGTTGCCCTGTATTGTACAAGCATTAGTTATGCTTGGAATGAAACTGCTTAGATGCCACAAGCTGAGAAAGCTAAAGTATGCAAGTTCAGTTCAAGTTTTTATTATCGAATCTTTCTTTCAGACAGATGGGAGAATAAATGAGAGGCTTAGTGCTGAAGCTTGTCAAAATCAGGCAATGGCTGTCTGGTGTGAGATGCCTCTGACGGCTTACAAAAATTTAGTTACGTTGTGCTGTAACATGCCCCACACATTCAGGGTGGAAACATTTTTTGGTGATATTCTGCATAATTTTGTTTTTTTATTTACATAGTTATTTCACAGTCTAGTATGTTGAATGTCTCCCTATTGGTTCCTTTGCGGCTATTATTGTTGAATTTAACAAGAGGTTTTTTAAAGACGACATGAAGATGGAAGAAATATCAGCAAAATTAGTTGGTTGGCCAGAATTTTTGGTTGCCGTGGTTGAGTCAGTGACATTATACATAGTTCCCCATGTGATCAAAACCAACACCATGTCTCAGTAGCTGAGATAGTGATATGCCAAGTTAGCTGCTATGGTATAGAGTCTGGTTTCTATGGGGCAGTGACACAATTTAATGTTATATACATTAATATAAGTAAGTCTAAGTTTCACTCACTTTTGCCATCATCCACCAGAGGCTGACTGTTCTTCATCCAGATGAGGACTGCGGCAGGGTTGGCGCTTTCCACTGCACACTCCCCCAACTAACACAAAGACGAGAAATAACAACTATAATTCAGAAATAAGAACTTTAAACAGTATAAACAAACAGAAAGCTGCGATCCCATTGTGATTCACTTTATTTATTCACTTTATTTATATATATATATATATATATATATATATATTTGAAGGTCTAATTTGTAAGATTACGCTTGTATTGTATGGTAAAATAGATATCAAGCATTCATGTACGTTATCTTAAAAGCTGACAATAAATAGTAAAACAAAAGGCACAATAGTCCATGATCTAACTATTAATTAACTAAGTAATTAACTAATCTTGAAACTCTAGTTGATCCAACAGCGTATTAAGTGAGGATGAAGCAGCGACTGTGAGCTAAGAACAGAATGAAGTAGAAATGACTTGCAAACAAGGAATGAACAGTGCTCAGGTGGAACACGTTAACTCAATAATTAGGAAACAAGTGGAGCAGAGTAAACAATTAACAGAGGAACATATGGCACTTAGATAAACATTACGCATGTAAAAACTTCCAAACAAAAAAACAAAAAACAACGCAAAGTTATTAAACAAAACCCTTCACATTTGTGGTGCTCCACTTCTAGAGCTCTTATTTGACCCCCCTCCCAGCATGGAGCTCCCATGAAACGTAAAATACATCATGTGATATCATTTGGCAAGAAGTTATAAATGAAATATCAATGCAAATATACTTTTATTCTAGGTTTTTAAAGACATTCTAATGGCTCGCTGCTTCTTTTTTCAAAATGTCTTTTTTCAGCCATTTTCAAATGTAATTTATTCATCTCCCATATCCCTGGTTTCTTACTCAATCTGATTGAATTTTGAATAAATAAAAAAAAAAAAACAAGATTAGGGTTAGAAACATTTGTGGTCTCAAATTAGCTTTTCAAATAAAAACATTCTGGCTGAACTATGACTGTCAATGGTATTATTTTTTTTTAATTAAAGGTATTTTCGGATATATTACTACTTTAAATTCTCAACGTCATGCTTCTTGTTTGTCACCATCATGGTCATGTGACATGTAGTGCACCAGTTACGTTATTAACCCTGACCTCATAGTTTGTTTTGACCCACCCTCAATATGAACAGAAGTGTCTTGTGACTCTAGAAACTGTTGGGACATTCCCAAGTGATGGCTCATGACCCAAGATCCTTTTATCCCACTTCTACGGGTAACTCCGGCCCAGACAAGGGAGACACCTTGCTGTTATTATGATGACATTATCAGCCAAAGTAGGAGGGGCTTAAACTCTACAGGTCGCCTACATTCTATCTTTGGTTTTCCTTCCTATTCTGGTTCTCTGCTCGAGTTAAAAAGATGCCAGAGGCCACAGAGGTCCAACATTAATAACACGCCGACAAGATCACACGCTGACGGGTTTCTGCTCCAGGATGGAGAGATCAGCAGAAAGAGAGAAGGGTAATAATGGCTGGAAAGCAGAGCAGACAGCAGCATGATGCATGAGCTCAGGTGTTCAGGGTGGCATGAGAAATTCTAGATTTGGAGAAAGCATGAGTGAGGGGTATACAGGCTGGGGGCCAAAATCGCTGTAGCGTGATTCTGATGCCTGATAACACCGCAGACCCTCCTCAGGAGCCAGACCAAGATACATCACCTCTAAGTGCAGAGTGCTCTTGAAGCCTGAAGCTTCACTGAGGCGTGACACAGTACTTTGCTTCCCTGATTCCCAGGGGGATTCGCTAAGAATCAACTCTAATGCTAATGGCGTTCGCCACAACATCCCTTGATTTAAACATGCCTTGTTCTGGCAACACATTTGAGGACTGTGTGCGTTTCAGATTCTTTGAGCTTGTTACAAATATTATGATCAATATAAACTAAGCAAATAATTTAGATATTACATTTAAGAGGTAACATCGTTAAAGGAATGCCTTAAATAATTGAATAATTAAAGGTTGCATGATACAAACAAAGAATAAATTCTTACATATAAAAACACCAAATTAATGCTTGGTGTTGTAAATTATACCAAACAGCTGCTAACAATCGCCATTGTCAAATAAAGGTTGAACCTCAGTTATGAACTGAAACAGCAACAGCTGTGTAGGAGGCGTTGAATTTAGTGAAGGACATCTAAACTCTGCTAGCATGGTGAAGTCGGGGAAAGAAAACGGACAGCAGGTGCTCTGAGCTGGTGAGTCACAATGTTTGGCTGTAGCAGAAGGCAGTCTGTTCTGAAAGAGCAGTACAATACTGAATGTCTGCCGGCAACAGTGAAGCATGGAGGAGGCTCCTTGAATGTCTGGAGCTGCATTTATGCAAACGAAGTTGGAAATTTGCAATTTGCATCATGAGGTACTCCCTATTGAGACATGACTTCATTTACTGGAAGAAACATTGCTGCTGTTTTGAAGGTAAAGGCTAGAGAATTAGCATGTTGTTATTTTGTTAACAATTTTAAAAGCATTCTTTGTTTACAGCTTTTATTCAAACCGGATTTAAATGTTTGCCGAGTTTTGTATGATGGACAGACCGATAGATATCCATTTATTACAAGTACCAGTTTGGTTTCATCCAAATATACAAAACACATGAATCTTCAGATCTGTTTCTGCTCTTAAAACCATGGAAACAAAGATGACGGATCTCAGCCTAACTACAAATTGCTCTGATCTATTTCCACCAAGTCTCAAATGCATGACGGGGTCACGATGCTGCAGCAGTTCACCCGTGTTCATCTGGTGCATTAAGTTATAGAAGCAAAGGATTTGAGAGAGGGAAACATAAGGACAAGGACCAGCATGATGCTTGTCATCTCTGACTGCCAGAATAAACGTAAAAACAGCGAGGTGTAACTATCTTACGTTTCCGTAGTTCACGCGTTGTCGATCTAAAATACACATTAACATAAAAAAATGTCCCAGACAAGTTCTGCTGAGCTTGGGTGCAAACCAAATGTTTAGAATAAACAGAATTCACACGGAAGAATATGTTTTGGTATAAAATCAGATCCAGACGGATTCAGTCAGTCTATTGAGCACCACCGAACTAGAGAGTGGTGAGCGGTTTATTAAAGTGAAATTCAAATACATGTTTTTAATCCTGTGTATTTTCCAAACAAGAGGCTATTTGAATGTTAGCAATGCGTAAGAACCACAGATCCTCATGTGCTTTTCCTCTCTCTCCGGGCACTTTGAACACAGCAGATCTCAGTGGGTGGCCATGAGGAAAAAAACAGCCCCATAATGCTGTATACACACCCCACACCTCCAACTCAGCCAGACTCAAAGATCTGAGTGCCTCTGAACTACATTAAAAGGAGGAGAAAATAAAGAAATAATGACCCTAGCTCCATTTATATAAAAAAAACTGTCATAAGGACTGCGTAGGATGGCTTGTGTGCACTCCAAGTAGCTCAAATCAAAGCTTGTTCCTCTTTTCATGCTACCAAATAATATCTCTGCCATTCTACGTTTAATATACACACAATAGAAAGCACAAAACGTGTTTGCTTTGAATCTGTAGGTGGCAATCGCTTAAGCATTGCCAGTATCAGGTTTGTACAGCCCACATACACGATCAGTGATGTTCGTATCATTAGTGCAGCCTTTGAGCCGCCTCTAACTGTGATAACAGCAGGTTTTGTCAATGTTGAGACTATTGGAGAGCGATGATGGCTAATAAAAAAGGCGTCCCTTACATTCCAGATGTAGTGCCAAGTATTGTTTACAGAATAAAATGGAAGCAAGAGCAGCAGCTATTGGTCAGTTATTGCAAAATCTGAGACTCACCTGTGTCAGTTTGCCATTTTCCAGGTCTTTTGCTTTGTTTTTAATAACAGGAGCTGATGGTTTTTCTGCAATGCAAATAAAACATTAAATACGTGTGAATGTTTGTGCACCTTCGAGTCATTTAATGCATAAAGTATACAGTATAAAGATCATCATTGTATCTTATAGTATAGTGTTGAGGTGCGTTTGACTTCATGCGGCGCTGCGCAGACCGATCGGCGGCTGACTTGAAGTAGTGCATGCCGGTTAGAAATTCTGTCCGACCTGAACCGGCGCTGACGTCACGTGACGTTCACGTGTGGCATCAAAGTAACGCGAGAGCGTTTCGATAACAGCCGGCTTGCTCAGCCAGAGCAGCATTTTAGGAGCGACTGCGCCAGGATATGATGACGTCACAGCTTCTCATGATTGGCCACATTCACCACATGACGATGATCAGGCGTGTTTCGTGCTTCAATCTATACAATTGCTTAACAAATCAATTTGCATGCCATTTCGTAAATAGTTTACGATCTTTTGACTGCAGTACATTTCTTCCTTTAAATTATTGTTATTGGATTTGTGCACAAGTTTATTATTGTCCTTTTTTCATAAAGACCACCTATAGTATTCAGCTGCATATTTGAGTAATATTTTTTATGGAATAACTAAAATGTCAGTAATTTAATGTATTGTGGTCAACATTGATGCTGAAATATGTAGTAGCTGCTTCACTTGCATGTGCTGCATTGTGCCAGTGCGCATTGTCAATTGAAAAATACAACATTCAGATCACTTTTATACACTGGTATAAATTATAATAAAGACATATACATTGTGCTTGTGCATCTATGATTTTTCTTGGTGGTTTTTCTAACCTGCCCTTAGCTAACTGAAGGTAAGAGTTAAATGTAAAAAAAAAAATACATACCACAGAACACAACATAACTACAAAATTATACTACATAACTACAATCTGAATCAAACTACAAAAAACCACAGACTAATTCCTTATAATGTGCAGGTCATTCATGTTCAATGTTTATAGTTTATTAAAACTTGTTTATGCCATAAATATCACATACATTCTAAACCACAAAAATTACAAACAGACAACCACTTAAATCAGACAAATTGAAATCTGTTAAGTGTTAATCTGTTAAGCGCACATATATGTTCATTCTGCTGCATTTCATCCAACAGAAAAGGTATTTCTATAACTTCCAGTTCATCTGCGACAAAGTAGGCAAACGCCACGTGACCTCCCATGTTTCAGGAAGCAACGAGATTCCCAACGTGTCCGACTTGACGGCTCCGTTTTCAGTTCCTCCCTGACTGCTTTCGGCTAATCTCGCCGATCGGTCTGCACAGCGCTGCATGAGCTCGAACGCACCTAATGTGTTTGTGTATGTAGTGTGATCATCAATGACATCACTTCCTGTCGCATCACACATAGACAATTTTGATCATTTTAAGAAAGCTCGCCAAAGTTGGCACACTGTTTTGCTTGATCTTGGAAGAGTTTAACTAGGTTTGAGTATTTTCGTGTTCCAAGAGAGTGTTTTTTGGAGTGTAACCTTATCTATGCAATACACTCAATGTCTCAATGCTGTGTTTTTTTATTTATCTAAAAAAAACATGAACATTTACACAAACGAATCAAAATCCCAATTTACTTTAAGAAATACATTTGAGTTCATCAAGTCGAGTTTCCTTATCCTCTGAAGCAGCTGTATTGGTGTGTATTTACTCACTGTACACTTTCACTTCCACCGGGTATTCCTGCAGGTTGGTTAAAGACACCACCATGCAGGTGAAGACCCTCTGGTCAGCCAAAGAGCCTTGGGCAATCATTAAGCTGGAATTAGCCGCAATGCTAACTCTCGTTTTGTAGCTGTCCGTGGCGGACACTGTAGCCTCATCTTTCTGAGCCTGCTTCACCAGTAGATCACCAGGGGAACCATCATCTTTCACCTGAATGAGACAACAGAGCCGTTAGCAGACTGACAAACTAGCATTTAGCACCTATAGAGACTGAATTAGAAATCAATATGATGATGGGTGGAGCTGTGAATTGCTTGGCTGCCTTGAGTGGCTAGCAGATGCTTAGAGCAGGAAGAAAAATAAACACTCACGTATTTCCATTTGGTGAAAATAAGGCCATCTGCCTTGTTATTTCCATTGTTGCACGGCACTTCAATGGTCTCACCGTACAGGCCTATAACTGTCTGCAGGCAGCTCCCTGGAAAATACAAGACAAGAACATCCTGTATTAGATGCCGGCTTGGTATCACACAGCGTGGCTGTGAAGCATCAGCAGAAATTACTGTCAAATGTGACACAGACATCAGGGCATTATCTCAACCTTCAAACAGAGCTACAAGAAATTGGAGGATGGATTTGCTGCTGAGGTCTTGTTTTGATTATTCCAGAGACACGTGCACGTTTGGCATCTTAATTTTAAATTAGACATGTTCACAGAATTTGAACGGCACGATTAATGCAGTGAACTATGTTTATGTGACAGCTTCTCAAAACAAAACTAGTGTGGTGAAGAGAGTGCACGGATGTGCGTGTAATTCTTTCAGCATTAAAGTGTGCATTTAGGCATGGGGTGAAAATTGTCACCGGTGATGGATTGCGTGTCATCATTGTGCTTCCGATATAACACAGCTGTTTAACACTTGTACCGGTGAGAGCTGCAAATATCCTTACTCCATGATTTCCAAAAGCTTTCCGAAAATAGTGCTACAATAAGTATTTAATACTTTAAAATATTAAAATATTGTACTACTTTAGAACCTAGAATATTTATGGTGGGTAAAAGTAGCAGTGTTTTATGAGCATTTTTGTGTTATCAATCATTATTTCGGAAAAATACACAAAAATAATTTAATCCATTAAGATGTTTATCATTTATTTAGACTGAAACTTGAGATTAATAAATGAAACAGAAACAAACTGAGCCCAAAATTCTATAATTTATTAAGTTTCACAAACCAATCAGGCTAAGCTCACCTCCCCTGCTCGTCTCCATGCAGAGAAAACACACAGACCCAGAAGGTGTCATTAGTGTAACAGCACAGCATCAACAAACTACTCACTCATTTTAGCACATTAACACTGTGAGATCTAACTACCCGCAGAGATTTGCACTGAATGGAGTATGGCAGGTGCAAAATGAACAATTTTTTTTTTTACCATTCTCTTGTATAGAGAAGGTGTACATCTAGTTTAGAGGGGTGCAATATTTATTTAGTTTACAGAAAGCAATAAATAAAACAATTGCAGTCTAACAATCAGAAAGATGCCAAAAGTCAAAGCTGCACTTCTCAAATGAACCACCCTTTCAAAATAATGGAGTGGAAGAGTGAGAATTTTGAATAGCCAGAGCATTTGACTGGTCACTGATATGTTGGCCAAATAAGAGTGACAGCCCCCTCATCCAATCAGCTAACCCAGCTAAACAACAGTCGTCTGGTACATACAGGATAACAGGACGAACAAAAGTCCTCTGTACAGTGTGTTTCATGGAACACAACCACTATAAGCTGTATGTCCTCATAGTGTCGTGGTATGAGGACAATAGTGAGGTTGTTATAGCAATGAGGCCCCATGTTCAGTGACGTGGTTGATTTGAGTAAAGAAGAATAGAGGGGTTAAAGGTGAGGGTTGAGGGGATCTCACAGTCTGCACACTTTCATCACTGCTCCAAAAGAGGCCAATCAAATTCTCCAAGAGAGGCTAATCAAAGAGCATGGCCAACGGTTCAAGTTCCGGTCAAAATGAAGAGGCTGTGGTCAACAACTCTTCTGCAGTCAGTTAGCCTTGCCACCAGGGAAATTGCTTGTTATTTCCTCAACTTTCCTTTGCCATAGCAATTTTGCTAGTGACCAAGTGGCTGTACTGTGGGGGATGAAAGAGCCGATAAGCAGGAACGGCAGCAGTCATACAGACAAAACTAGAAAATGTGTACAAATACAAAATACGTTTGAAGTACTGGCTATTCTAAACAGAGCCCTTTCCAACACGATTCTCTTCGGAACGCATCCAATGAAGACACTTTGGGAATGTAGTTAAATAGCTACCATGTAAAATTGTCTATAAAAACCATAATTATGAGATAAATGTCAGTGCAGTGCACATTGAGAGACCAGTTCTGAAAACATGCAAAACCAAGTTGCAATTACACTCTATGAAAGCGCATTTGCTTCCGGCAATCTTTATAATTACCTTTTTATTAGATTAATTTATGCAGGAAAGGTTTTTCATAGGTTTCAGTCCTTTATAAAGCTCGACAAGACATCTTCACAATCAAATGGAAAAGCTTCTTTAAAATGACTCTTTTGTGTTCAAAGAGTGGAAAGCAGAACACTGGCTTAGAAAGGCAAAAGTAAACGACAGCAGAATACTAATTTGTGAATGAACTATTCCTTTAGATAAGCTTTGGAACTAACAAATTCTGATAAATGAGAGTAGAAAGACTTGTTTGCTTGAAGTTTGATGCTAATAATGCATCCGTTGCAGCCAAAGAATGGATGCTGAAAGCTTTTGTGGACACAGCAAAGCCTAAACAGTAAATCTAAATCTCAATGCTATTGACTCTTTGGATAGCCCTCAGACACATGATACCTGCATAGGTGGAAAAGCTCCATGACAACAGAGTCTGACTGTGAATGAAGTCAACAGAGGAGTGGAAGTTTAAACACCTGTCTGAAACCTGTCTAAGATGTAATTGGACTGAAAAGAAACTGGTTTACTGCTCTATGAACTATCAACCTTGTCAGTCTTATTTTATATAGGATCAGTCTTGAAATTCAGTTTAACAGAAAACCTTGGAAGTAAATGTCAACAGTATCCTGGAAGACAAGTCTGGAGCTTCCTTGATAAAGGATAGCATTAAAGCTAGCAGTCCATTCCACTTGGAATAGTGAGCTGTTATTGAATAACTCAATAAGGCTATTGATGGTCTTTTTGTGCTTCGGTGAATAACTTTTAGCTTGGAAGCGACGTTTAGCACATTGTGTTCTTGGTTGGTTGGCTAGCATACTGTAATTAAACTAATGCACTGCACATCGTTCCGGGAGCAAGATCAGTTTTAGGGGTAATTTAGTGAAATTAATGAAAACACACTTTGTAAATCATCTTTAATTGGAAAAGGACTAAACCAGGATAAGACCCATGTGTTTAGATTAGCATTATGTGACAACTACAGATGATCTGTCTGATGCAGAATATAGCTTGTGCCATAAACACTCCTGATTTTTGACTATAAAGAATTACAGTGGCTAAGTTGAACAGAATTCAAAAGAGAGGAGAACTCAGAAAAATTGTTAGATTAACTTTACCTTCAGTGCCTTTTTTTAAAAAAAAAAAGATTTAATGTCATCATTTGTTCAATAATGAGTTTATTTCAGTTTGGCCCATGGTTTAGGGGTGTTGGGAATGTTTTCAGCCACTTTTGGATGATTGTTAATCAAAATATGCCACGACTTTTTCTTTGTTGCTTCAAAGTTTTACACGTATATTGGGAACATGCTTTGAATTTTTACAAAGACAAAAAAATGCACATTTACTTTCCTTCTGTGTTGTTCGTGGCTGTTAAGAGTCACTAATTAAACTGCTGTAAAGATCTATCCGATCAACACTTTTCCCCATGTTTTTCATAAATCTCCCAATACACCTCAGCTCTAATAAAAAAAAAAGTAATTTTTTTAAATCCAGGATTTAATTTGTTAAGACACAATGTCACTGATTTCTAAACAATCACACAAACAAAATTACTTTTTTTTCTCTTTACCTTCTGTCACAGTCTTGAACACGTCAAACATTAGTAACAACACATGGCATTGGTGAATTTTCTTTTTTTTCTCCCTTGTGTCCCATTGACTTCCATTATAACGACCTTTTTTTTGACACCAAATAATCATGCATTCTTGACTGTTGGTGATCAATCCTGTTGGGAAGAAGTTAAATTTGAGATTTTTACAGTTGATTATCATTTAGAACGATTTACTAACGATTTGATAGTTTCTCCAAGGATAGTGAATTTGAACAATTCACAAGGGTTAAGTTACTCTTTTCTGTCCCCTTTTCTACACTGATTTTGGTTGTTAACAAATATTTGACATCACTACTGATTTCTAACCCTTTTAATCTAAACTTCATTAATCTCAACTCTGCAACTTAGCAGTTTTAACTCCATTCAAAGAACATAGAGAAGAGAATTTTATTATGTGGCAAAAACATAGTTTCCCAGAATGTTTGTGCTTTGCGAAGACGTGTCAAAGTAACTTCAGTGAGTTTTCAGGCATCTCTGCAGTAAACAGGTATCTATCCAACTGAGTTTGATCGAGCAATTTAGTTGCAATTTTTAAATAACAGCCAGCCGCCACCTTTCTTAAACAACCCAGAGTGACTGTATCCATCACACCGACAGAATCCTTCTGTTTGACTGTGTTTGTTCATGGATAAAAAGCTCTTATCATCAGGTTTCCCACGAACACACAAGGCCACAAAGACAATTCCAGTATATTTACCATTTTCTGGAAATAAATGCAAAACATACAAGTTAAGAAAGGCACAAAAATGTATGTGGCTAAACGAAATGAACTGGAGGCACAGCATTTGGCTACAATTGAACCATCAAAACGAAACCAAAAAGGGGAATTTGTTTTCCGTCACAACAATCAAACCTGAGCGATAGAAATCAAGATTCTCTGCAGGGAAACCATTTCATCCTGAATCCTCTTTCAGTGGAACACTTTGAAGTCTGACATTCTCTGGAAAAATGTTTCATATGTTACTGAAATCTGATGTTGCTGAGCTTCCAACCACAACAACAACAACAACACTTAGTACTATTTTTATAGTCATAGACAATAAAGATGGTACCGTGTGTGGAGCAAGAGCAAGAGATGATTCTCAGGGTCTGAAAGACTTTTATTGTGCTCACCAAATTAAGAGCATTCATACTATCACTAGGGTCAAACTGCTCTCACTTCAGATGAAATTTCACAGTGAAGAAATTTCTCATTCTAATGTTTTGTTCTTTGTCCTTTAGTCAAACGTGTCAAATGAATGCCATTCAGATTCCTGCAGTGAACAACGGTGACCTTCATCTTCCATCAAAAGGAAAAAAACTATTCACTGCTAAAATTCTTTGGATTTGCTCAAAAAGGTAAAGTTAGTCATATATGTTTGAATTAGGCAAAAAGAGTACAAAGGAAGTGGGTATGATCACAGTACCTCACAGTACCCGGAGGCTACAGAGTGAGTGGCAAAATGCCTACCTATGCACTAGCTGTGAATGTAAGTAATTGGAAAAATGGGAATTTTCAACATTTTTAAAGACATCAGAGACAGCATTCTACAGACTGCCAAAATTCTAAGAAAGGAGAAGCAAATGGATTGCTGCAATGTGAGGAAACATCTGGAATCGAGGATTTGTGGCCATTTTGTGTCTGGTAAGACTCTAATGTGCAGGTGAAAGCACCTTTTACAGAATTCATGATTAAAAGTTATTTGGCAAATCAAAAAAGTAAATGATTTGTACCGGTCCAGTTACAATCAGGATGTCAATAGATGACTTACTCACTTTAATGTCTGTGATAAATCCTGCTTTAAAAAATGCCCAGGTCCGGAGGATTTTGCAGGGCTTTAGACTTTATCTTGTGTTCTTTCCTGATTGTGAAATCAGGAATTTTTTTTGGAAGCTGGTAATCTGGTAATTCGTAGGCATTACTATCAAGTCCAAATCATTTAAACGTAAGCATGTAATCATCAGGATTATTCACAGTTATGAACTTTTCCATTAATAAATTCAGTCATTTTACCTCTTGTTTTGCCACTCAGTCTCGCCCATTTGGGCGTGGTCTGGTTAGAAAGCACTATCATCATGCAGCCTCTATTCCCAGAGGTGCTTACACTGACAAGGACTCTATTGTGGTCAGCTTGGCTAATATCTTCAGGTCAGTTGCCATGGTAACATGTAGGAGTGGACGTCAACTTCCATTTGTTAGGACATCACACTTTTTGCTGTCAATTTAGGAGTAGCTTGAATAATAGCACCTAAAAATTCAGATTGATAATATACTACGATAAAAAAACAAAACTTTGAGTCTATAACAAATAATGTCTATATCTATTTGTTAACTTAATGCAGCCGTGCCAGTTCTGTGCCATGTCCCTAACCACAAACCTTTCAACATGTAGAAATTCCACTGACATTACCAAGTAAAATTCAAATACTGTGACAGTGCTAATTATCCCGGACCGCTGATCTCTGCTCTAGAGCTTGACAGCTGGAATACTCCAGCTCAGACGTTCCTCTAAATCAGCTCAATGGATTCCAAAACCCCCTCGCAGAGAGCAGCAATTCTTGAAAAGAGGGAGGTAAAAGAACTGGCACTGGGGAAATCAATGGCTTCTCCGCTTCGCTCTGCAGCTTGCGATTCATCAAACGCCGCCTGCCGTGCCCATGATCAAACCCAAACATATTAGCAGCTAAACACGAGAGCAGATTGAAGGAGCTCCTCACAAGCACTCAGTGTTTATCTTAGTCTGCTTATGCTCAAACAGACCGGCGAAAGAGCTTTTGGCATAGTTTCCCAACATTCTCCTTAATTTAGCCTGCTGGGCATAAAGCCACTTTTAACATGACTCAACAGTTTCTGTATTGTCTGCCAACCATCAGAATGTGTTGACATCAGATATGTAAAACATCCAATAATTCCAGAGATTTATACTAATAATCCTGTGCCCGTCTGGGGAGACCTGGGATAACTCAATGCTGGAAGAGGATCAAAGAACTAGAGTATAGTTAACTTGTAATGCAGAGCTACCCAGCACCTGAAATAAACACTATCCATCAGTAATTAATATCTTTTTTTTTTACGTTTTCCATTGTTTAAAGAGGACAACGGGTAGTTTTTGTATTTATTGCACAGTGTTGACCACTAATGATGCAAGTTTCTTTATCTATTTGCGAACTTTTTGCATTCTCTATAAAGTAAAATGTTGAATTTAAAGATCCCCAAAAGACAACGAACAGATCAAAATACACTCATCAATTCACGAGTTCGCAAGCATACGTGGCAAGTTGAGGGAAAGCATGCCAGGCTAGCTGTCTAAGTAAGGAGTCTGGGAATGGGAGTTATCCAGACGCTGGAAACCCCCAACTTAAAGTTCCTCGAGAGTCCCTGAGATTTGCATATGTTGAACAGTACTACATTTCAATTGTCTGTTATATTTTATTATGGGGGAGAACTTGTTCATTTCTATCTATACTATCTAACTTCCTGTTTGAATATACATTTCTCCGGATGTGAGAAGCAGATTGAAGCAGATTGCTGGAAATCCCAGTATTTTGGAAATCACTTTTGCTAATCTACATAGTACCATTGACAGTCAACACTTAGCCTTGCCTAAAGAGGACCAGCCAATCACAGCTGAGCATTTCACATAATTTATCCAATGTAAGTGAGTGTTTCTTAGAGATGTGGTAAAGTTTTGAGTTTAAATGGTGAACACAAGTTACTATGAATACTGATTAACCGCAGATATCTTGAAGCGTAGCAGTGGAGTTTATTTCATTTCCCTCTTTGGGAGTTTTTGGTGGTTCATACAGTCAGCATAACATTGAAGAGACCAACAAAAAGGTCAATTACTTCAAAATGTAGCTCTAATCTCAAGCTAAATTTAGAATCTACTAATATTTGTTAGCACTCTAAGCTAACGGCTAAGTCACTCTGATTGTTTATGGGTTAACCTGACCATGTCCTGCCCAAACTGTTTTGATTCTGGATCTTTTCTTTTTTCATTGCCTTCAGGAAATCCACACCTCTAATTAAATTCTCCTGTTTCCACATTGAACCCTTTTCCACTGCATATTTAAGCCATGTTTGGTGAAATCTTGCCTCTAAACATTTTCTGTACTGTTAACGTCAGTAACAGCTACCATGTTGGGGTGCACAGCAGGATACGCCAATTACAAAGTTGGACTAAATTGATGGTTTATGATGCTTCTCCATTTAAAAACTCAAACCCAAACCCAAATTGTATTTTTGTACCAGAAAGACTCCCAGGTACACTCTACCGGTTCACGGCAGCACCAATATTTCTTATTGTGCAAGCTTTACTGAAAGACTTTGGTTCAATAATGCATTTTTTTTCTCAGTAAAATTACATTTTGAGTAAATATATTTAAAACAAATGCTGTACTGCAACCACTGGCTGATTTGAGGCCCAGATTTTTAAAGTAAAATGAATGTAAGGCATCCAGACCGGTGATTTGACGGGATTAATGAAGCTCTGAATAAAGCCAGTAATTGGCTGGAATTCCATTAAGCATGGATTCCCTAAGACGCAGCAGCTGCATGCACACAGGGCATGTGTTTTCCACATCCCAAAGCCTTTGACTAGCTGTTACCCTGAATGATAGCTGCATCCACAAAGTGTAAATACAGAGAAAGACTCAGGCTGAAGGGCAAAGAAAGTAACAGAAAGAGAGAGTTGATGAATTATAGATATACATAATCTGCATCTGATTTTAAGGCATTTGCCTTTGCAGACCTTGTTAAAAAATGTACATGTTTAACCAAGACTTCACAAACTCATAGAAATAGCTTGATGCACATGTATTCAGAATATTGAACGTCATGCTTTAATGCATGAATTTCAATTGAACAATAATCTAAGCAATAGAGTCATAGTAGGCAAATAATCCAATCACGTTTTCCATTTAATTGTTGTAACCTGCAGGAATGACACAAAAACAAGTACCTTTGTTAACGACGAATTAGAAAACTACCACTTGAGGCTCTCTGATTTGAAGGAAGATGCTAATTAGAGTCAGTATTTTCCTGAAGTCTCATTAAATTCGATTGGAGGCACATTCCTACGCATGGAAAACCGCAACGAGACACCAAGACTGGAGTTTTGACCTGGAGCTTGAATACATGAAGAATGTTATTTGGTATCCCTCATTAGAAACACCTCCACAGCCAGTCACAACACACATAGAGCATATCTTTAAAACACTTTTATTTCAGAAGATGCCTAAAGCGTGACTCGCCTGTTCTAGAAGCTAAGGGCCTCTGAGCACTAAAAACACAGTGTTTGCATTAGCAAGGTGATTTCATCTCTCCTAATGCAAGTCGGTTCATCTTCTAAATCAAATATTGCTCAATGCCCAGAGCCATGGATCCACATATAATAAAAGCTGGTAGCAACTGACAGAGGATTTTGTTATTCTCCAACAGTTCAGTATTATTAGCAGGTCTATGGTTTCATACCAATTACCTGTTTCCCATTTTAGAGTTGAGATGACTAAGTTTTAATCAAATATATAGGTGTTAATACTGCATGTGGCTGCTAAAAGGGAGAGAGGGTCAATGATACATTAACTAGGCAGTGTAAAATGTTTTCAACAGAGTTCTGCGTAAACAAAGAAAACATATTAATATGTTGATTTTATCTGATGATTTTTGGTTTCCGGGGAGTGCAAATCTAAGAATGAATATGGAATACTACACCCAAAACAGGTGGATTACATTTGCTTCTGCTCTAATCTAGCTCTTCATAGAATATAACATTTGGAAACAAAACTCTGAACATAGTACTAGTTTAGATTTTCATTGATTTAGATCAGAAGAAAATAAAGTAATTTAAATAATCAATGAGCCACACAGATATTAAGAAGTTGCTCAAAATGTTGCTCAAAAATACATAATTTTTATTCTTTTGTGCACGTTCCATTTCTTTGTCTTAGCATTTGCCCTACGCCTACATTAGCTCTTAAAACCGAGGGCTAGAGGAAGAGCCAAAAACAAACGCCTATGGATTGGGACACCACTACAAAACTGAATTCGTCAGCTCCTGGCAGTTTTTACAATCAAATGAAAAAAAGTAAAAATGAAATAGACACTAACATTAATGTATTAGGCATAATTCCCTTTTACTTACCTATTCATGAACAAAGAGGCATTAATTGTGACATAAACATTGTTTTCAGGTGGTAATGCAAGAAACGAAAAGTTCTCAAATGTTTCTTTCTGCTTAACGAACAAGTGCTCTGGATTTTTTCAGTATAGCAAAACAAAAAGATGCTGTGTATTATTAAACAGGTTCACGATTAAAATTTTTACTGCAAGATCTCAGACTAACAATCTCTTTATAACTCTAGGCATTTAAAAATGAAATTATACAATAGCTTTTACAAAATGCTACTATTTTTAGCATAAGTCTGTGGTGTTTACAGTAAAATGCTTAGCTTTACAGCTAGCATTTTTTTCTGAATGGCTCACCAATTCAAACACGGTACGTTTCATCTCAAAGATTTGTTTATGTACAGAAAGAATAAGAGAAGGTGGGGAGGAACAACTAAACTCTATGATGACGCAAATAGCGGCTACAGTGGAATAAAGGAAACCTGAGAATAGAATAGGTTTTTTAGCATGGGTTACAGGGAGGCGGGTTCTGCTGTTTAAGTGCAGTAGTACTAAATAAGTGACTTCAACCTATAACGTTTTGCTGAAGAAGAAAAAAAAATATCGCTAATAAGAAGAGCTCCATTTACATTTAACTAAGTGCCTCAATCACAAATGATTGCATAAGCATATGCAAAATAATCATTCAGTTTTGTTCAACCATCTCTACCATTTGTAAAAGGGAGTTTTATTAATTGAGAGATTTGTATTAATTGTATTATTTGAGAGATTTAAAAAGAAAAGCTCACATTTCTGCACACTGGTGGTGACATATAAAACTTAAACTCCAGATAATCACCACTTTACTAGGAATGGAAAGATGCCATTGTCTAGATGTATGAAAAAGGCCTTTTACGCAATTTTGTTAAGCTAGCCATTATTCCATCTCTAAAATGGCATTAAGCAGCAGTGCTTTTAGCTGTCAACTGAACACTGTCAGAGATGGTCATGAATAAAGCAGCTGGTTAAGCGAGATTGTTAGCATTAGATAGGCGTGGTTGTAATCATTTTTTCTGATGGATGACGGCAATTGCATAGAAGAGAAAGAGTACAGTCACAATGAATAATTGTTCATGGCTCTCTACTCTCTTATACTCACTTCCTTCCAGGATCTTTTGCATTACAGATATCTGTGAACTCTTGCAAAAATAACATTTGATGAAAAGGGTTACATCCCTGATGCCATGAAAAAGCCATGAATTATACGGATACAGGGTGAATTTGCTTATTAGAATGTTTTCATGTACCTAGCTTTGAAAAACTTGGTCCTCATTGCATTTCATTACACTTTGGCTATGTGGCTGGTAATTGGAACCCCGGAGCTTGGTTTTGTGGGTAATTAGCTAAATTGTCTTTAGATGTATCTTTCTGATGTTTTCCTGTTTACTCCGGAGCTGTGGATACCACTGAATCCTTGACAATACCAGGTTTTCCCGTGGTAGCGTTCACTGAGCCATCACAAAAGGGTTTGTTTCTAGAGAACTAAACAATGCTCATCCAGATCAGTATTTGCGAAGAGACCATGCCTAAACCAAACAAGATTAGTGCAACATTCCTTGTTTGCTAGCCTCTGCTCCAGACTGGTCAGTGTGATTGACAGTTGATTCTGAGTGATTACAAAAGCTTTGTTAGTCCTTGCAATCTATGCATGGTAGCTACAGGTTTTGGATTGATGCCATGAAACTAAAAGGAATTCACTAGTTCATCATCCTCTTAATTATCCTGGTGACGCAAGGCGTATTTGGCAAGCATGGGATGCATACCAGGTGAATTGTCTATGAAAGAGATCCAGAGCCAGGAAGCAACTCAAGCACAGAGACCACCAAGCTCAGAAAAACCCCTGCGTGTGGAGGGGGCACCTTTTCATAGTGAGAGCCAGTTAGAGATGAGATGAGATCAGCTAGTTAATGTTCTGTCTCCTCTTGAATTTCATGATCAAAAAACCAATTCATTTAAAATAGTGCTGTCAAAATTAGCGAATCAACGCATGCGATAATTTGAAATATTTAATCCGTACAAAAATGCAAAAAGCACGGTTGCAGTTCAAAGAAGTATGGATAAGACCAAGAAAGGACTTTCTTCACAGTCTGTTATTCTCAGATTTTTAGTCTGTTTCATAGTTTTCCCTTTGTATTTACTTCCGCCTTGGTCATGTGATTACAGTTCTGTCATAGTTTAGTTTATTCCTCCTCCTTTGGAGAAGTCTTATGTTATTCAGGTTTTCCCTACAAGAGCCTTTTATGTTTCCTTTTCAGTATATATTACTTGCTTTTGAGATCAATAAACTAATAAATATGGCTTTTAAGCCAACAAGAAAACAAAAACTTCAGATTTGGAATTTAATTAGTTTCTTTGTGTTGAGTTCACATTAAATATTTACATTTACAATATCCTAATTTTTTTCAAATTGTGATTCATTGAAAAAAAATGTGCAATTAATTAGTTAGTTAATTAGCTATAGACAGCACTAATTTAAACACTTATTCAATAATGAAAAAGAACATGCATCTTGTGACTCAACCTTGGTCATTGGTGGTGTTTCGCAGGTTTTGCCGTCTTATTAGTAAAATGCTCCCATCCGGTGCAGTCTCTTCAACCAATATCCTTTCAGCGGAGCTTAAGGGTTTCCTGAGAGAAATGAGTAAATATTTGCTTCCTAGGACCCAAGCAAAGCTCCATTCAGGATCCGAGCCAATATTCTGAAAGCAGTAGCTGTGTGTTTGATTATGTTCCAATAAATCTGCAACCCCATAAGAGTAGAATCGACCACCACGCAGAGCAGACTGTACTGTTTTCATTAAAACATATGGAAAAACACACATTCCGGGATCACAGTGTGTAAAGATAATTGGCCTTCCTCCACAACCAACACAAGACAGCCGTTAATAGCATTTGGTGAGAAGAAACACTGCCTTCAGCATCTAATAAACGCAATCTAAAACCACTTGATCCTGTACTGAGCAAATCTGCTTTTGGCAAAATGCCGTCCATACTATTATCTTGCCCCAGCTTTTTCAACAAGTCTCTCCATTGGCCTAAAACCATCATGCTGTCAAAACAATACCTATCTTTTCTGGCTATCCACATGAAATAATAATGAAGGAAATGGGCTGAGAACAAATTGAGGAATTGATGGGCCTCCTGTGGACGACACTCTAATTGCTTTGTAAAACTATGTGGTTAAAGTATCCACATCTATCATTGATAGTCTAGAGAAAGTAAGCGATCGGTTAATGAGCTGATCCAGAGAAGTTGGCACACCACAGACTAGCCAGGAACAAAACTTCCCGTTCATGATGCAAATGCAAACTGGGGATCAATGCCCTTCGCCCACTGAATCAGGTCCCCGGTGCTGCTAACAAGCAAGCAGTAATTGATTAAGACAGCAGGCACATGCAGAGTAATGAAGCCCACAAACACACACCGGAGTGACTACGTGCTCTGAAGCAAACACCGAGTAGACTGGAAGTGAGGTTCAGTCAAGGGCAGTGCCTTTATTAAAGAAGTCTTCATTACTCCGTAGGCAGACGAAGAAATCAGAGCATCTTTTTTCTCAACCAACTCCTTGAAGAGGGCCTCTGGTGGTGCATGCAGGCTAATTGACCCATCTATGGCCCATGCTTTCAGGAGCGAGCGGGCACAGAGCCTGTAGTGCTGAAATAATTGACTTGATGAAATGAAGAGGAGAACTCTCTGAGGATGGCTGCCTCATCCATGCACAACTGTTCTCTCTCACCCTTTGTGGTCGGTTCCACCACTGGAGAATCCACTAAACAGTAGCAGCCACAACAAAAGACAGCTTCAGACAGCCACAGTCCGGTTTACACAGCTGGTAAATCTGCTAAATGCTACTGTGCCATATTTTACTCAGCCAACATCATTCTTAATGGCCATTCCGTTGGGGAAATGCCAACAGGAAATAGAAATAAGACACCAAGATATACTGAACAGATTCTAGCAGTAGAAAGAAATAAGTTTGCTCTAAATATGAATCTGCCCCTTGAGGAACTGAAATGAATATAATGGCTTCCACAATTTGTCCCAAAAGCAACATACAACGTTTTCAGCTTTCTATAACATGATGAAAAAGACTTTTTAGGTGTGAAGAGTTCTTCTAATATGCAACAAAAATTCTAAATGCTGTCAAATAACAACACAATTTGTGAGCAAAAAGAATTCCATTCGTGCCATCCGTGCATTTTTCTGTTATTATAGCCTCAACCCTTCAAAGGAACACTTGTGCATCAGAGGAGCAATGGGTCTGAAATTTTAAGGGTTAGCAAGCTACATCAGCATTTGTTCACATTCCTTTCTTACTACGACACAGCATTTCAGACATGATAATCCATGTTGCCAAATACAGAATTTCAGAATTTCCACATTTAAATATTTAAATAATATATGTATTTGTCTGCTAACATAATCGGGTCAAATTTACCTGGCAGTGTAAATGTGTACAGCAAAAAGAGAATATGAGTAACTCCGAATTTCAACTTGCAGAAAGAGTTTAAATTGCTAAAAGGTGTAATTGATAAAAGCAGCACTTGACAACCAGAATATTATGGTCTGATATAATTTGAGGGAACTATCCAAATTGAAATCCTGGGGTGCGTTTGGAGCAAAGATAATGAAATGTCTATCATAATTTGCTGTAACCTATTTTTTTTTCCATCTTTAAGGCATGTAGAACGGTTTACCAATGCTACTTCACTAAGCCAGTTGTGTTCTCAACCAACACTACAGTTTGCATAATTGTAGTGCAACAACGAGCATAATTTGTGCTGTCTTGTGTCCACTAGACGGATTAGCAAAGTACACCAATGCTGTTATCTATCGTGCAGAAGTAGCTCTCACCTTTAACAAATGACTGAACATCCAACTTAAACAAATCCAAGCTAGTGCCGAAGACTACAGAGACCTACGTGTGTGAGCAGACCTCTTATAATGGACATCAGTATGCACTGAAGTGAAGGTCGAGAGTTTGAAACTAGAATACGTGTTGCTATTATTAAGACAGGTGCTTCTTTTGAGAATACGCTGCTTATTTTCTAGGTACAGAATGTAGCTTGAGGCATTAAGCCGAGATGGGGATTCGACCCTTTGTCTTTGCATTGCAAGGACACTTCATATCTAAGAGAACTTGTAACAGCTGGGAAAACTGGCTTGCTTCTAAAAATTCCAGTTAAACCTGGCTTGCTACTGGATAGAGTTTGTAAAAACAATACCATCTGTTGGTTTGAATGCCAATGCTACACTTATTCTGTCAAGAAAATGTTGCATGTTATAGCAAATAAACAAGGTTGATGGTAAGTAATTTAAGCAGGTTCAAGTACGGATGACAAAAAACGTGGAAAGTATCCGAAATTATAAAATGTGTACAAGAAAGGGTAACAAACAAGGAAAATACACACAGACAGAGGCATGGCATCTCTATTCAGAAGATGTCATTCATCGAGCAGGTGGCAGGGAGGCAGAGGTAGAGAAAAATGGACGTGAAAAAGCAAGAGACACTATAATTGCATTAGCAGTCGGTTTCTCGATGCTGCTGCCAGCAACTAAATCCCGAACTGGCACATCTGGCCGTAAAACTGCAATATTTGCCATCGTGGGGCAAGTAAACAAGCTACCCCATCTAACCTGATAAGATCACTTCTAGCAACACATGGAGATATGTGTTTTAGAACAACATCATAAAATTGGGCAAAGCAGTGCGAATCTATGAGTCTTCTGAGAATACGGATTTCTGGGTTTTTGACTGCAGTAATAGAAAAAAAGTGTGAGAGTTTGGATTTAATACAGTGCATCAGTGTATTTTAGCATAGATTTCAACAGGAATTAGTAGTGAATTATGATGAAATGTAAAATATTTGTGGATTGGTCAAGTGTATCGTGGCATGATACAGTATTGTAGTGAAATGTACTGAAGTACAGCATAACGGCATATTGTAGTTCATTCTGGAATGTAGCAAAATACAGTAATGTATGTTATAGGGTGTAGTAGAATCATGAGAAAGACACATACTAGGGGTAAAAGTGCAATCACAAAGTGGTGAACAAACACACCGTGAAAAAAACACCTGGAGTGGCGCCACTGTGGGAAACTGGTGCCTTGCTCAAGGCCACCACAGTTGTGGTTATCACAAGTGTCAGAGAGTAAGGTTTCATGACTTACTCCACCTTCGACTCCTAGCAACCTCCTCGAATCTCCTTTTCCTTTTGTACTGGGAAATAGTATAGTGCAATTTTTTGATGTACTAAAATATAATAAAGGAAATTATAGTATAGTTACATATAGGATCTAGTTGTTCAGTGTTTAGTAATACGTCTTTTTGTTTAGCGAAATGTAGTAGTATAGTGTAGTAAAAGTAGAGTGTAGTTTGTTGTTGAGAAATGTACTAAAATATAATAAAGGAAATTATAGTGTGGTTACATATATTATCATTGACAGAGCATTGTAGTGACCGTATAGTAATACATCATTTTTGTAACGGTGTAAATGTAATAGTATAGTGTAGTAATAGTAGAGTGTAAAGTATATCATCAGACTGTGGAGTTAATTTTAATTAAATTTAGTATTTTTAGTATAGTAACAGTATTAAAGTATAGAATAGTGTAGCTGTGTAGTAAATACAGAAAGGATATTATTGTATACTAAGTATAAATTCAAATTTAAAACTGTTGTGGTATAATGTAGCAATAGTACAGTGTAGTTTATTTTTGTAAAAAAATATATTATAGTTTAGTAAAACATAGCTTTATGCTATAAAGTGAATTGTAGTAACATTTAGTTTAGTATAATATTGTTTTGTACAGGAAAGTGTAGTAGTATAATGCAGTAATAGTATAGTATAGCGCAGTTCATGGTGAGAAAAGGAGAAAAAAAGGGAATTACGCTACTGTAAAGTACAGTTACATGTACAGTGAAGTGAAGCAGTATAGTGTAGCATGGTTGCAAGATGTAGTATAGTATAATATATCTTAATGTAGTATAGGATAGTTTTCACAGTACATTATTGTATGCAGCTTATTGTATATATGCATTGTAGTGCTTTAAGTTTTGTAAGTGTGTTGTAGTACAGTGTAGTATATCATCGTTTTGTAATATAGTAATAGTGCAGTTGGATACCTTACACTGTAATGAAGTTGCCCTAAAATCGTTGTGAAGGAAGATGGTAGAAGGCTCTGGCGAGTTGGAATGAAGTATTTTGTTTACAGTGAAAAAGGAATGCAACAGAAGTGAACGTGCTGTGAAAGAATGCATGGGGCTTCTGGACTCTCGCAGGGATAAGCATCATCATACAACACGCTTTCTCTTCCTCCTCCTTTCTCTCTCAGTCTGTCTCTCTACATCTCTGTTGGGTGTTTCAGATCAATGGTAGCATTCCCGGTGCTCTCTGCAACAGTGATGTCTGCTCTGAGAGATTTCAATCCTATTGATAGTGGAGGTTTGTCTGTGCACTGAGGCATGGGCCAGCATTTTAAGCCAGAGGCCACTCTGCTTTGCCAAAAAACACTCTCAAGGGAGCCATTGATTCTGCCCCTGTATACTCCAAGCATAAGTTTCTACTTGGCTTTACAAAAGTGCACCAACATTCATTAAAATCGCTACTGAGGCGTTTTCTGAACTAACATCACTGAATCTCCAACAGGTGTTTGCTTTAGCAACTATCCCACACGTAATACACAACTTTAGTGGCTAAAAATCCATCAACACATACAGTTAAAACACAAAAACAAAAGTACAATGGGTGATTCCTGGAAGCCAATGTTTATATATAAAGAGGTCATTAACCGAGAACCACCAAAAGTGGATAATTTTTTCACCAACAAGTAAAGTTTCAGAAGTCAAAACGGTTTGATTTACCTAAAAACAGATTTATTGGAGACCGCAGATAACCACATCTGTCAAATGATCCCTCTTCTGACATTTGCCCCAAATCTCCAGACTCTCCCATCCGTGTCATCCAACCAAACCTTCTCCAGCTTGATTTTTCAGAACAAAAGCCACAAATGCAGTGTTTATGTTTATGAATTATGTCATAATCTTCACTCTAAGTGATGGAGTGAGATATTTTATAGTCTTTCTCATTCAAATGTGAGCAAAGGATAAATGTCTCCTAAATATTAAAATAAACAAGAAGAGAGGGTAAAGAAGTTGCACTGGTGATGCACACTAACATTATCTCTACAGAAAAGAGTACAGAAATCAAAGAAAACTGACCAAAAATAATGGCAATTCTACTTCAAACAGCATCTCAGCAAGTGATCTTCAGTCACTCTTCTAAATACAGAGAACCAGCTCAGAATGGGTTATATAGCTGACAACCCCTTTCATTGACCATTTACCACATGGTTCTATTGACAAAAGAACTGTTTAATTCCACACAAAAAGGTGAATGACACAAATACTGGCATTTACTACCAGTTTTTTTTAAGCCAGCTGTGTGCCTTTTAAAAATGTTGCAAATGGAAGCACAAATGATAATTACGATTACCGCACCAGGTTTAACTGGAACAAAAACCACTGACATGCTTTTCCTCTGAGCTAATACGCTCATCTAATGCAACGAAGTACTTAGTAATAACCTGACTTCTGGTAAGCTTTTTTAAGGTAAAATGCTAGAAAAACAATCCATATTGTATGTAACCAAGTTAACTGCACTATTGAAATGTTTATAATTATAATATATTTAATTTTTTTATTACCAGCCATCGGCCTTGTCCATTTGTAAAGATGACCATACAGCTCCAACTATTCAATAAAACAGAACAACACTGAACTGCAAACTTCCTGTTAAAGTCACTTTAGTTTCTCTTGTGAATTCATCACGTTTCCTATTCAGAGAAAACGTTTTTTCATCCGTTCGGAAAATCCCAGTACCCCAGCAAAACAAAAATCCAATTATCATAGCATTCAAACAAAACAGCGCCAAAAGCAGAGAGAGAGGGGGAGAGAGAGAGAAGCCGTCACACAGAGGAACAAAAAGAAAGGAGCAAATTAACTGAGCATTGTGCCTCAGACCGAAACAGCTCTTGTGTCCCATCCTCTTTATTTTTCTCATTTTGATCTCTTCTTTGCCATGGCCGATGGATCCTGTTCAAGAGTGATGTTCTGATCACGAACTTGAATTCATTTAAGTGACATGTGACTGTTATGGCCTAGAGGCTAAAATAAGAACAGACCGGTCCAGCCATGGATTGCTAGATAATCTCTCATGAGAATTAAAACAAAAGGATAAATGAATAAATGGAAAGTTCCAACTTGACACGTGATTGAGGATGGACAGGCAGTGACACAAACACAGGAGAAATGTGGCTGGCTTTTTTTACCAGTTCACAACACATTCAAACACAGCTATTCAATCAGAGAACCCAGAAGATGAGGAGATACTAAGAGCACAAGCTGAAAGGAAGTAATTAGTTTGACAGGCAAAGGGGAACATGGGAAGGGAGGTTTTTATACATGGGTGATTGGAAGTTCATAGGTGCTGGGGATCTGGATAATGATGAGGGTGCTGGAGATGAACTAAGGGAAACCGGGCATGTGCTCAGTTATTCCACAACCAAACACAATTTACACCAGGGATACTCAAATATAAACTAGAAAGGTCCAATCAACAAATTTACGTTCATGGTGAAGTCTGGAAACGTAACGGTCAAATTTCTCCAGCAACAAAATCCTCAAAACTATTTTGTGAAACACTTATAACACGTTTTCCCTTATACCTCATTTTTTTGGCTCCAAGTTTAAGGCTGTCGGTAGATCTCTGCTTCTCACAATTCTTTTTTTTAACCAAAAGCAGTCTAAATTTCCCCCTTTAAAAATGACTCTTCTGTAAAATGAAGATGAAAAACAGATGTGCTCTTACAAACACTGGCTTGCTCCATGCGCACCCCACCTTTTTCAGGATAGGATCTGATTGTTGGTGAAGTAGTTTTTTGTAGTTGTATGACCTGGAAGTATCTTGTAAATGTATGTATCTGTAACTTGGGTCACTTCGTCGCTGGCTGTACTAAAAGCTGTTTTTTTTTAATAGACAAAGCATCATTTTAAGGCCTGAAACTTTTAGTCGTACAGAAATAAAAAAATTAAGACCTTTTGTTTTCTTAGTTCATGACTCCTCATTTGAACACACAGACAGTACAAAGGAACACCTGGGGAAGTTTTGTGATAAGGAAAGTTTTAGGGTGTTTCACATTTGCTTAATTCAATCCAAGCCAAGAGAAACAACTGATACATTGTTGCAGTCGCCTGCCATTTCGTCCTCATTTACTTTACAGTTGGTCCCATTTATAGTTCGGTTCTTGCTTTATCACATGCACAAATTAATCAAACTAAAAGGGAGCTTAAAAGAATCAAATTAAACAAGTCAGGTTTGAAACTCCATTTGTTTTCTTCAATTGAAAGCAAAAAACAAGCTCATATTCCAAATCATCTGATGTTGGAGATGCATGCAGCATAAAACAAAAGAAGCAGGAGCTGCTCTTGTGTTTGTATAATCCTGCGGGTGAGATTCATTTTCTGAGAGCATGCAGAGGACAGCCGAACGGCTCACCCTGTACACACTACATGTGGAAAAAGACCTTAGTACATAAAAATTGAGGATCTTTCAAGAGTCAGAGTACAGCTTTTGGAATAAGTCAAAATGACCCTTGTGATTCTTCCCTCCTTTTATCTGCTCTCTTCACAGGGAGCCACAGCACTCTTCAGATCCAGTAGGAAATGAAAATGCACGCATATATGCGCTCACTGAAGAAAAAGAAGTGCAGAGCAAAGCAAAGAACACAATCATAATAAACCTGTCCATCAGTGAGGGAAGGCAGGTAAGTGCACTTTGCAATAATTTCCGTAATGTTCTACATTATGAATATCATGTGCAGTTTGGAAGATATCCTGGGGGAGCAGTGAAGTACATGCTTCCTGAAAGTCTACCACAGCATAGTCTTAATGGTGAGCCTCGTGTCACAATATTTGTGTTGATCCGCCCTCCTTTATGAGCTACTATTAAACCCACTGCAGGGACATTTGGCATATCTATGAAAAACCAGTTAATGAAGACTTGCTCTGGAGAATCATTAGACCCAGTCTCATTTAGAGCTGCAGGTAATGCGCTGCATTCATTATGCTGTGTCTGTTTCGCATACATAGGAGAGTGTAGTCCATCTGGAACCTGACACCAAACATCTGAACAGCACAGTGGCCAGATAACGGGGGGCGAATGGGCATCCACCCATTACCGGGTCCCTGCTGTGACTGTCTGAGCAGATGTTACTGTTTATATATTCAGCTGTAGGATCTGATTGACCACAGTTTAGGCTTAGCTCCCCAACAGGCAGTGTGTAGAGATTGAAAATGGGGCTTAGAATTGATCCTTGTGGTATAACATTATCATCAGAGCATACCAGTAATTACTTGGAATGAGAGGGTGCACTTGAAGAATTACTTCCTCAATGAAAGAAAACATCAACCAACACTTTTCTAAAGATGGCGCTCCACAAACTTCCAGTGTTAACAGAAGAGATGGTTGACATCTCAACTGCTGTGGTGTGGGGGACAGTGAGCATGACACATATTGAGCAAGGTTTGGGGACCTACTCTTCCCTTCTCTCACTTTCTGACTCATTAAAAATCTTTTTTTACGCACAGATATTAATTAAAAACTTGGAACATGTGCCTGACTGGACTTTTTTGTGGTGCCACAAAGTAATACCACATTGCACTACACAAGTCTCTTCTTTTTGTTTTGACGATTTTTACTTCAGAATTATGGCATTTGTAGTATGTGTTGTCTTGTAATTCAACTTTAGGCTAACTAAATACATTTTTTTTGAGATTTGAGGAATTTTGGGTTTTCATGAGCTGTATGCCAAAATTATCAATATTACAAGAATAAACGGCTTAAAGTACTTCAGTTGTGTGTAATGAATCTAAAATATATGAAAGTCTAATGTTTATCTGTACATTACAGAAAATAATTAACTTTATTACATTATGCACATTTTTTGAGAAGGACCTGTATTATTTAGAGACGTGTTGTGGTTTTCTCCATGTCATTAATAGAGCCTCAGATTCCAATCTGGAAATACTCTTTGATTGAGCTCGTCCAAAACCTGTTTGTCTCCAGACTTTCTTTTGGGACATTTGTTGCTGCAGACGTCTGATCTGTTGAGTCAATTCATGTAACAGTCAGTATTCGTGGATGGGCCAACTGAACAATAAGCTTGAAAATGATTGGCCATCGCCATAGATGGGGTGAGACTAAGCTGCACTTTTTGAACTCATACAAACATTTTGACTACTTTAAGTGGGTTTATTGAACCAGTTCTTAGATGTGAACAGATCAAGCTTAACTAATTGTGCTTACAAGCTACACAGTAGCTATTTCATGCCTGTCAACAGTAAAGAAATACAAATGAATAGAACGTGTAATTTAATATTCAACTATTTGCCAGAATACGTGTTCTTCTCACTAGAGTCACCAAAGCTGAAAGCCGAAAAAACACAAGCCATGTTTGTAGTTAATAGCTACACGCCCCTCATCAGGATATTGTCCAGAGCGCACGTATGCCTCTATTACAGTCAATGCTCTGTACTGCCAGGACTTGAAACTGCAGAAATCCATCACACTTTTTGGCATCTATTTTCATAGCCTTATGGAGAGTAGCAGAGTGAGAAAATATTCACCATATCCAAGCACAATCTTATTATTAACTGTAAGAGTGTGATGACAGTCTTCTTTTTCATCCAGCTCCCTACCAAAAGCAGCAGCGGGGGAGGTGAAGGATGACTCCACTCTCACTCATCCCCATGTTTGTTTTACTGAAGTTTCAAGGTTTTCTCCGTAGAGGCTGTTTTGTTCTCGATCCTTCCATCTCACGCTGGTGTAAAGTCAGCGGTGTCCCTGGAATGGACAACACCCCACAACCCCCCTGCAGGATCACCACAAAAGAACATTCTCTTGGAAAAAAAAACATGTATGTGCAAGGAGGTTTCCATTCTCCCGCTCCATTGCCCATTAGTCGCACTGGGAGGAATTCGTGTTTGAAAACTAACAGGGAGTGAAGAACGGCATGAGTGACAGTGTGAAGATTTTTCATGTCCGGGGACCATTTAGCAAAACAAACTTGCAGGAACCACTGATGGCTCCTCCACACTAAAACCATTTCACACCTGTGAGAGTCTAAGCCTTTTAGTGTGAGAGAAGTGTGAGACATGCACCATTAGCACTGTGCTGGACATATTTCTCTCTGGTGCATCCATGAGACTAATTTCTCCATTGGGCCCTAGGTCACAAGCAGCATGTGCAATTTATTCTGCGAGTTAAAGGCTTAGCTCACACAGAGTTGGAGCTGCGCGGATAGCTTTCCAAACCTGTACGACTAGATCTTATTTACAGAACACACAGGTTGATGTTTCCAATTTACCGAAAGTTGACTTCCACCCTGCACCCACCCACAGATGGATCCCTCTGTAGTTCTTGACTCCGGTTTTCCTCCCACACGTCTAAAAACATTCCCAGGTTAATTGGCTACTCAAAATTGCACACAACCTACAAAATATGAAAACAAAACTGAAAATATATGGGCTCCAAAATATATTTCACTTCTTTAATTTGCATCTGCATAAAATCCCTGTATAAATACAGATCTCTTGAACACGTTACCGGAGTTTTTTAAATTTCTATTAATATACTTTTATCAATGCATTTGGCAGATGACGTTATCCAAAGTGACTTTTATTTAGAGAATTAACACATTTTGTTATTAGTCACTGCTCTCAAACGCCCCAGGGTTTAACTCTGGCCTCTAGAAACAAATATATTTTAACCTCTGCCATCTAGATATTATATATTTTTATTATATCTAATTTTTGTACACTATAAAAATGATAGACTATATGCTAGTAATATGTAATCTACATGAAGAGATTTGTAATTATTTTATTAATTCTATAAATATTTTAAAAGTAAAAAATTTGTAGAATTTAAAGAAAAATAATTACTTTACTTGGGATACTTTCATACGAACCACATTAAATTTAATGGGATTGGACCAGAATTTTGCTTCTAGGTGAGAATACACCAATCAAACTTGTGTTCACAACTAAACAGGAACACAAAGTGTACTATTCTGGTCTCTATTGGATGTAGATCTATTGGTAACAATATTTTAAGGAAATAGATAACTTTTAAAATGCTATGTATTTTTATTGCTTATTTTACAAATGCCATGTGGAATGGAATCTGCAAGCAGCAATCAAAGGGCACTTGCACTTCCGGCAACTTCTGGAACAATACAGGCAATTTAACGAATGAAACGAAGTGTCCTGGTATTTTTTGATAATTGTTTTGGCAAATATTCTTGTCACAAATGTCACAAAAGTCCTTTATCAGTGTTAAATGTTGTATTTTCTGCACTACAACTGAGATTGTACACTAGATGTGCCCAGGCATGAATTGTTAAAACAGGTGGTAAATTTAGCTTATAATAACGTACTCTTTATGGTGAAAAGATAAATTTCGACAGCGGCTGTGCACACATTGTTTATTGAAGTAAAAAAAAAAAACCTTACATCTGACCTACCTTAAGATGAGACTGATAGAGTTTGGAGATGAACAGATAAAATCTGTGAGAGGAGTTGAAAAAACGGCTCTTTTTAGAGGTTTTTGTAAAATGGCAGACTAAGGTTATGGAAACACAGTACATTTTACTTATATTTAGGTCTCTGTACCCTAAACATGTGTGGCAGAATTAATTCGCTTACGACAAAATGTTAGTGCACCACGAGCTGAAAAGTGTTAGGTGGTGCTATAGAGTTATTTTGCCACATCCGCTTTTTGAATCCCAATCTGAAGCACATTTTTGCCAGTTCTGACATGTGTAGAATTGTGTGACTAGTAGGATATTTAGACCCTCAAAAATGCACCGAAAGGCACAAAACAATATTACTCTGAGAAATTTCACTAGGGTTGTACACTTTGGTGCTCACTGTGTTATGGAATTATCTTCCATAACACAGTTGAAGTAAATTACATTTGTATTAAACAATTGATTTATTGACAACGGATTCCATCCACGTGGCCGCAGCAGTCTGTGATTCTCTCCTGACAGATCCACACTGGTTGAGTGAGGGGATTGATGAAACTTTTAAGAGGCTGTGCCGCAAACCCTTTTAAGGCTTTTTGAGGATGTGACTTTTTTTCTGGCACTAGCCACATGGCAACTTCAGCTCCAGAGCAGCCCATGACACTAAAGGCATGCAAATATTCACCTAATCTCATTTAGGGAAGAAAGGTTTCTGATCTCATTTGGAGACGAAAGGGTTTCTTGGAAGCCTAGGGGCAATTAGATTCAACACAGAAGAAATAGCAGCAGATGGTCTTGGGTTTCCACCAGAGTTTTACCTGGCTGCATTCCCCTTCCTTACACATCTCAAAACATTAATTATGATCCAACACTACTGGCGTGAAGATGCTTTGCCAAAACTAGCTTTCCAAAAAATTTGAGCACCTTCCTCTGCTTTCCAATAAGCACAGATCCCATTACAGATGCCTTCTTACAAAAGGTTCGATACAGTATCACAGAGTTAATAGAGGACATCTTCTTTCTAGCTTAAGAAAGGTACCAGGCAGAGTTAATGAGGATGACCCCCTCTAGATTAAGTCTGCTGTGAGCTTAGCTGGCTCCAGGATTTAGTGCACCGTCTTTTCCATCTCATTTTGTGTTGTTCACAATCAACACAGCCCTAATCCTGACTAAAAGCCGTGATTCCTCAATAATCCAAGGCAGCGTGTGAAGATGTGACAGAGGAAGCTATTGATCTTTCGGTTTACCCAGGGAGTTGGCCTAGTAACTTGTATTAATCGCCCTCTTCTCTCCCGCACGGTTGATAGTCATTGCGCACGATGCTGCATGTGTTCCTATCAATGCCAAGTATTTGGTGATCTCATCACGTATGTCTGTGTGCTGACTTGCAGAGGTTTGAAGAAGAAAAGAGACAAACCCGAGAGAGCAAGTTGAGTCATACATAGAGAAAAGGGTGTAATCGGTACGGGTACAGCCTACAGATTTGCCCAAATGCTTCACAACACAGACAGACTAAATGAATGACATTTAGATTTAAACACATGATAACATTTTTACAACTGCTTTTCTCAATCTTGACCAAATTACTCTTTCATGCCTAGGTTCCATCACAAATCTGACCAATCACAATGCAGCCTGTTGCTATGCCCCTCACAAACATTCAAAATGGCAGACAGTTAGTCAGTTTTTGCCAATAGAATTTTGTATTACAAAAAAGGACGAGCAACTCAGATGGATTCCACAAGTCTCAGTTCTTGGTCCTGTACCCCCTTGCATGGGTCCAATCATCCACAAACACAACTTTTCTTACCCACATTACACTCAACTCGACCTGTGCTTTCATCCCGATGACGAGCGTTTCATAAAAGACTACATGCATGACATCTTGACATGGATGAAGACCCAACATCTACAGTTCAATATGGAAGATTTCAGCAGTTGCAAAAGTTCTCTACAATCTTCCTCTAAGTCTGGAAAACTAAGCAGCTAACATAGAGCACATCACTAAAACAGCTCGATCAGGCAAGTTTGTTTGGTTTAACATCAGAAAGCTCAGGCACTGGTCCTATCTAGACTGGACTACTGCTATGCTCCCCATGCTGAACTTCTTTCTTATGTGATTAGACACCTACAAATGATTCAGAGCTCACCACCTTGGTGGAGCCCACCGATCTACACACCGATCCAAATTTTTGTCTGAAGTTTCTTGCGACAACAAGCCTTGATCGAAAACCATGAGCGCCAATGGGGCATGTGACCAAATGTGCCAATGAAACAGTTTTGAACTGCCAAATACAAACCATGCTACCACTCTTCCAGTATGAAATAAACAACACGAAGAATTCTTCTAAAGCACTGACCTGATTCTGAACCTCATCTATTAGTACTTCTTAAATTTGACTGACCCTTTACAAAGCTTTACAAATTGACTGATGTGTTTGCGTTTTGTGACAAAGGAAAAAAAAAACTCTGCTGTTGGTATGAATGTAAAAAAGTGAACTAAACACAATTAAACACTTGTAATTACGATCACTTTTAATCCACACACTTAAACAGCAGATTCATATTCCTCCAATGTTTACTGACACTACTGTGGGGTCGGAACCCAAAACATGAGATATTCTCACTGATGCCACGGAACGCTGAGCTTTGAATAAAGAATGAAATGTAAAAATTCTTAATTGTCTGTGATTTGCACCAAATCCACTTTAACACGTTCCAAAACACTTCCATATATTTGAGACATGATTGATGTGAATGTTGTGGCATGTTTTATTTCACATGATTATAAATGGTACTCCTTCTAATCATTCCTTTGCGTCATTCCAAGTGTGAAAAGGTTTAAAGCGCGTTTATAATTTTTAGAGACTAATTTTAGGCCAAGTTCTGCAACATTAGCAAATCACATTCAAGCCAGAAAATATAAATCCTAATTGAGAGCACAAGAATGCCAATGCAGACATACATCATTGTTTAAATTTAACTGTTCTTTGTATAGCTCTATTCTTACTCAAAGCCTTCATTGCGTGATAGTCCGTTCAAGTCATCTTAGGAACTCTGGGCATGCCTAGCATTGTCACTGACCCTCGAAGAGTCTATAGTTAGAGATTTCAACTGGAACAGCAAGGACACACTGGGAATGAAGGGTATGAAAAACATCACCCAGGGGTCACATTTTGACCCTTGTTTTTCCAGAGACGACACTGCCATCTCCAGAGATTATAACCCCTATATATTGTAGTGTATTATGACTTTTGCCCAACAGGTGAGAGATCACCCCCACTGCAGTTCTCAGGTCCCTACTATGGGCACTTTGAAAAGCCACAGATCAGAGTTCAAGGGGTCGGATAAACAGCCATAGCAGCAGGAGTCATGGGTGAGACCAGCAGGCGATAACTGAGCCTTTTTCGCCTGGCTGCACGGAGCCACTGTGGGGTCATCCGGAGCCCCTCGGCACGCCAGCTGCTTCAGCCATCATCATTATTGTTCACAAGCTCTATTCTCTTCAAGTTGAGGAATCTTCTGGATGGATTTACCACACCAAACCATGCATGCCTCCTAACTTGGAATGCGGCGGTTACCCTGACAACCTGAGCATTTGCCTATTTTTATCGGCTATTCATTTTGCTCTTGGACACGAGGGAATGAAAAAGACCCAATCACTTCATTCAGGCCAGGGTTATTACTTTTCTTTCAGTGAAATGCAGTGCACAACCTATTCATATGCCATACACGCACAACAAGAAAACCAACCCTGTTCCAAAACAAATACAAAACTCAAAAAATTCAAGGCATACATTATATTTCTGGGGTTTTGTGACCCACTCAAATCACAAAGTTTTGAAACAATTTTGAAAAAGTTGTGCAACTTGCATTCACTGGTTTGGCGAACTAAAATGAATGAACTATTTAAAGTTCAGAACTTTGCATGTTTTCTTTTTCAAAATATACACATTTGAGTTCAAAGCCTAAATCAATTTTGGTAGGAAGATTTGAGCATCATGCTGCATAATGTATTTCAGATGTCAGAACATTACTTTGTTGCTATGATAGCAGCAGATAATGGTTCTAGAAGCATTCGGATCCAAACAGCAACTAGTAAAATTGGCAGATGCCTCAGTCCCACAAATGAAAGGTGTGAAATCATTAGTAAATCTAAGTGTTTATTAGCATTAAGTCTTTTTCAGACATTTTAAAAACCCATGAAACGCTCTAATGACTCTACCAAACCAATAGGTGGCATTCAATTCATGGCGTTTTTAAAATATCTATTTGGCACTGCATGTGCAAAAAGTCATGCCCCTCTGTTCGGTGATAAATAGTAAACATGCACTTGTAATCCTGTACATGATGTAAGTTTTCTACTGCTGTGATTACTACTTGACACAGACATATGCATGTTATTAATTAATAAGCATGACCTCAAAAAAGCTAGGATTGAGTTCTCTGGATTGCCATCTGACTTTAAAGCGGTGGCACCATCTTGTCTAGATTTGGGCCGGGGAGGATGCGAGCATCAAACACGTGGGTGAACCAGCCTCTAATTAAGATCTAACAGGAATTGCAACATTAAATCCAAAGGGAAAGCCCTGTTTTGTTGAGAATAAAGTTGACTCACATGCCACCTTTTAATTTTGTGTCCTGGGGCAACTTCTAGAATGTGAAATGCAAGGGGAACAATTTAAATAGTCATTAGTGAGGATGGCTTGCTATTAATTAGACGAAGCCTAATATCTGCTCCCACTGGAAATGTCAGAATCCTCATTATCCAACTAATCTCAGGCAGGGTGGAAACTGAGAAATACAGTTGCATTGTCTTGTGTGGTGGACCACCCACTGGCTCTGCCTCAGGCACACTCTGCCTGGCAGGGCATCTTTTAAGGAAAGAACGAGCTGAATCTATTTGCTTATCTGTGGGTAAAACATTTGAAGACTTAATCATTTTACAAGATGTAAACTGGATGTACTAAAGGAAAATTGACATGTAAACCTTAATTATGATGGTAATATCTTTGCACTTCTATGTGGCCAAAAAGTTAAATGTCAAATTGACTTTGACCACCAAAATTATGAAGCAAAATGTGACTTTTTTTTTAATGCGATGTAGAAATTCAGATTTGATTAGGTGCATTTGGGTTCGGCTGCCTTCGAGAGGAAAGCCTGAAAGAACATGCAAATCTTACCTCACTTCTAATTTCCCTATTTCATGCAGCCACTGTGTTGACAACAAAAGCAAGGCTTCGGTGGGAAGGAACCTGGAAGTAGTGGTAAACAATCATGGTGTTGAGACCAAACTGAGATTTTCAATTATTGATTTTTAAATTGGGCTGAAACTAATGTAGAATCCCAAAGGACCGATCCCATTTAATTAAAGGCTATTTCACAAGTATAGGAAATGTTAAATAATGTAATGCATTGATATAGCATTATTCATTCATTTTTCAACTCCCTTATTCCTTTTTTGGGTCACGGGGGTCTGCCGGTGCCTATCTCCAGCACACATCGGGCAAGAGGTGGGGCGAAAACCCTGGACAGGTCACCAGCCCATTGCAGTGATCATACACAAAGTAATACAACGTTATTCTTGCATTTCATCCCACTACTTCTGGATTTCTTCCCACAGCAGCCTCACTTTTGGAACTCGATATTTTGTGTAGGTTGTAGTGGTATCAACTTAGCCACCATGCAACACATTAATCTGTATTCACGTATTTCACAATACGCCTATAGAGGGCATTTTATGAATAATAAATTTAGGGATAAATAAATGGTGGTCAAAAATGATCCATTTGACACAGCTACACATTTGATTTACAATGATTTGTAATCAATTTGCTTAAAAAAAGAGTTTAATCTCAATGTTTGATGTCAAGAATTTAGGTCAATTCTGATGTTAAAATTGTATCATTAACTTGAACAGTGTTTGTCAATGTTTGACATCAGTCGAATGTCAAGCTTTGCCATCAGTTGAATACTTACACAACTGCTTCTGCGTTCTATGTATGCAATTTCGGTTATTTCCATATGTAGCAAAGGGTTTTTACTACGTCAAACACTAAATAATGGCTCTAAACAATGAAAATATATATCATGTCAAATACAATATGTTGCTTAAATACACAGTCTTTAATTTAAGGTAAATGTTTGATATTAGTTTGCTGTAAAGGACTGATTTTTGATCATTTTTGATGTAATTTGGCCAAAGATTATTACCGGAGACAACTTTTTTTTTTTATTTGAGAAAGTTCTGATTGAAACGACAATAAGTTTTGTGTCAACAAACCAGTAACTTACCTCTACTCATAGCATTGAAACAAAGATGTCTTCTTTTATTCATGTTTTGACTGATCTTAGCCTGTAGAAATCCTCGATAAATTATTTTTATCTAAATCAACTTCAGTCAAGAGGGAAAGTGTTTCCTGCTCCTGGAATATCAGTAAAACCCCTCCCTAGGGAAGCCAAAGTCTGCGTTTGTGTCTGTCTGCAAGCGAGAGAGACTGAAAGAGTTTGCGGTGATACATTTGACCCCCTGTTGGGCCTGGCTGCTGTAACAGAACCCATGTGGACCTCAAAGCTCTCTTAAAGAGCAAGTGTTTGTCATTAAGGCGACTTGGTCCTCAGAGATCACATCAAAACCCCCGCTCACCTCCAAAGAGTCAGATCCCGCAGCATGAGCACCGAGGGCTGATAACCATGACAGGATTAAAACCAGCCCGGCAGAAAAAAAAAATCCTCAGTCTTCTCAGACTTCCTGCCCTATACAAGGTCACTGGAACAAAATCAAGCTCAAAGAGGCATAAGATCACTGTTAAACTTTCTATAATTCATTCCAACAAGAGGAATTCCTCAAAGACTTGGCACTGACAGATCACATTAACATCAGTGTTCATGTTATTAAAGCTGCAGTGAATTAAACAATGAGTTTGTATAATACTGACATTAATTGTATTGTTATATTGAAATAAATGTACTTTAATGTTATGTCATAAGTGTGAACTAAAAAAAATGTGAAAATTGAACACATTTCTGCGTAAAAAACTACTATGGTTAAATATTTGTTAATTATCTAATTTAGCAATAACTTCTATTAATAAGAACAGGAAATAATACAAAGTCTGGTAGTTATGGAGAGGTCAATGACTTAAAATAATATTCTCCATGTCACTATGAGCAAAATAAACCCACCATAAACTCTCTATGATTTTCAAAAGCTCAGACAGAGATATCTCACATAGGTTGTTATGGTAAACAGCCAGTGACCTAATATAATGTTGTCTTTGTCACTATAAGTTATATATACCAATCCTTATGTCTCTACCATTTACCAATGCTTAGATTTAGTTCAGTAAATGTGGTTGCTAGGGTAAACAGTTTGGTTGTTAGGGAGCCAAAAAATTGACATTTTTACAGATATTTTCGATGGCCATTATGTCATTAACCCCTGCTAGAGCCTTTTGCACAATGGTTGGTATGTTCTTGCACAGGGTGATGATAACCAATAATAGATCAGACACCCCAAAATAATAACCACATGATTCAAAAATACTACACCTTGCATTTAATGCACAGAAAAAAATACTTATTTACTCAAACTTGTTCCACTCGCTCAGTCTAAATGCAGAAAGACTGAAAGGTCCACGGTGAGCTTTAGTGGTCAGAAACGATACAGCAGGCACTTTTATTTGAGATAAATGCCTCATATTTTCTTTATTTAGATTAAATAAGACACACAAGTCTGTGGAATTTCACCTTTTCAGAAACAACAAAAAAAGAGTCATCTGTGATTAAGTTGAGTCACTATGAATGAACCAAAACAGTTTTGTATCCTTAGCAATGAAGAGATTCACTGGAAATGAGAAAAGCAAAACAATCCGTCAGCACATTGAAAGATGAGTCACTTTATCTAGAGACGGCAGATTGAAAAAAGATCTTGGCATTTGACATGCCAACACATGAAGTGTGCCTGGGGGGAGGCCATGAATGAAATGTTGCAGAACTCTGACCTGCAGAGGGCATCGCAGAAGGTGAACTCTGGAAATGGACTGACAGAGGAACCTTTGAGAGGCATGAAAGCTCCATTGAGAGCTGTCAAAGCTGAGTTTAGATGGCAACATAGGAGAGGGCTGATGTGGAGAATTATATCAGTTTGTTCTCGTTCTTCCATTTCAACCGTTTCACCAAGCAGCGGCTGCCAGGAGGAGGCAGGTGTGTGCAAATCTGGCCACAGAAGGCCCTGTGTTGGCCTCACTATCTGTAGGGGAGTGCTCGGTGAGATCAGTGAGTCAAGGGCCGAGGTCACCCTGTCTCTGGGAGTCTCAGATAAAGCCTGTGGGAGTTGTAATGGGGCTCTGGAAGAGGTTAGCAGGCTCTTTCCAGGCGGTTTGCAGCCCACAGGGGCCTGTCAATGCCTTATCAAGGCCACCATTCCGGAATCATCCATCCACTCACAGTAGCGAAGATAAACCCCGGACGGAGCTGTGTGGGACTCTGTGACAACACATGGACCTGAGGGACAGAAGCAATGCTGGGAATAAAGCCACTCGACTTGGGCCTGATAGTATGTGATATGATATCAGAAGTTATTTATTTTATCGTCTCACACTAATTTAACTTAGTATTGCATTGTTTGAAAACTGCATTAAAATTGCATTGCAGTGTGGATGTTTTCCTCACCTTGGCGGTTTGCATAAAACAAGATTAATGATACCCGTAATAAACGGTGGGTTGTAAATTTAACAAAAAGGGTCACTTTAAGAAATTGGAGACTGCCATTAAGTCTTCCCTTTAATTATCTAAGTGTCCCTGCAAACATTGCAATCAAGTCGTTGCCAACCACTTTATCTTTTATCAAAAGCACCTACCTGTACTACATTTAACTGTAGCTTTATCTCAAGAAAAAAAAGTACCCAGACTCTAAAGTGTCCCAAAGAAATGATGAATGCTATCAGTTTAACTCTCTAGTTTTTAGTGTTTTATGTTTTTCGGTTTGTTGTTTGATATTGCTATATATATTAAATAAATAAATATTGTTATTTCTATAACAATGCAGAAGAACGGAGTAGGCCGTTTCACAATCACCTCATGCCATTTTCCTTTCTGGGGACATTTTTAAGCTAAACTTGAACTAAAATGGGTGGTTCATGACATTTCAACTAACAAAACCAGGCCCAGATCAATAAATAACATTTTGTTAAATGAATTGGCTTTTATATAATGAAGTTTGAGAGATGCTTTGTAAGAATTTGCCATTAACCACATTAGCCACCTCTTTAATCACCTCAGTGTATCTTGAGTCTCATCAACTCATAAATGATCCCCTAGAAGCGGGATTCCAATTCCATCCTCAGCGGCCTCTTGCTAGGACAGCTTGCCTTACACGCTCCCTTTCAATTCAACATATAGTTAATAGTTTGGGTTTGGGTGAACTCTTGAAATGTGCTTTGTCACAGTTTATTTAGACCTCTTTTTAGACCACAGCCATAGCTTTGGAATATCTTGATCTTGTTCCAATTTGAGCTGCAGGAATGTTTAGATTGTTCTTAAAACATACAATGCATCAACCTGTAACAGTTGTTTGCAGGAAAACCTGTCTTTGCCCTTCTACAGGGATCTGCAGTGTAGCCGTTAGTCAGGTTTAAACTAACAACTTTAAAGTTTTCAAGTCAAACAAGTCTCCGTTGTGCAGTAAACAAACTGAAGTAGTTCAGGAATCATATTCTCTGAGGATAAGTATCAACACTATTGATATCAGCTTAGCTGGAAATGTAACCGTATCGTGTGAAGGAACTTTGATGTTAAGATAAACTAATTACTGTGTTCTGATGAAAACACTGCATGAGAGATTGTGTGCGAGAGCAAATCCTTGACAAGTCAGTTTATCTTCCTCTCGCTCTAAAATTACTCGTGGGCTGCTCAGAGGTGGATCCCCATATAATTAAAATATGCTAATGCCATCCATACATTTCTGTCTAACAAGTTTCGGCCTATTAAAGCAATAGAGAAGACCGCAGCGATGACTCACAACCAATCACAAAAAAGTGATGATGCAAACAAAGGAGGGCCATTAAGTTTCCTGAAATTCTACAAGGTTCTAGTCAGCTAATTCTCCTCAAGTCCTAAAGCTACACGAGAGAATGAGGGAAGTAATTTCCAAAGCTACACAAGCGTTTGATTGTGTTTGTCCAAACACTCATTACTTTGCCTTTTCTCCATCCCTTATCTATAAGACGTTTTCTCAAAATCCAGCAGAATAACTCTCATCACGCCATTAGTCACACAAGCAGCATTTCCCCTGGAGACTAGATTCACTGTCTAGGCTTTTGCCATTTGTGTGCCATTATAATCAATCATTTAACTGCGAGGAGACAGTTTTAATAGGAAAAACACAAAGAAACCGAGTAAATACCCAACATGATTTTTCTCTGTATACAATTACACTGCACCACTCTGTAAGAGAATTTTACAACAGCTTTGTGTTGGTTCGTGATTAACATTTGACATTTCATACACTCTTTCCACAAGAAAACATAAATCCAACAGCTTTCTTTCTTGAACCTGTTAAGCGCGGCTGGTTTAACGGCTAATCCAGCTGTTACAAACCCCAGCGATGGATGAAATCCTGATTAAGGTGCCGGATCAGAAGAGATATATTTGGCCCATTGTGAATACCCAGAGGAATACAGAGAGAAGACAGGAGCCTCGTTCATCTCTTCTCTGTGACAGTGTCACAGATATAATTGGCAGAAAGCTTGCTAGTTAGGGCTGAGTGAGAAGTGAGAACGTGTAAATTACCACTGAGCATAGCGGGACATGGAAATCAAAGGCTCCGGCGTCTCCAGCTCAAAACGGAGGTTACTGAGACTCTGTGTTTAAGATGGATATCAGGCAAACGGAGGTCAGAGGTCAGAAGGAGCAACATCAGAGGCCACCGTTAAATCTCGCTGTGTCTTTCATAAAAGGGATGATGTGAATTCTGTCTGCATTTTCAAATCTGACTTTTAGTTTGTGGGGATTAATGATACAGCTCTAGCTGATACGGCTTTTTAGCTTTAGTCTGAAATATACTTGTCCCTTGTATCTTGATTATAATGAATGATATCAATACCAAGCAGCAACCTCAAACTTTCCGTAATGGGGAATTAACCGAAGCTGCAATTCTGGCCACTGGAGGCTTATACCAGAAGTGACACCCTTTTTTTGGGGGGGGTGGGGGGGGCGGCGGTAGTGTCAATAAAACAGTCACATTTTGTTTTATATCATGAAAATGTTTAAAACCTTGATTTTAAGCTTGTAATGATAACTTTTGCATTTTTATAAGATATTCCATATTTTATTTTATTAAAATAACCAAGGAGTTACAAAATTATGCTCATGTAATTCAACCCTTGCTAGTGTAACATCTACAAGATTTCACTGACACCTGTTTTAAAGAGCTTTGGGATTTTTATTTTTTTTTTCTATTTCACAAATTTGCTCAGATTTTAAACTTTTTAAAATTTTTTTGTTCATTTAACTTTTTAGCATTGAAATTAGGCTTGAAGACATGGTAGGTGATTTCCGGGAGCTGTTTACGGATAGATCGGATAGAACAGTATCAAGACAGGATGAGAAGCGCAAAGAGAAAAGGAATGCTGGGAAACCTGCAACAGGCCGAGCAACCACGCCCACACTTTCGACGCACATTAAAAATTCAGCCACACAGGCATCTCTGCAGTGTGTAAAATAAGACAAATAGGTTTATAGTATAAAACATTGAGTATATAAATGTAAATGTAAGCAATATAAAATATAAAAATGAAATATGAAAGTATAAATTTTTTTTAAATATACATAATACTACATGATATACAAACAAATGTCTGAGTGTGCAAGATGGAGCGTGCCAGGGGGGAAAAAATTAATAATAGTCCAAACTCCAAACCCTTCATAAGAAACCTATGGCTTACACCACAGACACTACATATGTGGTGTATAATCAGCATTTGAGAGAGTAATATATTCACTAACATGGCTTCCAATGGGGTTTTATTTTAAAGTTATTCAATTAATGTGGAAAAAGCTTCAGTAAACACAGTGATTGTTTTACATTAATAAAGAAGCTTTTGCGCGCTGAAAGTTTGTTTCTTGTCCTGTCTGTGTCACATAACATTTGTAACAGTGTGAGAAATAATGGGAGTGTCTGAGAACTCATGGCTTAGGGTTAATGCTAGGTTGGAGTTGGCAGCAGTAATTTACGACTGTTGACATGGCAACATGAGTTCTACAAAAAAAGTTTGTAATTTTTACCATACACAGACATGAAGATTTGAAAAGGTTTTGTTAATTATTTATGAATAATACACCTTTAAGTTACTTCCTTTCTGACTTTATGTCTAAATGGTGCTCATATGTGCTTCAATTCATTTCACCGAGCTGCGGAAATGGGTTTTATTTGCCCAGGTAACAGATTTCATTTAGGGAGGCTCAGAAAATCACTAAGACAGACAGGGGAGGCATTAGTACACCAAGCACATTCTCTGTTTGAGCAATAAATCTGGTGCCAAAGAAGGCTGCACTTCACTCCTGTGCCGAGAAAGACATCCATGAGTGTTTAGGCTTTTATTTGGGAGGGTTAATATCCAAGGTAACATTAGCCCGATGCAAAATGATGCATCACCACTTCCATTAGCAGTTGCTCTCAAAGCACAGGAAGTACCTCAATAAAAGAGCAAAGAACAAACAAAGAATATTACATATGGTTACAGTACAGCCTTTCAGTAGAGAGTGGCAAACTGGGATCTGCAGTTAATCCAAAAAGATTTCCCTCAGAGTCTCTATATTGAACAACATCCATATTAAATCACAGTATCTGGGGTAAAACAAGTACGTCAGTGAATCATACGCTTGCTTTATTACCATATCTCAGAGAAGCATCTTGAATTCGCCGCTGGTGACGAGAGAGTGGAAAACGGAGGGATTTCGTAATGGCTTCTGGCATATCCATTATTCAATATGAAATAACCTGAAAGTTTATTTTACCGTGCTACATCTCGCACTTCGTGCTGCCATTTCATATGTGCGCAAATTGATTCAGTGCTGTTGTGTGGTGTGAACCGTTCCGACCAATTTGTCATGGAAACGGTAAAGCTGAAGAACTGAGGACATCGGGAAAGAGAGATACAAAGGTGATTATGTGGCTAGACACTGATTGGTTTTTGAACAGGTTCTCCAGTCAGTTCAGATAAGATGGCCATTACTGGTCAAGCCATCAAGAATTGACTGAAACTTCTTTGAAATCAGCAGCATGGCCCCTTTGATCAATGCCGGTTTGCTCTTTAAGGATACAGTGGCTGGATGGAGATGATTCAAGGTTTTGAAACCAGTGCCAAGAACATAGATCAAAGGCAGATTAAAAAATGTGGAAGTGGCAGAAGAGGTGGGTCTAATAATTGTTTCACATGGAATGTTTTTATGCAGAATGATGGATGTTGTACAACAGGTAATGCAGGTTTTGCAGATTGCAAAAGGGCAGAATTTAATCATGGGAAACAGGGTTAGAGATGAAGGCGACGGAAAAGGAAGAAAAACACAATAGTTGAAAATTGAGGTAGTGCAGGGGGAGTGTTGGTGGCAGGACTAGAGGGTGAGAGGCGGTGCCACCAATCTAGTTATGACCCCTTGTAGTGATTGCTCTGCAAAACTTTGCAATTACGCCAGTTCCTTCTTCCTCCGGAGGCTACTGTGCAATCAGTCGGGCATTTTTCAAACCATCAGTGAGCAATACCCAAAAACTGCCCTCTGTGAAATGGAGGGAGAAAATCAATTCCATTAACATCTTAATAAGGAGATTTAGGACTCGTGCTCCTCTCAGCACAGACCTTCCATGCACCATGTTTTGTGTTCTAAAAATTACTTTTAATGACAAATTCAGTTTAAAGTCTGAGATCACAATCACTATCCGAAAGAAAGACAATCCAGGTTCAAACATAAGGTAAAATAAAAAGAGTTTCAAATGAACATGGGCTGCCTCTGTGTTGTTCTAGATTTACTTTCAGATGCAGCTAGTATCAAGATTTTGTCTAGAACAACTTAGATCAAACGTTGAAATGTACAGCTTGACAAAGGGATTTTTTTTAACTTTGCATGAAGAAAAAGCAGAAATGTATTTAGTACATTTAAATCTAGAAGCATCTGTTGTCAGAATGTGTCTCAAAACGTTAGATGTGTCCAAAACCATGTCCAACCTTTCAAAATGATGCAATGACTAGTGGTGAAATAGAATAACAATATTAGACAGGAATGAAACTTTTACTTTGCTTCTCAAACCATTATCTATTTGTTTGATAATGGTTGCTCTTTCTTGATAACAGTTGCTGTGGTTTGAACATCTCAATTGGAAGGTAACAGAAACTGTGGTAAAAAGATTGAAAACTGGCTTCTTCCTGATTATACAACTATATATTTGTTTTTTATAATTAGATTTCAATAATTGTGAGTTTGTTCACGCCCTGCACAGAGCATTTCCTACTTATTCTCAAAGCCAGATTTTTACATTATCCATTGGAAACAAATGTGCCTAACCCAGGCAATGAGCTTGAAGAATGGGGCAGGACTAAAAATGATTGAAAATCACGTTACAAAATTTTAGTTTGATTAATATGTTTCGGGAGAAGTAATCAGGATGTGACACCTATCAATTTTCCCACATCTTTATAAGCTGATTCAAGCCAAATCTTATCGCTTCATTCCAAATCAGCTTTCACCTACCTCGCCTTTACCATACACAGCCATTTGAGAAGGACAGTTAATCTTGTACATTCGCTCATGAAAGCAAGGCAAGTCCTGATATCAAACTCAGTTCCAAGTTTTGGTAGATTGTTTTGGTTGTATCCAGCAATATTTAACTATGTTACTGGTGTCATATTCAGACTGGACATTGGGCTCAAGCTTTTTTTCTTGGTAGCTTTGTTTAAAAATCAAAGTTTAAATTGTAATATTATAAAACTAGTTTGCTTTTAGAACGGTTTACATCAACATTGTGAGTGAGCATTGAAAGGATTTTAATTTTAGAGAACAAACATAATGTAGTTGTAAATATTCCAGTATTGTGAAAACATTTGTGTGTTTGGTCAGCTTTAGTAAAGTGATTAAGATCCTGGTCACATAATCAAATGTTGGACTGAGAGCTAGAGTGTGTGTGTGTGTGTGCGTGTGTGTGTGTGTGCGTGTGTGTGCGTGTTTCTGAGTGGGTTTCGTGTCAAGGGAATATGTGTTGAATCATTTACACTGTTTACTCCAAATATCTGAAGGTGTTGAACACACGTTATTTGAATAATCCGAGATATAAAGCCAAAGCAGATCTATGTATGCAGGCTGTTATGATTATATATAATTCCTCCTCCAAAGAATCAATGCTATTATCACCTTGAATGTGCTCGGCATGGTCTCAGGCATTAAACGTGATGCGGGTTTAAAATACCTTATCTTTTGTTTTAGAACACATTTATGCACTAAACTAATGTTTATCTATAATGTCTTTGAAATGCAGCAAAAATGAAGAATAAATCGATTTTAAGGCCAATGTACCAATGATGCCTATAGGACAGAAAAGATGAGCGTATTGTGCTTTTCTGCAGCAAACATCAATCCATTCTTGTCCGTCTACTAGACCTTCATGCTTTCCAACTGAAAGCATTTCATCCAAAGGCTATGGAAAAAGCGAAAGGTCATTTTCTGAAAGTTCTCGCTGCATATTTATGTTGCACATGTCAAGTGGTTCAAAACGACTCTATGCAAGTCTATAGTGAAACTCTTGCCTCGGGGGCAGCATTTCACAGGCCTTTCTTTAGGTTTAATTCAAGTCTTCCTCCTTCAAAAGAATATGAAGCCTAGTCATTATGAGGGGGAGATCTGATAAAGAAATGAAATCTTCCTAAACATCAAAGGCCGTCACTTTCAGGCACCTGGATGTCTGTTACGTTAGTCTGGCAAAAGGTGAAACAGGGACAAACCGGGGAAGACTGACTAAACTTCAGAAATACTGATTTGTTTTTCCACCATTAATTTTGAAATGCGGTTTATTTTTTTATCCGCTCCACTTCAGTGTTATTGTGTGGCTCAGCATGCAACAAATGCAGGCCTTGGAAAGGATATATTCGGCTGCTTATGAATTCACCTGAATAGAGCCGCTGGAGCACAGCTATGAAGCTGTATTTTGATACGTTTTCTTTATCTCAAAATATGCATGAGCAAAAGCACATCTGTTTGTGTGGTACATGGCGTGGGATTTAGGTGGGGGCATTTGTCTGAGTGAGTTTTAGAGGAGAAATGGAATTTTGCCCCCAAGTCATCTGCATTAGACTTTGAAGACAGACTCATTTCTGTTGGTGCCGGCCACACCCTCCAGCTGCCCCCTTCCCTGAGGATTTTTGCGACCACACAAGATCAGACTTGACATACAGTTTGATGAACAATGCAGTGCAGTTCCTTAATGGCAAATTGTGGGTCTATAAATATTTAATGCAATTAAAGCAACAACACTAATCAGAAAAAAGCAGAATACTAATGAAATGAAAAGAATACTGATATAATACACATGCATTGTTTGTTGACCTGAGTATGACTAACAACATTTTTGTTTAAAAAAAGTAAAACGAGAAGGGAAAGGCAAAGAAGTTTCAGAAGTGACAAGAATCACAATCACTCCAAGCAAATACACTTCAGCTCCTAGGCAAGCTCCATGATATGTATTGTGACAATCCATAGCCGAGCCGATGATCAGGGAGGAATCCTCAATTAGTGAAAGCAATGTACGTTACTATGGTAATACAGGTCAAATGTGTATTGATAGTAGTGTCTGTTGTGTGTATATATAGAATGGTTCAGCTCCCTTTCACATGTAACACCTAGAAAAATAACAAGAGGCTGAGACCAAAGCATTAATGTGGTTCAATGCCTGGATAGAGACTTGGAGTCATGTGCATGTTGCAGGTTTAAATAATACAAGTATGCGTCGTTGCGTCATGTAATGTTATACAAATCATTTGATAACGCCACATTCTATTAACCATCTCTCCATACCATGAACACACATACACAGACCTCTTACAGCAGATCTTCTATGTTGCTTTCCTAGCCAGCCTTTGTTTGTGTATTTCCTTGTCTCAAAACCCGTTTTATTTAGGAATAAATGGAATTGGTAAGGGATATCTATAATGCATGTTGATTTATTGCCAGCCAGTATGAATTGCAATCTGGTAATAATGGTACATTTTACCAGAATATTTGTACAAAACATTTTTATGTTATTTTATTAAAAAAAATCTAAAACATTGTCATTTTTTCAGATGAATGAGCCAAGGTTGAAAGGCCAGCCACTGTGGGTGTTAATCAATAAATCAGAGTTGCATCAGTGTATTTTGACTTTAGATACAGTTTCGCATATTTACAATAAACATCAGAACACTGAAGCTTCAGTGAAATGTAACAGAACCTCTCTGAAAAGCTGAGGCTTTGTACATTTGCCTACTTTATCAAAACAGGACTGTCAGACACAGCTGAGAGAAATGGGTGTTTAATCATGGGAGTGTTTGCATTCCCTTGAAATATTCAGTGAACACATTGAAGGGAGAAGGTAAATGGATGTCACAAACATCACATGTATAGAAACATCAGTGGCTTCAACTATCATGCTCCAACAGGCAACGCTTCTGTTCTTTCAAAGCAGGAGGTTCAGAAAGGCCGGCAACCACCTGATGTTTCGTTCAAACACATGCCATGCCTGGACACCATTAGTGCATGGCAATACTGTAGACTTTATTTTATTTGAAAGGCGGGAAACAAAGCCGAGGCATGTTTCATAACTGGATGAGAAGATAAAGTAAGCTTTTGCTTTGTAGTTTCAATCATTCCGAGGGATGCAATACAACCACTGGCAGCCAGAGGCGGGATGAGGGCAGCCAGTTTCCTCCCTGCCGATTTTACCACACAGCTCCTGGGGGCACTCAGGATTCAGTTACCACCACAGCACAAGCCAAGATAAGATTTAAAAACACTTGTCAGAGCCAAGAACAAGAAATGAGCCCTGGGTTCCAATAAACGCAGACACCCGAGGAATATCCAAACAAAATCAAAACAACATTCAATATGAAAGGGCGCTTTGTTTTTCATCTTCGTGTTGGAGTTTCTGTGGAGGTCAGGTTTGTTTTGAGACCGTTAATGCAAATTACGTGACAAGGGCTGCTTTATAGGTTTAAATGTTTTTGACAGAAACTCAGCTGTTCTGTGCGCTAGGTTTGGGAAAGTTAGTCATCTTTTCTGTTGGAAACATGAAGAAGCTTTCTTAGGGTTGAATCTTTAACTCGTCTCATTATTTTGACTGGTCAAAAGATTATGGCAATTACCAGCCACTGAAGAAAAGTATGCTAGAAAGAGTCTAGAAAGGGTTAAAAATCTACCCTTGACTGATAATGGACATTGAGAGAAAATAATGGGAAATAGCAACGAAAATATCTTCAAGATGAAACATCATAAAGAAAAGGGGTTTGTTTATGTTTATCATAGTACCAACTTAATTTTTTATCACTGACAGCTCCCTAGCAACCAAACTGTTTACCATAGAAACTAACATTTCTACTATTAAACTCAGCTTTGGAAAAGTTAGAGACATAAGGTTGATTTCACTCACAATGACACAGGGAACATATTAGGTCACTTACTTCATTGCATCCTGAATGTTTTCCATAGCAACCAAATTAGCATATCTCTAGCTCAGCTCAGGAAAATGCTAGAGACATGTGGGGTTAATTTTTTTACTCATCTTGACACAGCAAAAACATTATATTATGTCACAGACTCTTGCAAAGCAACTAAACGGTTTACCCTAGCAACCAAATCAGCAGACCTATATCTCAGCTTCAGAAAATACTAAGAACATGTGACTTGGAGTATATCACTAAAAGTGAGAGTTAACTTTTAATAACATCACTGATTCCAGCAAGCAGATTGTTTGACCTAGCAACCAATTTAAAAGATCTATAGCGCTGCTTAGATACATCATTGTTTAATGGGCAACGTGTATAGCTTGAATGTCACATAAAAAAAATCATCGTAAACTGGCACTTTTACATGCCAACATCAAACTTCAGTCATCTAGATTTGGCTGATTTACATTTCATTTTATGCCACAGATATAGAGTCTCTTCAAAGACAACACTGTCTTTGTATGCCTCATCTCTCTAGCCTTAACCTTAATCAAACTAATTAAGAGTTTGTTTGGAGAGGCATCTATGTTGGACCAAAATCCTTATTATTTAATGCTACAACAAATTATACAACTAAATAATATTAATAATAATAATTGTTTTAAGAGATTTTAGACCACAGTGTGACTTTAACTTAATGATATTAGTAAAAAAAAAAAGTTGGAAGGTTCTAGTAAAACATTGCCATGTGCTATATTTAAATATTGTAAACAGGGCTCTAGACTAACTTTTTGCACTGGTTACACTGGTGCGCCTAATTTTTTTTCTTAGGTGCACCAGCACAAAAGTTAGGTGCACCCAAATTTTCAACTGCATCACATTTAACATTTCATTTTCACAAGTTCACTTTTTTTAATTATCTATTTTTTTTAAATCACTGTCCATATAGACAATATTGACTTGTAAATGATTAACTAACAACCTGGTCAAAATAAAGTTCTTTATTTGAAGCACAATTCCACAAGAAAAGGTGACTGAAAAGGTGTTTAAAGTGCTTTACTTAGCTGAAATTTAAACTTTAAACTGATTTTGGTCCCTAAGAGCAGCAAATACAAATAAAAACGATAATACCATTTACTACCCAGATCAAGAGTTTATAATGCAGCCTATTTATTTATTTTTTCATTTTTAAGTGTCAGAATATTATGGTTAATGCAGTAACGAGACGGTAGGCATATTATTGACATAGGCTCCATGACATGACATGACATGGCTTACCTTGGGCATGAGCATGCTCGACCTCAATGTGTTCAATTCACCGGTCTTCCTTTCCGCAAGATACAACCGTACACAATGCTGCATTCCTTTGTGGCGATATATGTGCCTCCGTCGATCAGGAATTCCATGTACGCACTGTTTACAATTTGCACACACGTCTTTTTTTTCAATGTATCTGCGATGACTTCTATAAATTGGGTGCGCGCGACATCATTGCTGTACGTCGGGTTAACGTTCAAGCCATTTTTCTTCATAAGAGTTATTTCGGACTTGAATTTAGTGAAGGGGAGTTCTTCTTTTGCAATATTGTAGGCAACGTTAAACTTAATTATCATCTCGGCCTCGTCTGATCTGTTTGCAGCTGCCTGCCGCAGTAAAGGTACGTTCACATCGAACGCGGTTCGCGCGGTAAGCGTGGAGAGTTTCCATGTTAAGTCAATGCAAAGACGCGTTTGCGCGCGTCTGAGGCTTCAGCGGCGCGGTAAACGCGAATTGAGCGGCGCGCTTGCCGCGATAGGCGCGTATTGAGCCGCATGAATGGGTGATACGCGTGTTGTGAGCCGCGCGCAGGAGGCGGACCGGCCGTAGACGGAGTTTCGTTTTTTTTTTCCCCCTCGAACGACGGGTCGCACCGGTGCAACCTTTGATTTTTTTTAGTCGCACCATTGAGAAATTAGGTCGCATATGCGACCAAATTGGTCGCACTCTAGAGCCCTGGTAAACTATTGGCCAATCAGTGCATGAGTGCAAAGATCAACATACATAAATGCCCTCTCTGAAACATCATTGTGAAGATGGGTCAGCACTGCTAAGATTAAAAAAAAACATTTCGTTTAAAAATTGAGTGTTATCCTTGTCTTTTGATCTCAATGAAGAGTACAAAGTAAAAAAAATCCAGTTTTGCTTAGACTTTCTAATTAATGTAACCATAAGTTACACGTACACATGCACAGAAACTGTGGCTGCATCTGAGTTGTTGCTGTTAGATGGAAAACAGCCTGGGATGTTTGCAGACGAGCAAAGAATGCTGTCTGATGCGGCAGATAAAACAGATCTGTCATCGTAGCATTGAACCGTTGACTGCTTCTGCCCATCTGAGACATGGCAGCCAGGGGGTGAGTTCAAGAAAAGGATCAAGCATGCTCCAAAGCTTTACACAGACTTAATATGTTACCTTTCCCAAGCCTGAGTGATGTGCTAAAAAGAATAAAGAGAAATGATACTGTAAGTTCCAGTTTCACTACCTGAAATAGAAAGACATAGGGTCCAAGATAGGGTCCATTCAGCCCTCTGTAGTAACTGAAAGCTACATTACAAAAGAAAACATTGCCGGTGCCGGATTTTGAAGTCTCTAAAATATAATAATGGGCTTTCAGTTTTATCTACCCATCATGGCTCAAGATAATTTCCAAAGAGGGGGTTTTGAGAGTCTTACAGTGTTCTTGTGATCCCAGGCATTCATCCGTGCAACAGAGATTAAAGGAATGCTATGACGAATAAAACCTGATGACAGCGCTGTTATTTCGTTTTTTTTTTTTTTAACTCTTGCTTTGGAATCAAGGAAATTTCCCCAAGACCAGCAAAGAACAAGAAGTTTTCTTTGAGAACAGCCCCGTTTTTCATTAAAAGAAGGCAAAGTGTGGTCATGAGACCAGTGCCTGGGTCAGAATCAAACAAATACTTTTTACTTGTGTCTCCTAAAAATAGAACAGCAGAAGATTAGTGCACTGCCCGGAGAAACACACATCGACTCTTATCTACAAGAAACACACTTGAAGAAATCATTTCCAAAAGTCCAAGGCCCCAACCAGACAAGAGATGGTGTGAGACAGGAGCAAGAAAAAGAATTAAAACTCCACACCTGCAAATACTTCACCTAAGACACTGGGAACACCAAAGGCGTGGGCTTTAAGTAGAAATACCTTTAGTATGAGATCTACGATAACTGCACGAAAACCTCCCAAGAACGGTGTTATCTCGATCGCTGTGAACGGCTTCACTGCTATCTCCAAAAAAGGACATAAAAAGAAGTGGAAGCTTGTGGTTAAATTTAGTGCTATCACCTTAAGCTTTTAGCATGGATGCTAGCAGACAGTTCCTCTCAGATATATTATAGCCTCACGTCACTGGAACAGCACTTCACAAGATGGAGTGTACTCCTTAAAGTGCACTGGTAGTCCTTGCGACTTTTTATAAGCAGCAAAGTTATTTCTGTTCATACATTTATGAAAGAATTCTCTATTCTTCAATGAACATCTGTGGGATGTGAAAAAGCTGGAAATAGAATAAAAATCTAGATCTTTTCTGCTCTCCTTTCATTCAAAGCCACATTGGTTTCTTATAATGGCTGGATAGACTAGGGTTAGGACACTCCAATCTCGACAGTTGCCCGTGCTAATCAATAGCACCCATTTTTAAGAGGGGAATGGAAGTGTTTCGACAATTATACCTCAAGATGGAAATCACTCTTAAGGAGTTAGCCTCTGGAGGACAAGACCTAATCAATGGGTTTTTATAAACAGAAATTTTCTGAGGAAAATATTGATGAACACATGTATTTCATAGGTTTAGCCCTCAAACTGAATCGTTCTCGAGTCAGTCGGCTATTTCCCATTTTTAGCGATTACATGAATCAAACTCCCATTCACCGCTAGCTCATGATGGGCTTTTTGACACTCACTCCGTGACCTCCCTAGCAAACCCTCTATATAAGTGATCTTGAACAAATACTTCTCTTTATTTGGATGTGGGAGACCCCAAAGGAAGGAATTCTAGATTTAATTAGTGTTTTCTGTATCTGAAACTCTTCTGGGTAGAGATTCATTTCGGGTGTGGACTTGCCGTAAATGGTAACTGCTGGACAACTAAAAAGGATGATCTGGATATTGTTACAATAAAGTTGAAGCTAGGATGTGAAAAAAAATGGCACAAACCCAAGAATTATTAGTTACCATATAGAGCACAAACTATTTCTATGACTTTCTAAAGCCTACACCTCCATCAGACTTAATATTCACTGTGTCACGCTCTCAGTATTCCTCCTTGCACTTCTACAAGACTTTTAACACACACTCCATTGTACTCAAGCTGTCTGCATGGTAAATAAATCAATTTGTGTTGAATGTAGAAAGTGCTGTCACACACAATGAATAAAGAAACCAGGGTTTTTGAGGTGAAGCAATGAGGGAGCAAAAAGGGCAAGCACTCAGAGGTGGTATTTTTTGAATATAAAGACAGAAGTTTCCCTGTAAAGATGACTGCGAGCAGAAAGATGAATTCAGATCGGCTAAGGAAAGCTACTGCTTTATCTCGGAGGTATTCCCAGCATAAAAGCAGAAAATTCACGGAAGACAAACTCCTCTGAACTATTCCAGAGATAAAGACCAGATCATGAAGACAGGAATGTTGGGAGGCATCACAACAGACCTCCAGGCCACTGTTCTAAATGTGCTGAAACAGGTTCAGGAAGTAGAGAAAAGGGGCTTATTCTCTTTCAGCTGTCCATTGGTTATGTGTACATAATCAACAATTTACCTCTACTCCAACCCTTTAAAATCATATAAGACTGGTGCATGTTGAAACAAGACAGTGCTCAGAGGGAGCTCTTTGAGCCCATGAGAGCTGGAACTAATTTACCGCTTGAGAGGATGCTTCTTCGCCCTACCTCTCGGGAGCAGAGCAGGTCGGCTGTCTGCCCTAATCATTTTCACCAGGAGGTTTACTGAATGTTTAACCTGTCAGAAATCCACCGCTATCCACCTATGGCATGTAAAGTCATGCGGCGAATCTCAAATTGGAGCCTCTTGTTTGGGAGTCCTAAATGACACCTTTATATTCGGTGATTATAAAGTAACTTTCGGTTGAACTTCCTCCTCTGAGAAATAGGTTCAAGGTTTTCATCTCCGCTGTTAGTCTTTATTGTGCACTCCTCCAGACGAAGCCTCAGCCTCGTCCTCCCATCCATTCATCTTGTCTTTCGCTCCCACCAGTAACCCCTTTAAATCACATAACCAGTTTAATTTATTACTAACGCACACAAAGACATCAACACAGTACCTTGGAGCCTGATTCAGTGGGAGGCGCTAAAAGGGATGTGAACATGGAGGAGGAGGTTACTTAATTTGTAAAGGAGAATTACATTTGACCTTCTCTATTAGACTGTACTCAGACAAATCACAGTAAAGATGGATGGAATGGTCAGAGTTTCATCAATAAGGCCCCTTTCAATTAGAGATGGATGACTTGCTATTTAAGGAACATTAAAATTCATTCTAAAAGGGGTTCTGAACCTAATTTTTTTACTTTTTATGAACAAACCAGATCACATTTTTTTCCGAAAAACATTGTTTTTGAAGAAAATGGCCTTTTATCTCACCATTTTTAAAAATTTTTTTAGAACAATGGGTTTGAGTAGGCGTGTAACATTTAAGAACCGACCATGCACTGCGCTCTGATTGGCCAAGTTTAGCATATTTAATTAGGCCTCTACTCCAGTCTCTGACAGCTTTGTCGGAACAAATGGCGTTAAGGGAACATCATTGTGTTTTATGAGTACCGTGAGCTGAAACACCAGAGATAGATTAGAGTCTAGATGTTGGAGCAGAGATCTGGGTTTAATAAAGGTTGACATGAAGTTTACAGACTAAGTCCAGTAGATTCTAGACTGCACCAGACAGCTCTTGTAGATGCCAGGTCTGTTGACTATGGAAGACCTGGTTTAGAAAGAAGCACATCATTCATTCTTGATTTAGTCCCAACATTTGTTACGTTATCCTCCTTTAGACTGAAGTGGTACAACTGACTTGAACTGCATCCTTTGTTTCTATACCGTATTGGAGATTAATTGTTTTTAAGGGCTACAAACTAGTTTTGAATAGAGAAAATATTGAAAAACATGGCAATGTATAACCTGATGCTTAAAAAAACGTTACTTATGCCAGTGTTTTTTCAGGAACGAATGTTAACAGTGAACTGTTTTAATGTGAATGAATGGGGTAACTGCATAGAAAACCAGAGAAAACAACATTCCATGTAGACAAGGCACAAATTTCAATGGAAAAGCAAGTGAGCCATCTTGAAAGTATTATTTACCATGCTTACCAAAAATTTATTTAAAAAAGTGTGTTATTGACATGAATGAGCCTAAGCACACTATACAGACATTTAAAGGAATTTTGAAAGCTACGTCTATGTTTTTTTATTAATCTATTTTTCTTCATAAAAGAAGCATATATACTTGATGAAAATATAGTAAACCCAACTATTCATATTTCTTTTAGTATTTCAATATTTTGGCTTAATACTGTATTGTAAAGGGATCTCAAGCCCTATGAAACCTGAAAAGGCTATCATAAGAATAAATGCTGCAAAAAGAGCAATTAAATCTTAAAACGTTTAGGCATGTGACCGACTCTTCCGTCTGCATTGTTAGAGCTGAGCATTTCTGAATAGGGCCACCACCCGTCAAGTTCACGGTTCACCCCACATTAGCTTCAATGGATTTACTCGACATCAGTGCTTCCTCATTCACATTGACAGCTCTGGGAGAGCCCGTCCCCAACACATGGACCTTCTTTCCACCCGCTTCACTCTTGCTCAATCCGGAACAGATTTAAAAGAGGAGAAAAAAACTTTGCCTTCCCCTGTCATGCCCTTTTGGGTTCAAAGCGCCACTTAAAGAGCCTAGAGTGGCAGGCAGGAACGTCTCCTCGCACATGGAGAAATGCAATCTGCACATCACAGACGCCATCAAAGTGACGGACCTAGAATGGGAATCCGGTTATCGTGCGTCTCCATGGCTGCCAGAAAGGTTGCATGGCTTTGAATGTCAGACTGAATTGAAGTCCTCAAAGCCTCGGATGGATATTTGACAGAATGTGATTTGGCGGGAGGGAGACGGGCCGAGACCTGCTACATCTTGCAACCTTTTGTAGATGGATCTAAATGCCAGGACAAACAGTTGACACTGATGAAATAATATCCGCCGGACCACCATTAAACACTACATGTGAAAGAGCAGCCTGATATATGTAAATCCTTTGCTTGGGGTAATATCGACTTCAAAACATACGGCTTACTGTCAAAAATCACCATGTTCGTTTCATAAGCGCAAGCGATAAACACCCTCAAATTGCTTCTACACTGTGATCTCTGAACTGATCGATCTGACAGCCAGGAGGATAGGGTGACTTATGGTACATTCGCTAAAAGCAAATGTATACACACTTCAAAACCCACATAATTGCCACTAAATCCATATTGAACAGCCAGAGGTGTCGTCGTCACGGAACAACTAACTATATTCAAGAGTCCCCATTAAAGAGGGCTTGTTAAATAAACACAGAAATAACTAGAGCCTTGTCAAATCGATAGTGAGGCCCAGGACCCTTTCATGGATTGTCATATCACCAGCACATAAATGAGCAGCAGTACCCAAAAGAGTCATTTATAGCTCTTTAAACTGACTTGTCAAACTCAAGATAGGATAAAAAAAACATTTAAAGACATCTATTTGCTACTTGTTACCACCCCCGGATCCAACTCTGACAGCCACTTTCAATAAACCCTCCACAATCTGATTCCAGGTGATATCTTACAGAGCTTAACATCCACTGTACAGTCATGCTTGTGACAGGTATTGATCCTTCAATGCATCCTGCATTTAAGTTCTGAATATAACAGATCAACTGTCCCTGGAGAACTGGAATACTACCGCTTACCAATTGTACCAACCTCCTGCTGATTTTCATGTAAAACATATAGAAATCCATAATGTAAGCATTGTCATTGATTCAATGGAGGGCTGACACCAGATGAGTAGATGCAGGCAGCTCAAGTCTCTGGAGACTCTTTTGGGACGTGCAGACAGGAGGTATTCCATCTTAGCTATGCGCAGATTAATCCATTAGCAAACGGGGAGTGTGTTGTCTGGGCAAGAAAGACCCCCGATGAGACCATAAGGGGGGAATAATGTAAATGTGTGCTCAAGGGAGAGCAGATGCTTGGTCTAACACATGACTTGAGTGGTTTACTGTAAAAGGCATTGATGGAGCATTTGTGCATATATGTGCTTGAGTGGTCCAAAGGAAATCGAAATATTAATAATTGATGACATAATGGACTCCGCATTGCAACTGTTTTAATTGCTTGAGAAAAAGCACATTCTACCTTTATGACAAAACAACTTTCAAAGTGTTTAATCCAAACAAGACTCATAGATGAAAAGAGCATAAATAGTCTAGAGTAGATAGCTTTTACAATGTCAAATCATATTATATATATAACAAAAAACAAACATACAAACTGAAAATGATGAACATTGGCTTGTTTTCTCTAAACATGGATTTACAGTTTGGGGTAAAACTAAATGAAAATGAAAATAAAATTACAGACCTTCCCCAGAATAAAATATTATTTTTTAATTATCACCACAGTGTTATTTTAACTTACATGTGTACACAACTCATATAGTGTCACATTAACACTGGAGCAGCGCATATGCAACTCATACAGTGTTACATTAATAATGGAATAGTGTGTGAGCAACTCATATAGTGCTACATTAACAATGGAGCAGAGTGTACATAGTCACATAGTGTTATATTAACACTAGAAAAGTATGTACGTAACTCACATAGTGTTAGAATAATACTGGAGCAGTGTGTGAGCCACTCCCACAGGGTTGCTTTAAAATGCTGTGCTATAGCTCAAGTGTTTGCTAATCATTAAACAAAGATCAAAAGATTATTTTGCTTCACTGCCAAAATGATGAGTTGTCAGTTCCTGCTGCAGATGCTTGTTAGTAACGGTCGTAATATTATTAGGGGTTGCCTCCTATTCTGTTACAGACATCCTGGTATTTAACAGAGCTATTTGGATTCTTTTAGTGTCATTCTGGGTTATCATTACACAATTTCTGTGTAAACCAATTCAAAGTTAAATCAAAAGCTGCTTAAATTAACCACTAAAAACAAACCTTCATTCGCTATTTGTACCAAACTGCTTGATGTTTACTCCCGATGTAAGTCGCTTTGGATAAAAGCGTCTGCTAAATACATAAATGTAAATGTAAATGCTATTTGAAAATGAGTCCCAACAGTAAACAGGGTTGGTTAAATGGTGTTGGATGTTGGGAGAATTTTGGTGTCCCTTTTAACTGTTCTAATATTGATTTGTTTGTCTGAATAGATGTTATAACTCTCTTGATGATGATGGTATAACAACCATTGAAATATACGCTTTAAAAGTGTTGAAATGTATTCTTTTGGGGTTAAATTACAGATTTGAAATGAACTATGCAAGAATATTCTAAAAATAGGATCGATTGAATCTTTAGCTTCTTGGTATTTAATCCAGTTTCGATCAATTACACTTTTAATCAAGGAGCTTCCTCTAATCAGAGTAGGCAATGCTTCATCAGCTATAAGGTTGTGTTCTGCAAATGACCAAATTTATTCAGAAAACTGCAGGATTTAAAGTTTATACACTATTAAAGAAATATAAAAAGAATAGTACGATGGTAGATCACAAGTCAGGCATGCTTACTTTATCTGTTTGCATATAGTCATGTGATCAGTCTCCCACTGACACCTTTTCAAAAGAACTGACCTTTTCAGTGCAACCAAAAAGAGCCAAAGGGTCATGTGGCAAGCCACCTCTGAGCAGTTCTGTTTAAACAATGTCTGCATGGGGGAAAGAGCCATATACCAGCATGCTCTGTCCCAATCAAGCCACCTAAAACAACTGGAGGATGATGGTTTGGCAAACAGGAGCCACACCCATTTTACTGGATTATGTGGGTTCCGGAAACAATATCCTTGCATTTTCTCACAATCAAATTAGGCAACAAGAAAACTAATGTTTAGTGGGAAATGTTTTCATGGAGCTTACATTTTATGCCGATAAAATCTGATTTAATGGCATTAGCGTCAAAGTGCAAGGGCAAGAGATCCAGGGCAGTCTCAAAAACATTGAGCAGAAATCCAGAGCAGTTCAGACACATGTGACTAGTTACAATATCACATAAATAGATGTTATGCAGTAGGTAAATATGTGAAAAAATGATTAAAATAGAATTTTTAGGGCATTTATGAACTAAAGCAAATTTGAATAAATTTCAAGATTGTTTTGTTTCCATCACAGTCAAGTACCAAACAGGAGGAGTCCCTAAAATTTATCCAATTCCCAAGCCAATGGACATCTAAGAATGACAAGCAAATAATAAGGCATACAGAAGATCTCATCTTGAAAGGTCATGGTTTCTCCTCCTCAATTTTAAGGAACATCTTCACCCATTAGTCTCATGTAACAACACCAGACCATGGAAATCCTTAACAATATAGAGATGTAATCAAATTGAACAGTTAATGAGTTAGAACAGTTATACCAAGTGCTTTATTTTTACAATCTCATATAAAAATATGTATTTTTAATCTGTGCAGGCAGACAGATTAGGATTATGACCTAAACAAGCTCACTATTATGAAGAGTAATAGGTTACTCTCACAATATTTCCAAAGTTAACGAGGGCATATGACAAAATAACTATACACTAATGAAATCAGAGAGTTTGTGTATCTCTCTATCTCTCTCTCTCTCTCTCTCTCTCTCTCTCTCTCTCACTCTCTCTCAGTTCGCGCGCGCGAACATCGCATCACGCGCTCGCAAGATTCAAGCTGTGCACGATGTTTGCGCGCCTCTCAAAACCACATAAAAGTATCATCAGTGATGGAATACTTTATCAAACCGTGCCAACGGCACAATATATTGTTAATATGTATAGTTGATTTTAAAATTAATTATAAAGCTGCCTCATTTACGTGTACCTGACAAGTATGACATTCCAATAATTTTGATTAGAGTGTTACGCGTAGATTATTATTATTGAAACCAGGAATATTCTGTTAAAATCAGAAATGGATTAAGAAGGAGCTTTGGCTAGTTCGAATGCCCTTGTGTGTTTTTTTTTTTGTTTGTCTGTGAGTGAGAATTAACTGTGTGTTGCTCAGAAAGACGCGCAGGAGCTTGTTATCCTGTTTCTTTTGTGAAAAGCTTATTGGAAACAGAAAAAGTCCAAACTAAAAGTTGAACCGCTTGTCATTTGCCCAGTGTTGCAGTTTAGAGTCCGTTAATAGCGCTCTCACAATCTCCGGGTGAAAAAAAATGAATGGATGTGAAATTCCGAGGCGCGCACAGATGGCTTAATCATCTTCAGGTGGAGAGCTGACCTCTAGCTTGTAACGTGGGAGAAATGAAAAGTGCAACATATGACTTCAAAAATGATTACCCACACTTTGTTTCAATAGCTGCTATTTTCGATTATTGCTATGTATTTCAATGGAGCATCGAGGTGGAATTCTTGAATATTAATAATAACTTAATTGGCATACCTGGAAGGAGTACTGCAGCTGCTACAAAGGCACCGAGAAGGCAGAACACCGAACGCATCCTTAAAGAAATCCTCGGCTCTGCTTTAGCCTGTAAAGTCCGGAGATGATCTCGCACTGAAGTTGTAAGAATGGAGTTGAGCGCTGAAAGGATCGACGGGCTGCTGCTCTGTGTGAAGCGCTGAGTGCAGGTGAAGTCTGCAGTCTGGATGAGAGAGGGCGATTCACAGTGGAGAGTTCAACGCCAAGCCCCGCCCACTGCCCCGCCTCCAGCGACACAGCGTCGTCGCTCTGGTAACGTGAACGTTCATTAAATGAACCAATATGAACCTGCTTAAAGGCGATTTTGTCGTTTTTTGTCTTTGGACAGACTAAAAAAGGTCACTTTTTCACCTGATAAAAGCATGTTCTATTTGTCAACAAAGATTAATCAGGATGTAATAATTATTAAAACATATTGACATCATCTTTACACAAGACCAGGTACATCTAAAAAAAATTGAAAGTGAAATTTTCTTTTCTAAAAAAAAAAAACCTTCAAAATATGCAGAATCGGTAAAAAATAAAGTTCAATTTGAGTGATTTGGTGATAATTACAGTTAATAAAAAAGTTTTAAAATCTCAGTAATTAACCCTTAGAAGTCTGGCATATTCTTAAGCATTTATTACTGCTTTAAAAATTAATAAATGATCCTTAGTTTGTGACAACCCAAAGTTAGAAGGTTGCTAGTTTGACGCTCACCAGTGATTTTCCTTGAAGGAGTTTGCATGTTCTCCCCGTGCTTTCCTCCTGGTACAATCCCAAAAACATGCGTCAGGTTAAATGAAAATTCTAAATTACCCTCAGGTGTGAATGTGTGAGTGAATGTGTGTGTTGCCCTGTGATGGACTGGGAACCTGGGGACTCCTTGTGCCAGAACTTTGAAACACACAACCCATATCACAGGTATTGTACTTCTAAGGGTTATCCCTTCTTTTAACCACTAGATGGTTCTGATTTGATGCCTGTAAAACAAAATCAAAAGACAATTGTCAAATTTCCCACATTTTAATATGAATAATTTTGCAATTTGTGTCATGGCTCTTGTATTGTTTGTTTAAAAATATCAAAACTAATAACATTTTAGAATCCTATACATTAAATTTGAAATCAAAATTAAACAATTGGTGAGTTGCGCCATTCCTAATTCAGGAATAATGGGACATCTAAATGTTGGAATTGTACATAGGTCTAATTTTAAAAGACTTTTTATACAAAAATTTTCCCAGCAGACTTATAAACAGTACTGGTGGAATGGAGTGCTGTAAACAAACACTTTTGTCAGAAAAACAATGGTTGTTTACATTTGCAAGATATTACATTATGCGATTATAGTTAGGTGTATGTTCAATCAGCTAATGATCAAAATGTCCCATGTTAAAACCCAAGCGTGAACTGAAACAGAAACAGCTGTGTAGGAGGGTTCAAACTGGGTGAGGATCAGTTAAACTCTGCTTTCAAGGGTATATTCAGAGGTATGTTTTCTTGTTATGGCAAGATTGAGTGCAGCAATAAAACACAAGGTAGTTTTACTGCAACAACAAGGCCTCTCTCATGCAACTAAGCATGGTGGAGACTACTTGAATATTTAAAGTTAAATTTCTGCAAATGGAATGCTCTCAATGTTGAGAAATACATCCATCATGCAACACCATCAGAAAGACACAAGATTGGCCCCAGCATTCTTCGTTTAGAGCATTATTTTACACCCAACTAAAATGATTGCACGTCACAGTAAATAAAGCCTTTCCATCTGTATTTTACAAATCAGAAATATATTAGAATTTTTTTTTAAATAAAATGTCTGCCCTAATCAGTCCTTGGCAAAAAGTCATTGTTTATTCAAGTTTTTCTATAGTATTTGAATTTCTAAGTAATTTGAATTGCAGGGTTTTTTAATGCATGTTTACAATCTTTCGTTTGATTAAAATATTTTTGACCAAAATATTTCCAAAATATTACATTTATTCATATTAGCCTTGCCAGTATATGCCTATTTGTCTTGGAACTGATTCATAATGAACGTTAACCTCAAATGAATGGCCCCAGGGGGAGACTTCAAAATGTTAAGGGCATTAGGTTTCAAATGTTAAGGGCATTAACTTAAGTAATATTTGTTTTCACAAAGACAAAATCCTAATACCCAGTTACCAAAGGACCCTTCAGTTTTCTCGGATATGAGCCCCAGGTAAGAGCACGCCGGGTTGAACATACACTTCATTAAATGACCTCAAAAACTAATTAACACACCAAATGATTGAGACATTAGAACTCCATCAATTTCAGCTAAAACTTTGGTAAGTGTGCTATTGTTCACTTGATGTGTAGTCACTCATTTGGACTCAGTGTGTCAAGGTCGTTACAAATTAGATGTGTTAGTTGTGCGTGTGTGCATGTGCGTGCGTGCGTGTGTGTGTGTGTGTGTGTGTGTTTGCTTAATTCAGCTTAATTGTCATTATTTATTTAATATTTCTGTATTTACCAAAAACACTCTGTTGGGGATAATGTGATAGAGATGGTGTTAATACTTACACCTTCGACCTTATTATTTATTATGTTTAATTAAGTCAAGTGTTCTCCAAGTAAAGCACTTACTTAAAACTTGGACCTCTGTGGTTTGTTCTTACTCAAAGGCTTAAAATCTTATGTCCAAAATATTTAATAGTCTGTATTTGTAATCAACTACTTTTCTAGGCAAATATTCTTTCTATTTTTTATGATTAACCGTAACATTCAGAAAGTAAACCGTACTCAACTAATGACGAATAAAATTGTTTTCTAGGTTTTGTTCAAAACACAAGTACGTTCCGAGCTGCTTTTGGGATTTTCCATGCTCATCTGTGGAATTCTAACGTGGAGACCCTGCTAATCAGAGATTCTGATGATGAGTGGTGAGCGATTGTTTTTATATCTTTGATTGACGACATTCGTTCTTAGAATTTCTTGGAAATACCATTAAATTCCCAGTTGGGGTCATGGACTCTTTGTAAACTCTATAGGCTCTTGACAGTCCATTTATGGTCATCCAGCATGATCGTAAGAATGAGATCCTGTATACATGTGAACAGCTTCCTCCGCAGAAGGTGAGGAGGTCAGGAAGTAGAGGCACTGCTTTTTCACATTGAGAAGCCAACTCAAGTGACGTGGGCATCTGTTTCGGAAGCCTCCTCGGTAGTACCTTCACTCTTTTGAATTACAGATGAAATGTGCCAGAAACGTGCCTTGCTAAAAGATTAGCACATTCACTCTGTATTTTAGCTAATTGTAAGGCAAGGCAGATACAGACAATAACAAAGGTGGTAAAATGGCAAGTTTTACCATCTGTTTATCACGGAAAAGATGGCATGTTGATAGCGCCATTTCTTACTATTATTGTAACAAAGCTTTTAGCTCATTGTGCGTTCTTTATGCTGATGGCCAAACCAGACGAGGGATGTTAATGGAGGTTAATCTGCGATGGTTGTCATTTATCATCCAACTGAAAGCAGAAGCCCCTTCACTGTGGAACATATCATTAGCCACACATTTTAGTTTGCTATAAAGCAGATTTTGTCTTTCTTACTGAAAAAAAAGCTTTTTTTTGTTTTAGGAGTGACTATGCGCTTTTCAATTATATTCAAACACACCAAAGGTGACTTTTCATGATCCTTGAAGAAGATTCAAACACCAAGGGTCCACTGATGTGCCTGAGATGAGTGTTACATCTTCATTCTTCACTAGAATCAGACTTTTTTTTTCTCTCAGCTGTTGCTGCAATTCGGCCCTCAATCAGTTTGGGCTGTTTTATGTCCAGCTGCAAATGTACATCCTTTAAAAATAGGTTTAATTTTGAATGGGGGGAGACTCCAAAGGAGGGGCTTAAAAATACCTTATGTTTCCATCATCTGCAGCACGCTCTTAAAATGACAGCTGATAAATATAGCTGCGAAACGTGTCTGATTAACTGGGTTAGAAATAGTGCCCTTCATATACTCACTGTGTTCACTTTGAGAGTTTTAATCATCAAAAAAAAGGAAAACATTTAAACCTTTTTTTTCCTATGAGTGTGTTTTTAAAAGAAAACGGTAAAGACTCTTTATCAGTCTTTGTCCTTCAGCCATTTAACAAACAGAAGGCTAATTATCCGTCTGGCCTTTGCAGTCCGACTCGATTTTAAACCCAAGACTCGAAGCGTTCATAATTTATACTCTGCATTTTTAATACAAGGCTCATCTCAGCACGCCTGATGTCAGACTCCTTGAGAAGCCGTCATAAACTTTGGATGATTAAAACTAACCCAAACCATTTTACGATTGTGAGATCAGCAACTGAGTGTTTGAATTAATGATTTCGTTTTCGATTCACTGGGATCATTTATTCTGTTTGAGATAAGAAATTGTGATCTAAAACTGTCCAGAAAGCGGCTGTATATTTCATCCAGTAGCTTTTATTATTTATTTCTCTGTGAAGCTGTGCTTGTGATTTCTCTTTTATGTGATTCTGACTCCTTGGTGTCCACACCTGTGGAATAGTAATCGGCTGCGCAGAAGTTTTCCCTCTCTCTCTTTAGCAAAGACAAAACACACACAGGAAGCATCTTATAGATATTATTGTCTATGTTTTCTGTGAAGTTAGTGGTTTGTTATATTCACTTATTCGGCATGGTGGGTGACCCAAGCCTTTAGTTGTTCAAGTGGAACAATTGCTTTTATTCAAATGTTTGCTGGAGGCAGGTTTTAGAAGAGAAGGACATGTTTATGCTGATTTCCTGGGTTTAACCTCTTGTGTTTGTTTGAATTTAAATCCCAGAGTAATTTTCAATTGAGAGAGAGACCGAGAGAGGAAAAAGAAATGTATTTAATAAATTAACAGTACAACAGTACAATTCACAGCGAATGGTTCTGTGAAAGTGTTTGAAGAGGTAGTACGGGAAATTCTACATTTATTTGGTAAAGGTTACAGTTTGGAGCAAGTTGTTGTGTAGTTTTGTGGCTTTTGATGCGTTTTGAGGGTGTAAACATGCTCGAAAAATTCACAGAATTCCACACACATTCCAGAAATAGCATAACTACAAGACACAAGGTGGTCATACCAGAACAAGTTCTCATCCAGACAAAGTTTTTAAATTTGATGAGGTTTCCAGATGTGCTGTTCCCGCTCTTCTGAAGCACACAAAAACTGGTAAAGTAGAAGATTCTAGACGGTAGGCCAAAGTAACTTGCAACGCTGTAGATTCAAGACACTTCAAGCTAAAACAGAAGACAGCTGGGGTGCAGAAAAAGACAAGTGGGTGCTCTGGATTGATGGGTAAAAAATGTAAATACCTGCAGAAGGGAGTTTGTTCAACAAAAGGCTGGGGAGCGGTCCAACAATGAGTTTCTGCAGGAAACAGTGAAACATCGTGGAGGTTCCTTGAACAATTTCTACATTTTTTGTAGCAAATGGAGCTGGAGATTCTTTGAATATTCATGAGATTCTCAATGCTGACAAACAGACGCCAGGAAGTCATTCCAAACATTTTGAGAACTAACCAGAGTTCCTTCAAAAACAAGTGTACCTAGAAGAACTGCTGCTGTTTTGAAGGAAAATTGTGGTCCCACCAAATATTGATTCTTTTTTCTTCATTCATGTTATTAATTGATCAAAATAAACGATTCGTGTGCAAAACTACGGACATTTGTAAAACATTTCCCTTCCCTTTATCTCTGTCATATCAATAGGAACATTTTCAACAGCAGCATTTGTGATCCTGTGCATTCCCATACGAAACATATTCAGGTTCTAAAGTGTACATCTCCTCAGAAACATGTTTCAAAAGTTTTACAGACATGCACACTCAAGGTTAAGACAACACTTCCTGTTTGTGCTGCAGCTTGAGGTGGCGGTGGCGGTGGCTCAGGCTCGTATTCATAATATACTTGTTGTGACTATATTTGAACTTTCGACTTGTACGGGAACACCTTCAGGGTCCAGTCGTTTCAGCCAAAAGCACACATCCTATTTTTCCCCACACATGGAGCAATTTCTCCACATTATTCATAATGCTACATCCTTCTGTACCTGTGAAGCTGCTCAGAGTGTTCCACTACATCTGAGCTTTTCCGTCAAGATTCTTTTCCCCATAAAATCCTTTTCAAGTGTATTTCACTCATGTCAAACCAGTGCCTCAGAGCTGACTTTAGATCTATATAGAAGTAAAAACAGTGCTATGAGTTTAAGTACAGTGTGAATATGAGTCTGAACAGTTTCTTGAGTTAGTTTGGGTGAACAGTGAAATATTTCAAGCTGTTATTTCTTGAAACTCCACCATGAAAAGTATTGAATCAAAATTCTATATGAAAAAATATGTTTTTAAACATCTGTTTAAAAAGATCATTCAAAGAGCAATTCTTTTTAATCTGCTTTTTATCATTTTGTACTATTTTGTAACATTTAGGGTGTTTTCACACCTCTAGTTTGTTTAAATTAATCTGGACCAAAAGGAATATTTTAATTATAAATATCAGATATTGAAATCTTTTGTTTTACTTATATTATATACACTCAGACACTCACATGCATATGAATACAGTGAACCCTCGCTATAACGTGGTTCATCTTTTGCAGCTTTTGAATGTTTTTTTTTTTTTTTTTTAACAGTTCATTATGTCCTGAATTGCTGATTGGCTAAGGGACTGTGGTCTAGAAGTGATTTTTTTTCTTTGGCAACATTTCCATGCCTCATCTTTGTGTAACATTTAAAATGTTAATAAAAAAAACATAATAAATGTTGAAAATGTCAACGGAACTTTCTGCACCTACCAAAGCACCTCCTGAAATTTCAAAAGGCAGAGAAGATGCTAACCATCACAGAAAAGTTAAACGTCTGGACATGCTGATGGCAGGTAGAAGTTACGCGGTTGTAAGGCACCATTACATAAGAAATAAATCTTTGGTTTGTTCCATAACACGTGAAAAAGACACCCTCACCTTATTTAAAATACACTTAAACTTATTATTTACTGTATTTTGATCTTTGGTTTCTTAATTATAAAAATAAAAAAAAAAGCTGACCACTTCATGTTTTTCGCTTATGGTCTTTTTGGAATGTAATGCCCACAATAAAGAAGGTTCACTGTACTGAATATTATTGACAATATTGCTATTCATATTACCATATTGCTGAAAAAAAAGCTGTTGAATAATATAAAATTTATTTATTTATTGAAAAAATTAAGTACACAGCTATATGCAGTGATACGTCAAATAATGCCACTTTCATCATCTTACTGATGTCTTACTAGCATTATTCGTAGCAAATTGATCTATCGGTCTAACCCCTGGCACCTTTTACTATATGAAACTCGGATAACAAACACGTTTGACCGCGAGCTGCCATTAGAAACACTGCTTAGTAAACAGACACACGCAAACTCAAAATGCCACTTGCAAGTGAGTGCAGGCTGTATTCATTCAAAAAGCTTGTTTTTGTCGTTTTTATTAGTTTTTGTTCAAATCAGAGTTCCCACTACAAACTAACCACTCTGGAGTTCATTTGGAATCATACCAAGACCACCTCCTCACGCAGCTCGCTTTATAGTTCGGATGTTGCCTTCTCCCCTGCCCGAACGAACCGTACTAAAAGGGAAAGAAAACTCTACTTGGATTGAATCAAATTAAATAAATCAGCTATGAAAGCACCCTTAAACGAACACTTAATCAACTGGGTTTTCCGGAAATTGAAAGAAATGTTAAACTAATTGATTAGTGAAAGCAAAATCCGTCTTATGTTTCTGCCCGACAATCCATGACTTTAAAGTTATTTTGAAAACTTTTAGCAAATCAGAATCACATTAATCTTAACCGTTTAATTAGGTTCATTCTGTTCTACTGGGGAAAAAAAACTCAATTGTTTTGATCTGATGATTTCTTGGACGCAGCGTTTGGATTGATATTTATCGAAACGGAGGCTGGGGGAAGAATCAGATGGATGGTTATGGTACGGTTGTCAAAAGCCTGAATGCCTCCAATTGTCAGATGCATCTCAGGCTTTCAGCAGGCAAGATGAGCATGATTACATAATTATGTGTGCAAAGTGCCTCCGAGGGTCCAGCAAGTGGTGCATACAAGAGCTATTATTTACTTTAGGCAACACAGAATACATGATCAAATGACCTGTGCAATCGCAAGTGCTAGAGATAAACCACATTATCTCCTTCCGTAACTTCAGGGTGGATTATTATTTCCCATCATTTGGTTTTCAAACACAGCCTAAGTGTGGAAATGCATTGCGGGAACCGTGAAAACATGAATTGTTGCTTTATACAGCAGTGTTCCAGTGTTTTGTTTAGGTTCAAAGGGTGAACTCAGCTCTATGGTTTGCATTTCTAAAATGGTTTTTCAAGAAACTGGTTTAGTGGTACTTGAAAAGCAATAGTCTTTTCATAAACCTAGAGGATTGAAATCAGGTTGTTCTTTACAGCCGTAAAGTATGCAGTCCTTCACACAAACAAACAGCCGTTCAAAGTACTTCTTTCTTCAGGAATACCACAAAAAGATGCTTTTCAAACAAAATATACACATCTTTCGCTGTTTGGTAGTTTCACTATGAACCTTTCAATTTCAATTCTTCCAAACATATCAATAAACTGGTGGAATTTGACACCAACGCCTGCTTGAACTTGAATAGGCATTCTAGTATTCAACTCTAGTCCTTTTATTGTATACCAAAGATGGTAAAAGGTAAGCTAGAAATACATAAAATAGGCATAATTTCTAAGTTAGAAATTTTAACAGTTGTTAAAACTGAAGTAAAAGAGAATGGCAGTCATGCCGCCAAGGAGCAAAAACTAAGTATCAGTAATCCACTGTCCAGCATGACTTCAGAGTACAACAAGAGTCGTCGACAATCTCTCCGTCCACCACTATCCGAAACCTTGGAGTGATCTTCAATGAGCAGCAAACATTCAAGGAGCACATGGTTAAAACTGCTCGATCATACAGATTCACTCTGTTTAGATCAGACACCTCCTTACAGAACATTCAACTCATCTTCTTCATTACCTCAACCCCACGTATGCTCGTCTGTACCAGAACCGGAAGCCTGCTGCTACTGCCACTTGTGACCAAACTTGGTAACTACCAAAGAAGAAACATTGTACTCAAAGTAAAACAAATTATTTAGGCCATGTCTTTCTACAAAATATGAAAATGATTGATCAAACAACAATGAACTACATTGACAATAATGTTATCTTCTGCTAAAATCTGTTAACACACTCAAATAATATCGAAAGATGTTAAATCTAAAAAGAGAATTTTACCGAATACAGATCACTTTTAATCTATACACACAAGACCAGTTGATGCTACCCACAGCATGTATCTGGGAGCTTTTTTTAAGTAGAACTCATCTCTATGCAGTTAGATGTTTTCATCAAAGGCATACAGAAACTCAAAGAGTGCATTTGCGCACTACTGAAAATTCAAATGATGAATATGACATGGTAGAGTTTTATAACTGTAACTGAAACACGCGTTTGCCAGCCTTTGAGACTTTTTCAGAACTCTTTGTTTTTACAGCGGACTGACCCAGTTCCATCAGAAAAGCTTAGTAGTGCAAAATCAATTCATTACTAAACATCAGGCAATGAGTACACAGCTTAAATATGGTGTTCTGGAGATAAATAAACATACTGTTGTCAGGGATTCACCAGCATTTAGAACCCCAAGTCACAAGAACCGACCAAACACCACCAGCTGCTCACCAACCAAGCACATCTTTACACAGATTACCTGATTTCCTGCATGCTACCTGCTCCTCTCCAGGAGTCCAGCATCAGGTCCATAGTTTCTTGGTATTCTTGATTTAAATTTCTCTCCCACACCCGTAGCCAACTCCTTACTCTCTATGAAGCCCTTTTCTTGTGCAAATTGGATCTGTAGGGGAAGCAAAGTCAACACTAAACTTAAAAACAATAAAAATGTGATGCTCCTTATGAGAGTCTAACATTACGTGTAACATTACTGGCACATTATTCAGGTAAACTGACCTTTTTTGTTATTTTAAAATATGGAAATATGGCATGAAATCTAACAATCGCTGGGTCAATTTTAAACTTTTAGAAATGACAAAATTATTTGCATTTGGTGGTCTCTTTGGGCGCGTTGGCAGCCATCTTGCTACTTCTTTCCAAATATACCACACAGCTGGTGCGCTACGTAAGTTAAGTTTACGTGATCTCGGTTGAGATGGACACGTGATCACGCAGACTCCGCCCACATTCTTCCAAAGGTGTTTGGGAAAGTGGTGAAGTAGCAGCTGCATACTCTTGCAACTGGGGGCTACGTTCAAAACTATTTGAGATACCCCTTCACCTCAATTGAACACCCAAATGAGGGGGTGGTGGTAAAGGATAGATATGAAACTTAGCCTTGGCTTTGGTTCCTCTCCTTCCTGATTCCTGTCTTTGTTCCCTTGGTTTCCCCTACACTCAGTGGCCATGATTCATACAAACATAGTTATGAGTATTCGTGCTATTGATTCTAAGGGGCAATATCATTTTGTTTTTACTGATAATTCTGGTTACTCTGGTCTCCCTGTAGAGCTGACAGTTGCAAATAAACTAAGTATCATTGTAAAATATAGCTCATGGCTTTGTATGACTAGACATTTAATTTTATGTTTATTTACTCAAAAACAAAATAAATGTATTCATTGTCCTGAAGGGTTGATGCATCCACAACTATGGGATTGGCAAAGTCTTTTTTTTGGAAAAGTTATTTGTTTTTAAAAATGTTTCCCACAAAATAAATAATTACAAGAAAAATATTAATCTAATACTCCCTCATGGTCAGAGTAAACAGGTACATACAGTTTTCACTGGGCTTTCCCTTATCTGATGGCCCTCAAGTGAAAACAGGGTCCAAAAATGTTCTCCTTAAAAAATAATATTTTTTTTTTAAACAGCGCTATTTCCCTTACATAAATCTTCTTGTCTCTAGCCATGAGAAAATATTTGTTTTAGGGTCAAAACAGACCTGAGTCTTAAAACATTTTTTAAAAATGCAATACCAGATGCAAATTTTGGGTATTTAATGGATGTAAAGTCTATAGTATAGTTACATTTGTCTTGCCAAAAACCACTCCAATATAAATGATGTAGCAGCTTTTGGTGCCCCTGGACACTAGGGATGGTTTTATACCAAACCGCTTGGTTCACCCTCCTCTGTTCAGTACACCCTGGTGAACCGCTGTTTTTCGGTTCCTCGTTTGAATAACTCCCGTATGTATGATTATTAATTTCTTATTAGTTTTGAAAAGGCAGATGTCAGGGAACAAAAGCACATCCGCGAGCAAATGTCCAATCAATGAATTGCTCCTTTGTATAAATATCCAATCAGTGAATCCTAAAGTTAGAGGAGGGCGGGACTTTGTGTGTTTCTCACAGCCAGAGAGTACTGTCAGCGCTGAGGAGACAGCGTTTGTTTTTTTGCTGGCTTTGCAGAAGAATACGACAAAGATGGAAAAAAAAAACGGTGAACAAAATGAGCCAGCAAAGTTTTATCAGATGTTATTATGCAAAAAGCCACATATGAAACACAAGCGCTCTTCTGCGCAGTCTTCAGAATGCCTGGATCATGAACATTGTCCAGTGTTTACTTTCCACACCTTGGCTCATGTGACTTTGTGTTCCACAGCTTGCTCCAATCTCATCCAGGCTACCTGCTTCCTATGTTAGCAATTCTGACAGCCCAAAAGAGACACAGCCAACAACCAATCAACCATCAGCTGACAATCACCCCGGTGAATCACCTATCCAACCGGAGCACACTTCCAGTCCTTTTCCCTCAGTTAAAAGACTCATCCATGCACCTTTTCAGTTGTCAGACCTATGGTTCACACACCCCGACTCTCCATGATCGCTGCTCTATTGGATCTCCTTGCTCTCTCTGTGTCTCTTCTTGGTTGAACCATCACTCCATCTGTTCCTGTGGAATACTTTCCACCACCATTTGAAGACATAGGTTCACCTGTTTCTTGGCTCTACTTCCTACTACTGATACAGCGCTAAGTACACTCATCTTTAAGGGACGTTATTCTTCATTACTGGTGGAAATAAATCTGTTAAACATTCCTCATCGTAAGTCCCTCCTAAGCCACATTCTCACCAACCCCAGTGCCCACCAGCAACTTCTGCACCATACTCAACTCTGCAATGTCCACAGCCTCAGTAGCTACTTCTATCCCATCCTGACCTCAATCACAGACTGGTAAACCTTTGGGTTACCGGACTCCCGGTACTGACGAAGCTCCCTAGAACAGCAAATCTTGAGAAGGTGGCAACTATGTTGAGAATCTGATCAATCTGTGACTTCAATCTGAGGTCCATTTCAGCAGTTTACATTCAATAGAAGCCTGTTGCATATTTGCTCTTTTGTAAAAAACGAGAATATTATCAATTAATATCAAACTCCTCATTTGAGGCAAAGCAACAAGGAAAAAGGTAACTTTTCTGCATCAACAAGGTCTAACTCAAGGAGAAAGATTTCAAAAAGTGTTTTAAAAAGATACATGCATATCTGCTCTCTAAAAAACGAGAATATTATCAATTAATAATAAAAAACTTCACATTTGATTTTGCTGTTGTGGAAAGTATTTGGTATGCAGTACTAACTATGAAATATTGCTGTTATTAAATCACTGAAGTTATTGCAAGGGCTAGCATTGCCATTGCTTCAAATTGATGTAATTGCTTTAAAGAGTTACTGAACTCAGTGGACCACTTTTAAGCTGGATGGATTTACAGTGTTCGTTTTAGGCCTCACCAACGACAGATCCGTTTTTATTGCATTATTACAAATGTCTCTGGGAAATAGACGAGGTATAATTAGACCAATTAGGTCTGTTCAGTGATTTTAATGCACCCATCTGGAAAAGACCATCTGAGATTCTTCAGTCAAACCATTCAAACTTATTTTTTGACTCAGAGACAAGGTGAGAAAATGATGTTTAACGACAGTGAATACATTGGAATTGTTCTAAACAAACAATGACCTGTGTGAGCAACCTTCAGCGGCTTTGTTAATTAACGCTAAATGGTTTCGTTAATGACGTTATCTTGCTGTATGAATCCACTTTCAAGGCTTGCACCTCAATAGTAAGCATATAAGCAGATGGCTCTTCTCTTTTCAATTATGTCAAGAGGCTAATTATCAAAATGTCATGAGCTAGGTACAAAGAGTCACTCTCTCTTTCTCACACACACAGGCTTTGAAAACAAGGGGGTTCTGAGATCTAGCACCTGCGGCTCAGCTCAATTCAGCTCTGGGTGCACCCTCCAGGGCTCGCACTCTTTACAGGATCTCTGCACGCAATTAGAATAATGTCTTCTAACTGTAGAATGGTGGAAATTAATATTTCAGAGATTCTCTTTGCTCTGAGAGAATAAAGGAGGACGAGTTCAAATGAGACCAGAAATGCGCAGATCTGTTGCGCTTCCTGAGAAACTTTTTCAAACGATTTGGAATAACTTCATAAACTTCACAGGAACCTTCTTTATCTTTGGAGATTGTGAACACAAAACATGTTTGTATTCAGCAAATATCCATTTGTTCTTTATACTGCGCATATTTAAAAAAAAATATTTGGAATCCCCTCTTATACTTAATTTTTAGGGTCCAAAAAAATAGCGGCTCAAAAAATAGAATGGGTCACACTTTGGCAAACTGCTTTTGCTTCTCTTTAAGATAATGCTACAGACAACTTTATATGTGCTCTATTTTATTTGTTCCATTCCGAAATTGCATTAACTTAAAAATATGTTTAATTGTCATTTGCTATATTTTAAGGGGCAAATATATATGTAAAAATATATACAATTAAGATTTTATTGATGTAAAAACAATTATCATGTTGGTTTGTCAAAGCTGGGTTACCAAAACGGCCTTTGAAAATAAATGGGAAATGGCAACAAAAATATTGTCAAGATGAAACGTCAGAGTAGATTTGATTATGTTAATTGTAGTAACCAATACATTTTTTATCACTGACAGCTCCCTAGCAACTAAAATGTTTAACTTAGCAACCAAAATCTCAAATGTAGCTCAGCTTTGGTTTATGATCAGTATGAGGGGTTGGTTCAACTGTATAGTGACAAAGGCAACATTATGTCACTGACCCCTCCATAGCAACCAGGCTGCTTACCATAGCAACAAACCTTGCTATCTCTGTCTAAGCTTCGGGAAATTGGTAAGAAATGGAGATTGGTTTTTGTCACTTTTTGTTTTATCTTTTAATATCACATTTAAATGTTTAATGATATCACTGACCTGGCAACCAAAGTGTTTACCCTAGCAACCACATTTTCTGAACTTTATCTCAGCCTTGAAATTAGATAGAGACATTAGGCAACTTTAAATGACACTGACCTCTCCATATCAACCAGATTGTTTACCATATCCACCAACTTGGCTATCTCTGTCTGAGCTAAAGGAAATTATTGAGAAATTGGGGTTGGTTTATGTCCCTCATTGTAACATTAGCTTTAAACAGCACTTTACAGGCCAACGTCAAAGTTTTTGTGCAAACGTAAGCCATCTTGTATTTGCTCTGATTCAGTTTTTAGAACGATTTAAACAATTTCTTTAATAAACTACACGAGTAACTTATATCACTGATTTCATGATGTAAAAATATTGTAGCAGGTTTGTTGAAAACGACTCATCAAAGACTCAAGCATGTCAAAAGAATGCAAATTAGCATTCAGGCTGATGATTTGACATTCAGCGATGCGCTTTTGGTGACATTGATGGAGCGTTTGGGTTTAAAGGTATGATGCATGATGTGTCTCCCAGACGACAGATCTCCAGACACTTCCCTCTTCACATCTTCAGACCCTTACACAACATCCCAACGTTTCTGCTTTTCACTCCTTCATTGAAATACCTCACGTTTGATCTTTTCTGTGTTGTTAGCAAAGGAATGGTTGAGGCGCAGGTAGGTGTAGATTGGCAGTAATAAGGGCTGTTTGTCACCTTATGGAACTCATACACCTTCTCTCCAGCAACACCAAAACCTTTTGCTCTTTTTTTGAAGAGAAAGTATGAGCTCTGTTTGTCTTTTTTATATATAAATATCCACAGTATTGTTCAAAATGTTTCTATAAGCAAAGAATGCTTTCTGATGAGGAAAAGTTAAACTCTGCTAGTAAGGAGAGGTTGAGAAAGACAGTTTCTTGGCATGACAGGATTGAGGCAAAGCAAATAGGAACAAGGTAGCTTTACTGCATCAACAAGGTCTATCTCAGAGAAAGATTTCAAAAAGTGTTTCCAGCAGTTTCCAGATGTGTTATTCAAGCAAACAAAGATACAGATGCAGGGGTGGCCAAGAAAACTTGTATAGATTATGAGTACAATAATGAGGGTCTTTAGGCAACAGTTAAGCATGGCGGAGGTTGGGACAGCATTTATGCAAATGGAATTGGAGCTTTTGCCAGGATTAATAGTAGACTACTTCAGGGTAAAGAAGGACAAGAAGTACTGGATGTGTCAGGGATTACATGAAAAGAGTTCACAGTTCTGTGGTTAGTTCCTTCCAAAACTATTTGCAAGTTTAACTGGAATAATTAGCTGCTGCATAAGTTGGTCAGACCATATATTAAGATTTAAATTAGATTCTTCTTTTGTTCATTCAGTGCAATATTATTAGCGATTTTGAACAGTTTTTATATGTTTGACCAGAATTGCATTTGTGAATGCACACCTGCATGCTTTTCAGTTAACAAAAGAGTAAATCAAGTAGTAAGCCATAGCCCATACACATCACACTTCTCAATTCATAAGTAGGCTCTTCCGTTGGAAGTGCTGTGAGAAAATCTACACTTTTGGAATAATAGTAGATAAAAATAAGATTTAAATTTGGTAAAAACTGGATAAAAAGGGTAGTAGTTTTCAATGTAAACAAATGTTTGACATGGAGGAAGTCAAAATAAATATGCTTTGATGTGCATTAAAAGGGCATAAAAATGTATACACCAAATGTTGTGTCCCAAAATAACTTGTACAGGTAACTTCAATTCATAGCTCTAACAACATAAACCAAGTTTAGTTAAATGTTTTTTAGACTGTCTAAGTTTTAAGGGATTAATCTGCTTTTTAATCGGCATGTTCAGAATATAGCCAAATCTATAAATGTAGGAAAATCCAAGGTCGGTTCAAGGTTTTGAGTTCAAATTTGGTCTGGTTACAGTTGATTTTTTTCCACTGTTTCAAAATCACAGGAGAAAGGATCTGTTGAATCACACATTCAGGAACCGTTTGTACGTCAAATGAAAAATATGGTGGAAATGGTTTCAATCAGTTATGGTTCCCCTTTGGTTTTTCCTTTTTTAAGGACCCTAGCAACAGATTTCCTTTAGTCGCATATTGTAATAAACTTTCATTGTTGCTGCTGCCACCTGCCATGCTATAGACCTTTATAGTGAAGTGTGGCTAATGAATGATTCTATTATGTAGAGTGTGTTGGTTATAAATAAATACACGTAGCAAAAAACTATTTTATTTTTGCCATTTATTTTATTCGTACTATTTGAATTCCTGGATGAAATAACCTCTGTAATAGGTTACTAATAATAGGTTATTAATAGGTTTTTTATGTGTCTTTACGAATCATAATTTTAAACAATTATGGATCCATAATGTGCAACATTCATTGCTCTAAAGCAATGCTTGTTTTAGCTCACATATGAGATAAACGTAAATATGATTGAAAAATTCCCTGTGATTTATATATAGTTGAGATGATGTGGGACTTCCCACTTTTATTTTGAAGGGGTTTCTATTTTCTGTTTCCCCCTCCATGTTTGTTTGTTCAGCCATCTTGACTTGTGGTTATGTGTGTGTGTGACTGAACGCAAGTTGTCATTAAGGTGTATTCATGCATTCGTAGCAACGGAATATGTTTGATTTTTTTATATTATATTTCATACTCGTTGATATTGTATGCTTGCAGAAAAACAACATGTAATGCCATGTCACGTTGAACTCAAGTAAAGAGTTGGATTGAGCTCTGCCTCCTGTCTGCTTCTTACCAAGCTCTGTAGTGGAGTAGCCTACAGCCTTCAAGATTACTTTGTATATACAAATAACAAAATTTGGTCCTTCGAGCCGGAAGCAAAATTCACCATGGAAAGGAGCAGCAGAGTGAATCATTCATGGGTCGGCCTCCAAGAACCCATAATATCCAAACACATCTACAGCAGTACCCTTGACTAAGTTTCCTCTACCAGACCCAACAATATTTGATGTCCCATACTCTAACTCGCAGCTCATGGGTAACTCGTCTCTGAAACAGTATGGAGCCAACCAACTTTCAAGCCACATAGCAATATTGGAGCAGGATTGTACTGTCCCTGATGATTTCTCCTTTTGGGTTGAGCCTGGCTATACAATATATAGCTGCAATATGCTTATAATCAAAAGAAGTTCTTACAAAATTGTACTCAAAAATTGTAATTTTAGCCTCTAAATAAAACTGGGACTAGAAACAAGACATCCAACTCCAACCCACTTAACCAGACAAGAACAGTTTGAACATTACTCAAAGTGGTTTTGTGTGTAATTCAAAAGGGATCTTATTGGTTAAACTAACAAATGTATAATTAACACCCGAGTCAATCCCATCATGCAATGTGCTAATTCACATTTAGATCTTGCGAATGATTGTGTGAAGTCCTTATCGAGGACCACGTTTGGAATGGAGTTAAGCTGTGATTTGAGAAAGAGCCAGACCGCTGCACACTCCAGCTGTGTGTCTGTCCCACTGCTTCAAGCTTTAACCACACGGTCCACAGTGTGCTTATAAGGGTGATGAAATAATCTACAGTAATTTCAGTAAGTTTCAAAGAATGCGTACAGCTGCAATGCTGTGATGCAAATTTAGCAACTATCAAGTGCTTCCATCTTTTAGCATTACAAAAGAGCTCGACCAGTTGACTTCCAATCAGTGTTCGGTCTTAATTGCGACACATTTTTCTATTTTGGGGATTCCAGAACTCCTTCAAAGCCCTCTACAAGCAGTTAGTATTAGATCCTGGCAGTGTTTATCGTGCTTAATTAAGCTAATGTCCACAGACTCATTGATATTAACTGCTGGCTTGAGCACACGGCAAATAGGAGGAAGGGGGGGAGGGGCAACTTTGTCTTTTGCATTCGTTTATGTAGGGAACATTTTCAAGACAGTACAGGCTGTGCAGATTAGATTCTGTGACGTAAAGTTTTGATTTCTTGGCCATTTTTCAGAAAGTGTGAGTGACAACACAAATCTCAGCAGCCTTTAATGCACCAACATTAATTAGAAGCAAGCAGGCCGCAGGTGAGGATGGGTACTTTGACCAGTCACTCAAACCCTTGAAGTTTCTGTTGTTATTAAGATTCAAAGGCTTTTGTATGGTTCATATTTTCTGAAAAATTGGCCAAGAAATCAGAAACCTTTCCAGGGTCTGTCAACTTATGAGCACGACTGCAGTGCTGTAAACAAGCTGTGTTTTATAGTTAAAATAAAGTCATTTATTAGTGCTTGTCAGCATTGTAATACACATGAGCGATTACAGGTTAAGTCAGGCAATCTGATTATTAACAAATGAGAGTTATTCTTAAAACTAATATTATGAGTCAGAGAAATGCTGATTTAAACAAAGCATCATGAATAAACATAGCGTTTAGCATTTAATAGGCCCATTAGGAAGCATGTTTGAGTCTTTATTTAATACCACATTAAATCTATTTAATAGTACGTATTTCCCTTGGTGACTGGAATATCATTACGAGGCTGGTGGTGGGTGTTTTTTCCTCGATATAGATGTGCAGTGTCTATGTTGCTGGAAGCCAGTGACTTCTAAATTAACTGCACACTGCTGAAAATATTCCTAGTAAGCATGGCATTCTGAGTCCTGCTGCAGCAGTGATAAACTCATAACACATTTTGGTTTCAGCAGTTCTTCTGCACCTTGTAATGTTTTGATCATAAAGTTAATCAGAATCCTAGATATAGATAGACAATTTTAGATGTAAACATTCCCCTTTGACTACATCCTTTAATTCAAGTGCAAGAAAGAATGAACATCCTACTTTAAGCATTTATTGAGTAAAATATAACATTTTTAACAGTGAATGTTAAAAAAACAGCTCTAATAAACAATGTAATTCATGCAAAGAATGATTTCAATGAATTCACAGTTCTTATGAATCATTTAGTGTGAGTTCTGATTCCAAACATGCGTTCTGTGATTGAACACGAACTAAACAAGAAATCCAAAAGTCCAGTATAGTCAGCTAAAACCCCTTAAAACCATGCATTTGTTGACTGCTGCAACTATGGCTTCAATACAACGGATTTAGTTATTAAGGCAATAAAGATTTTAATGTATTCTGTATTCAAATGCTACATTGCAATCCCAAATCTCAAACTACACCTACGCATTATTAAAAAGCTTAAAATCAGTTTAGCAATTAACCAGAACCAGTGAACCCAGTATCCAGCTTACCATTACTGACTAGAGTTTAAGTGGATGTATTTTTCTAAATTGATTAAAAAAACTCCTTGGAGTGTCTAGGTCCATCTTTAATTTCCAGAGTCTTTTCTCAGTCCATCTGAAACCATGTAAAAGTGACAACAGGTATTGAGTTATAGACACCAAGAGTTGAAAACTAGACAGGAACCATATTGAAAACTGTATATCTTCCGAATCTAAGTGAGCACAGCTCAACTAAAGGTTTTCATTCAGTCTCCCTTTCCCTCCATCTATCTCTTTTCAGGATCTGCAGCAGTATTTGGAGTATAAGAGTGCTTCCAAATAAAGAATGTATCAGAAAATGAAACCCTGTCCAGCATTTTAGCATATACAGTTCAAAGCGATATGAAAACTGCCATCGTAACCATGCCAACAGCTGCAGTTGCTTGATAACTGGAGCCATTTGCAGGATGTCATAGAAATATGTTTAATTTACTGGGCTGCAGTTCTTCACCGAGTTAAGCCTGTCCTCCCATCTTTCTCATTTGTTTCTTACCCTTCACTTTTGAATATTCAATCACACATTTTTACATTTTAATGACGTGTCCCATTCCCTTCCCTACCATTGCATAGCTTCCCCATCCTTGTCCACCGCATTGCCTTGCATTCCCTGTCTTTGTCCAGTTAACTTCCTTTCCTTGCATTCACTGTTCATTCTTGCAAAGCCAGTCCCATTCCCTTCATCGTCTTGCTCTCCATATTCCTTTGGATAGTAAGTCCCTTCCCGTCCCTTTTCGGTCCCTACCCTGTCTTACTTTCCATTTTTACATCCACATCTAAAACCCTTGCCTTGCATTCTCAGTCCCTTGCCCCTTCCATTGGCATGCATCCTTTTCCATTTAATTTCCTTGCCTTGTATTTCCCCTCCACTCCCTTTCATAGCCAGTCCCTGCCCTATCCATCCACCCACATTATTTATTCCATGAAAGTAAATTAAAAAGACTACAACTCAATCAATCAATAAATACAATAGAGTAAAATTCATTGATGGACACGTTTGGATTGGAGATAATGTCGAACCAAAAGCCTCTGCTATGTCTGTGAAATATCCTGTCTTCAAAGCTACCATCTTTATGCCAACGTTAAGTTTTTCAAAGAGGATTAATTCTTGGGTAAATATTGCCTCCAAAACAGGATCCAGTGAGCTGTTCCTTTGATTTAGATCAAGACTGTTTTGATGCCCCCTAGACTTCCAGAACACTTCCTTTACAGCTGCCCTCTTGAGCTTGCAGATAACATAAAACACTTTGTTCCACAGCCCTAAATCTTACAGACCAGTCTTCTCCTCAAAGGACTCAACGTGTAATAATATTATATTCTGACATATCGGTTGGTGGATAAATGGCATTTTTTTGGCACAAGGTCAGCTTTATTTTGTTTACCAGCTTCATTCTCTCATAAAAGTTTAAATAGCTCCCAGACCTGCAGCGGCTATAGTTTTATTTGTGGAGGTTCCTCACAACACGCTGACAATCAATAGTTAATTAAAGGCCAGCAGACTGAACAGAAGACTGAGATTCGGAGTTTGTGGTTTGAACTGGATGCCTCCGGTGATTTTTTTTTTTTTCGTTTCTTTGATACATCTGGCTCCTTCTATCACTAAATGAATTGTTGCGCTGATTGCAATATGGTGATTTACTCTGGTTGCTGCAGCAGTTGTTTTGAGAGAATTTAAGTTTTCCTGTAGCTAACAATGCAACGATCTTAGTCATCTATATCTTTCAAAAGAATATATGTCTATCTGGGAGTTTCCGGGTTTAAATGTCTGTGTATTGAGTTTTCTCTTGTTTATGTTTAACATTATTGAAAGGAAAATTTGTTTTCATTGTCTCTAAGCAATTTGGGTTGTACTTAGTGTTTTACAAAATCAGTAATATTTTTCTTGTTCTTGAGAACTTTTGCTTTTAGAAATTTGTTTTTTTTTTTTATCTTGTTGAATCTGTTTGGACAAGCAATTTATTAATAAATATCTTGACATTATTTAGTCTTGATTTTATTCCTATTTATTTAAAATGTGTCTCCTGTGTAATTTTATAAAAGTGAAACTAGCAGATTACTACAGTAATACAGCTGGGGTTAGGGTATACTCCCCTGGTTAATACTAAAGGAGCTCTGTTTGCACTAAGAGCCTCATAGCAACCATAGAGACAATGGAGAAAAACTACTCATCTCGCAGAACTGTATCTGTTTGAGCCAGAATACAATGAAAATTAGGTTTTGGAACGTAAAAGGCAAGAACATATGGCTGAACTGCTGTATGTTGCAGCATGAAATATTGGTTAAATGCACACAGGTACTACTTGTGTTCGGCGATTTGTTTAAAATAGCCAACCACAGAGTGAAAAGGGCATCTTCCACATTCTACAGTACGCTATTCTAAAAAGTAAGCTTTTTGGTTCAGGCTTAAACTTCACAAAATCATGACAGTTTTGCAAAGAAAACGGCAGAGTGCTCCGAAATTTTGGTGCCATATTGCAAAACATTTGATCCCCTGATTTTGGTATTGGAGGACCAGGAGGAACAAATATTGTTGGACTGTATTCTACAAGATACGGTGCAATGAGTGATTAGATTGATACTTAAAAGGTAGTCAGTGAGGAACTGAAGTTTTTCAATGTATTAAGTTGGAGAAAAGCCAGAGTTAAGAGAGTGCAACCTCAAAGTTAAAAGTCCATTGCATATACTAGACAGATTGTAGACAGCGTAAAAAGAATAGCGATAACCACAGCCTCCACCAATGAATGAGTCTCTATTCTAACTCCTTGTATTTTCAAACCACAATGGTCTAGATTCACAGAACTTCTCAAAGCAGCAGCTGTTCCTGGCTCACTTTACAATTTGATATAATGGGATCTGCGATTAATAGTGACAGAACTGATTCAAAACCAGTGGCATGTACGTGTGAGCATCAAAACTATACAGAGAGCAAAAAGTATGGGTTATTTGAGAAATGTCAGTACATTGAAGGTTATTTTAGAGGCTAAAAAAGGTGACTGGATGAAAACAAACAATAGCCTTGGAGACATGCCGTCATAAAGCTGTCAGTATCCAACACAATGTTTTTTCCCCTAGAATCCAGGGAGAGTAAATCATTTGAAAATGAACCTGATGTTGGAAAGCCATGGGTGGTAGCTGCTAAGAGAGTTTGGGGCAGATTTCTTGCAGCTCTACATTTTTGCTGGTCTCAGCATGTTGGCATTCAATCAGTCATATAGTGTCATAAAGTGTTTAGCTCAGCTAAGGGCACAAAAATGTACGTTTGTGTAGGCTCGGTTTAGCAAAGTCGCTCTAAACTAAAAGCAAAGTTCCCTCTTTGATTTGTTGCATTGAGCGAACATGCAAGGCTCCTGTCAAGCCTCCAGAATATACCCATCATATCGTTTTCAATCTCTGCTTTTCAGGGGTGCATCATTAAAGGCGAGATATCCTCTGTGGAAGTGGTTTACCTTCTTCCTTCAGAAAAAGGTAATGGTTGTAGTTTAAACTTTTAGAGGTTGTACATAGAGGTGTCCTTGAACCGTTTTGACTGAAAAAATATGAACTTTTAGATCTTATCACACCATTCGAATGGCATGATAACAACCTATCCAATTAGTTTGACTATATACAGGATGCATCACAGTAAACAAAATATTGCTAACATTTTTAAGGCTGGGGTAAGGGTGCAGTAACGGTGTAGTTGTTTTTTTTATTATTTGTATTGGAATTGGATGATAACAACAGACTCTACCTACTCAGTGTTGAAAGTTAGGGTGGTAGCATCTACTAAAGCAGATTAATATCTCCTGATATTGACCACTGAATGCCAACATCTGTTTACATTATATGTATTATTGAACACTGTAAAAAAGGAATTATATGGCTTCTTTGTAATGTGCATCACATTCCTTCTAAGGAAACTCGACAGAAAATTCACTTTTGAACATCTTGGATTCTTTTCTTTTCCTTTTTTATAATCGCAGAAGATGTTCTGCCTTTAGGCAAGTTTCCTGGCGTATTTCTTTAATTTCCAATGGTACTTCTTTTTCCGAGAACCACTTGATCTTGAGCCTTTCTTTCCTAAGGAGTCAAAGGTGTTTAATTATTAACCTTGAAGCTGTTATTTCTATATTATTATCTCGAACACAGAAGCATGCGCAATTTCTTTCCAAATCAAAAAGTCCGAGTCAAGAAGCGAGTCATTGGAGTTCAAGTCAAGTCTCAAGTGTTTTGCCATATTGTCAATTCGAGACGTAAGTCACCGGATTAATATCTTGAGTCTGACTCTAGTTCAAGTCATTTGACTCAAGAACACAACTTCGATTGAAAATGTTATAAGTTAAAATGTCACTCAGTAATGGTAATAACTTTAAAGCTCATATACGGTAATATTCCTAAATGTTGAACTATTTAGGACGGCATGGTGGTGCAGTAGGTAGTTGTGATCTTCCAGTTAGAAGGTTGGTGGTTCAAGGCTCACCTTCCTGGAAGGAGTTTGCATGTTCTCGATGTGCTTTCGTGGTTTCCTCTGGCTACTCGAGATTATGTGGTGGACTAAAGGTCTGTCCGAGGCGTAAATTCTGTTATAATAGTAAAAATGGAGCCAGTAACCATAAACCATAAAAACATGGGAGTGCTATCCATCTACCATCAAAACCATTTATCATATGTAATGCGGTTTTCTGACAATTTTCAATTTTATTTGACTAATGATTATGGGTCAGTTAGTTTTCATGAAAGTGTCATGTTAGTTCTGATTGTGACAACAATTCCTTTAATTTTCTTTGGATAATTAAGGATGCTAATTAAACAATTCTTGCTAATTAAAATACTTGATGGTACACCTATTTAATTGCCTCTGATTACGTTTATTCGCACATGCCATTATGCATTAGAGTACCTAAATGTTGTTGAGAAAAGCACAGGTTTCAGAGTGGAGAAGAAATAGCTCTTGCCACACAAGCTGTAAGTCTCAGCTTCCACAGGAAAAATAAGTAAAAAACACAAAAGCAATTAAATCAAGTTTGATTCCAGAAACGTTTGCCGTAAGCTTTCCCATTACACTAATCCCAACCAGGAAATTCCATACAAATAAGAAACCGTTATGACAGTCGGCAAACTGAAAGCACGGTAAATTACCAAGCCCAGAGAATGGATAGCTACAGTTCTTTTTAAAACTGCACAAAGGGAATTCCTCCCCCAGCGGCTGCAGATTTGGCAGCATGTTGTTTTTGTGTTTTGTTTGCAAAAAATTAACAAAAAGAGTTATGAATCCACATAAATGACTGATTCCTGATCGCAGAAACTGATTGGGTGACTAGACTCGCTCTCCCTGTGGGTGGGAACTGAGACTCAAGAGCAGCAGAGATATTTCCTTTCTCAGTTTATCTTCTTGTGTCTGACTCTGGCGCTAATATTAGACCGCTCAGATCCATCAGTGCTGCTCCGTGTGCTTCCTCTCAAATCACAGGCTAGCAGAGATAATGCAGTGTACTCTTGAAATGACTGTTTTTGCTTCGGTGGCTTTGTTTGACACTGTTGTATTTGGTTAGATCTATGTCTGGAAGTTAAAGCCTACATTTTTCTTTAATATTCATAAGATCAGCATCTATTTCGCCAACCAAGTTTTCCACATGATTTCCACGTTGCTGACACTTTTTCACAATTTAAAGCCAAACCAATTACAATTTAAAATTAATAACTTTCCGAAATCAATTTTTTTTTTAATTGGAAAGATATATTGATTCCTAGATACACCAGCCATGTAACCCTGTAGCCACAAACTGGTCAACCACAAAACCTACACAGAGTTACCATCTTTGTGCCCCAGGTGAGACGTTATATTAACCTTTTGAGTGTTTTTTGCTACTTTATTATTTTCTCTAATAAATTATCTTTAAAACTTTTTTTTTGTCTTCTTCTTCTTTTTTTTAAATTTTTTAAAATTACATTACACAATACTTCAACAAAAATCCTGAAATAACTTTATCTAAAAACCAGCGAACCTCTCCTAAACATTTTTCCAAGTACTTTTTATGCCACTGTGCTTTGTTTTGTGCCATAATTCTTCTAAAAACACGGGCCATATCACAGGTATTGTACTTCCAATGCTCATTTCTTCTTTTTCACCACTAGATGGCGACAATTTGGGGTCACTGTGCTTTACTGTACACGGTCGGAGAAAAAAAACAAAAACTCTCCATGACGACTTCTTCAGTCTACCGCTACTGTTCACATCATGGGTCCCCACCTCACCCTACCTACCTCTACTTCCTGGATGAAACTGGCTACCTCCTGTGGTTCTCTGGCGAATGCTCAGACAATTTCTCAGTTCTAATGATATTATTACATGCATCTGACCATCCTCTAAAAAGAGAGTCCTATTTCGGAATCCTGCATCATAAATAAAGTATTGTTGTTTTGTCTCTGAACCCTGGTATTTTTCCTCTACAGTGTGGCCTATGCATGTGACCTCATCATACGTTCAATATGTTCAGTGACCATGCCTTGTTCTTATTTCCTTTTAGTTCAACCTTCTTGCCTCATTTGTTTTTGTATCTCCATGTTCTGACCCAGCTTTTAGTTGCACATTTTCACACAAAACTGCACATCGTTTGTAGTTCTTCATTTGGAATTAAACTGGGTTTGAGAGAAAAAGGTAAGTTTTATTGAAAATCCTAACCTTCTCTAACAGGTTCTAGTCAAGGTGGCATATTTCTAAGAATAAAGATTTTATACTTATCCTTATAATTAACATTTGCTACCAGCTGGCTCTGTATCAGACCCGGGTTCCCTGCCTCGCTCTATCTGGGTTGAGTCTCAGGACACTCAGCCTGCTTGTGGAGATCAGAGCTGGAGAAGATGCATGGGCATCGGAAAGTAGGTGACTCACTGCGACTTTTTGACCTTAGTCTGTAAACACATCCCACCATCGATCCTTTTTGAGGTCTAGCATCCGGTCAGCTGTGGCAATATCAGCCCACCGAGCAGTGGAGTGTGGTGATCCGTGGAGTCAAAGAGCTTCTCGGATACCTACTTAACTCTCAGCATTAATGGGTCTCACAGAAGGGCTGGAGTTATTTCTTAATGCTGCTTCCCTCTTAACTCCAGCTGAATGACAATCAGCTCTGGTTTTTTCAAGCCTCTCTGAGACAGGGTGCACTTCATTAATGAGCAGACATTCCTTGTTTACTAGAATTAGCTCTGTATCTCCTGGCTGTGCAGCAGAGCTTAGTTAGCAGTTTTAATTGAACCTGATTTTGTTGAAAGGTTCTGATGTAATCTCGTTTTATGTTTTGTTGTCGTGTGTTGTCTTTGAAATACAAAAAAATAGCTTTTAATGGATAATAGAGAATGGGATTAAAACATATGCTGTTATCTCCATTGTTTGCAAAGAAATCTTCTAAAAAAAAGAAAAAGGAATGGATGCTGGTGTTCGTAATTGAGATTTTTTTTTTCGAATGTTTCATGAACTCAAATTTATTTGTAAAGCCTATGTTTGTGGTTAAATTATTTCCCTTATTTTGTTGCACATATCCCTCACTCAATTATCTACTACACCTGTGTCTAATCTCCTTGTTTTCTCATCCCCCTATCAGTTTCCTGTTCTCATCAGCTCTTCTTCCTCACTGTCAGTCCTACGGTTCAGTCCCCCTGACTCTCCATGATTGCTTCCTGGCTTCTTGGATTCTCCCATGCTTTTGCTGTGTCTCTTTTGGGTTTCAACCATCACTCCATCTGCTCCTGTGATTCACACACACAATGTCTAGTACCCCAAAGATCCCCCTTGTTTAATTGATTGTAAAATCTGTCAGTTCTTTGAAAGATTTCTGTGCATTTTAAACTAAAATAGTTTTTCTGTACTATGGGTGCTTGGTTTTTGTTAAATAAAAGTTTTAATTTCAACTTGGTGCTCGGAATCTTTCTTAGCTCTATATCATAAACATCTTATTTCATCATTATAAAGCCACTAAATACTAATTCACCTTCTGCTAAACTCTTAATGCATTAAATAAATTGGAGTCAATGGTGTGTTTTGGACACATTTTGTCAGAAACAGAATTGATGCGGTCAAGCTCAACTCTCAAAAATGTTGGGGCAAGAATTGGTTTTATAATGAACCCCTTTCTCTCATTTAAAAGGCTGTTTATAATAAGAGCCACGTTTTTCTTTCCCCGTTGTGAAAGGATAATTGGTTGCCAAACTGTTCATTTTATTGTGAAATCTGTTCAGTTCTGACTTGGACGAAACACAGACAACATTTCCACTTTGCCAGAGACTCATCTGCAAAAAGGCTTTGCCACATCTGGACAGGAATAATTGTTTTGCCATCACAAAAAGCTGTTCACTCTGGCCGCATTTACATACAAGTTCCATGGTATGCTGTTTAACGCAATCAGTAGAAAACATTTAGCTAGAGTTTCTGCCTCTTAACAAACATTTTCCAGAAAGCACTATCAAGTAATCCGCAGTTCATTATCATCCCAACTGTGACGGTTCTGGAGCTTATTTGTGTGGTTTCAGGGTGCTTGGCTACTCTACTAAGAATTGCAATCTTTTTGATTATCTTTTATGATATTTAAATGCTTAGACTGGATCAAATACAGAATTATCGCTATGTAGACATTTCTTGAAACACACATTTTACAGAAGTCAAACTTACCTTCTATGGACATGGAGAATGTAAACAAGGACCTGGGAGGGAAGCTGCATTAAGGAGAACCTTACTTTTTTATGGAGGTAGGAGGTGAAGTGGTGTGTTTATGCAGGAGACAGGAAAGAGCTGAACTGTTGTGGACACCAGGTAGTGGAACGTCTACATTTAAGCAGGAGATAATTTCAATCCAGGAATAAGAAAATCACTGGGGATCTTAAATAAAGCTAACTATCAGGCAAGGAGCCCACATTCTGGGAGAATAAGGGACAAGAGGCTGGCTCAAAGGAAAGCTGAGTGTTTTAGGGAAGAGGAATAGTGCTTATAAGACTGGTGATTGGTCGAGGGAGTGACTGTGGCGAGTGGTTTCAGGTGAATCTTGTGATTGCAGATTGGTGATGGTGTTTCTGCTGGAGGTACTAGAGTTTAATGATGTGAATGACTACATTTAATCAATAAATGGAACCACAGGAGCTTGTGCAATGTTTTTTTTTGGCTATGATCTCAAAATAAGACACCAAAAAGCAATTCTCTGAAGAGTGCTTCCAAAACGCTATAAATCCATAAATTGAGGATGAAGATTTCCATGTTTCAAATCATGAGTTTCTAATTAAACAATTAAATCTACATTTTGATTTAAACTATTTATTAAGAAGACCTTCCTACATAATAATAGAAATCCATGACCAGTAAGCTTTCAAAATGGCAGACTTTCATTGTGAAAAATACAAAAATACAACAATAATTAACGAGTAACAGTGATCATAGTTTGGCGGGTTCCAAACTGGCAAATGACTCATTATATTGGACCCCAGCTATCTGTATTTTCAACCCATTCATTGATGTGCAGAGATAGTGCTGCACAGTTCACAAATCCTCCTGGCTAAATAAGTTCTCATCTATTTTAACGTGTTCCTATTGTGGCTTTGTTCTTTTTGTGTTTTTTTTTTTTTCACAGAAAAAAACCAGGATGTGGTTATGCCATAATAGTCACATGATCGAACAGTGCGTAATTATTTGTAATGATTTGTTGCACATTTCCCGTTCCACCACATCCCAAAGATGCTCTATTGGATTGAGATCTGGTGACTGTGGAAGTAATTTGAGTACAATGAATTCATTGCCATGCTCAAGAAACCAGTATGAGATTATTTTGTTGTGTAACGAGTGAATTGTGTGAGTTACTGTTGCCTTTCTCTCAGCTCAAACCACTCTGACCTTCCTCCTGTGGCATCAACAAGGCATTTGTGCTCACAGAACCACTGCTCACTGGACATTTTCTCTCTTTTTTTAACCCTTGTCTGTTAAACCCTAGTAGTTTGTGAAAATCCCAGCAGATCAGCAGTTTCTGAAATACACAGACCATTTCCATGTTCAAAGTCACTTAAATCACCTTTCTTCTCCATTCTGATTCTCGGGTAGCAGCAGATCGTCTTGGCAATGTCTAATTGCTTCAATGTGTCTAGCAAGCGGTTGGTAAGCAGTTGGACAGGTGTACCTAATAATATGGCCGGTGAATTACGTGACTAATCATTTTCTGTTGCATATTACTCTTCCCGTGTTATTTAGAAATGTGGATGGTTCTTCAACTCAAATAGAAAAACCTACTAAATAGCAGAGAGGTAGTCCGTTTCAGACCGACCTTTTTAACAGACTGTCTTTCTATACAGCTTCTACTATAGAAAACATTGCATAAACGATTCACAAATAAGTTAAATTAACCTTTTATTAACCTTTAAAGATATGTTTCCATTCAATTTAAAATTACAACTAGCTTCTTTTTTTCTTTCATTTAAAACAATATACATTGTTAATCCAAAAACTTACCACGATGCTCTGCTCAATTTAAAAACGAGCATCAGAATTGGGAAGGAATTAGATTTAAGCGACTGCATGATTGTTGGTGGTGGTGCCTGAGGGTCTGACTATTTCAGAAACTGTCGGTCCGCTGGGATTGTTGAGGTTTACTGTAAAATTGTCTGAAATTAAGAAAATGACCAAACACCCTGCAGCTCTGTTAGCAAAAAAAAAAAATGCTTTGTTAGGGTTAGAGATCAGTGGAGCAACTCCAGCCATGTCAGTTTGATTCATAATGATTTTTCGTCTCTCAACCACACATTAATTCCTTGTCTGTTTTGCTTAGCTGTTTAATGGGATTCTTGATTGTTTCTGCACAGTTCCTACTCCCAAGGATTCATTTCTGAAACCCCACTTTTACCCTGTATTAAATGTTTCGAGATTGGATGACAGTGTGCTTGAATACACGGCTAAAAGAACCAAATGTGTTCATTAGACGGTGACACCTCAAACTTAGCAGACTGTCAGGCCATGGTAACTTCCATTAGTGAGCAGGAAATAATTGACATAGAAATAGTTTTATACAGAGAGAAGTTTAACTTGTGGGAATATAAAAGCGTTTTGCAAGTGTGGATTTGACGGTAAAATGCTCATTTGCAAGAGAGTAGAAGTCAATGTGCAAAGCAGCCGAATCAAAAGCTTCTTTGTTACATAAGCATAGGCCTCGGAGATAACTGTCTTGACAGGAAAGGAATCCAGACTCCATTGAATCCTGAATTGGAATGAATCTGCCGTAAAGGGGTGATGACTTAGGGCACCATACGTGCAGATTTGTCTAGATACCCTTTTCAAGCTACGCCTGCCAAAAGGGCTTCGCTCATGAGCTGCTTATGACAAAGTCTGTACGCGTTTGAGCCTGGGAGCCGGGTCTCATCAGTGGGAATTATTCTCATCCCGACACGCTGTTGTAGGCATGTTTTTGCTAATCAGACGTTAACACAGAACAGATTTTAGAGGATGTCAGATCAGTGTTCTACACCGGCGTGTGCGTGTCTGCCTCTCTGCATCCTGCCTGTCTGTCACTCGGAGTGTGCTGTTAGATTGTGTGCTGGTGTACCGATGTTATCCAGTCTTTATCTGAAAGCTGTCTGCGGCATTCTCTTCTACTCTGGCAGCTGCGACATATTTTATTGTTTTCTTTATTATTATTGTTGTTATTATATGTATTATCTCATCCTTTATTGGTTTGGCTACTTGCGCATCCCGCCCCTCGTTAATGAGGTTCCATTAAAAACCCATGTTATGGTAATGGTAGAATTTGAATGCTTTGTTCAAGGAAAGAAATGGATTTCTTAAGGAAATACAAAGATAAATGGATGCTTACTCTCTCGTTGCAAGGGCTGACAAAAATTAGATGAATATAATTTGCTAAATAAAGTAATTTTACTTCATAAATGTAATTATGCTTCATTCCCTGACTTTTTTTGCCTCAGTTTAAGGCCATTTTATTTAGTTCATGAGGCTTTATTATTATTTTTTTTCAATATTCTTGAATTGAATATTGGTTAACAATTATATTATAATCCTCTTGGGAAAACACTTTTGTTTTTTTAAATTAACTGCACACCCAGCAGGTTTACATACAGATATATAAGGTGAGAAAAGGTGAAAGCATTGATGTAACTTTCTCTCTGAGCCACGCCCCCTTCACTGAGACTGAGGAGCAAAATAAGTGATAAAATGGCTCTTGGTTTAATAAAAGTGCCTCACCGTGAGATATTCTGAAGATTCCATGCCAAAGTTAAAAACGGTATGACTCGCCTGGGATCCCCAGATGACCAGAGGACATGGAGATTTGGCCAGAAATTGGATTTCCTGATTTCAACACCATAGGATGCACACTATGAGATTTCGGGCGTGACTTTACCTTCCTCTCATCAAGTAAAACGAGTTAAACTGGTCTGTGTTTACGATAACAAAATCCTAGTTATGCGATTCTCACTGTTAATTGCTTTGTCTGAATTTGTTCGCAAACAAACTGGCTTTTTTTCTATGAATAAGTGATCAATCATAAATGCAATTCGCACCACAGCGCCCCCACACTTTGATGCTCATGAAATGGAATAGCATGTACAAAATCTCCAGTAATGTCACAAGAAAATATCACATTTTCGAGAACACAAAAATTTCACAAATTACATTTTCAGGAGTGCACATGCCTTATAAAATGGAACCGAGCTCCCCCATAGTTTGTACCCTGGCTATCCATTTGCTCCTGATTTCTTTGTATTCCGGCATATTGTAGAATGGGGTCCCTGAAGCCTTTGAAAATAGGTTTGAGCAGTCAATCGCACAATAGCTTTTCAGCATTTAATCCAGTCAACACACATTCACAAACTCTTAAACAAGTAGTGTAAAATATCTCTGTGTAAATTACATTTTTTAATGTTCTTACAGTGTAACAATGAGGGTTTCATACACATGAAAAATACATTTATCAGGTTTAATTTGTCTTAATATTAAAGTCATTACGTCATAATGTCAACAAATATTTTTTTTCAATGGTTTTGTTTGTTTTTTTAATAAAACAAAATGTCAGGCTTAGTGATTTGACCAATTCTAGCGATTCATTTTTCTAAACTCTTTGCTATTGCACGACCGGGGTGAAAGAGGAATCGTAAATGTATTGTTGTTGGGCCTTATATGTTAGTCAAACTATATACAGTAGATTTTAGGTATATTATGGCACCTACTCAAGCTAGCAGTACACACAACCTGAAGAGGTCTTGCTTTCTCTTGCAATCGAACATCAAGAATACAAGAAAGCTTATGGTATTTAAATTACTTACGTAAACACTTTATTATTTACAGTTTCTCGTAATAGACATGATTTAAAAAGTTCACATGAATTCATCATGAAATATGTAAGATCTTTAGGGTTTGAATGTATGAAGTATGCAGTGGCCTAAATGATTGTGGTGTCCGTGTCCAGTGTGACAAAGGCTGCTTTGTTCTCCAATGCTGCTCGGACACAATCCTTGCATATTATCCTAATAGAAAATGCTATCATTGTTGAATCAATGCCCACTGACCTCAAACCCTTTCTGCCATTCACAAATGTGTGTTTTGTACTGGGTCTTACTACTTTCTCATGCGTATCTACACCATTCATTCTGCAACTCTTACATTTAATTACATTCTCGGCAACAGGCTGAGAGTTTGTCTTCATAACAAGGTTCTGATAGTGGAAAAGTGAATGTTTACTAGAGGCTTTGTTTTCATAGCGGTAGAAAATAAACCACACAAACTCTGATAGCACGCAAATTAGGTTTTCAGAGCTATTTCCTGTTCTGAATGAGCGTATTTCTTGACGCATTTCCTCAGCACAAAACGTTACATTTTACGTAGAGAATCAAACTTGATTATTTGGTAAGATTTCATGTGCTTATTGTCCAAAAGGAATGAGCATGTGAGGCATCAGGTTGAAACATAATTCAATTACAACTGACTCCTACTTTAAGTCTCTCAAAGCAGCATGGTATTAAATTAGACAAAAATATGCCTAAGAAATGGGAAAAAGCACAATTCAGCTATTTCAAGGTCCAATCAAAAATATTTGAATGCTTTTATGAACTGTTACGTAGTTACTTTCCTTACGAAACATCAATCCAGTCACCGACCTTCTACCCTGACTTCTCTCCTTTTATAAGCTTCAATCCATTATGATCCCGCCCAAAAAATAGTGTTGCATGAAAATTAAATTATTCACTTTATAACTCATCTACATTTTAACAAGCTGATCTCTAATTTACTTTGTTAGTTTACTTAAGACTGATGTCCTAAAAATTACATTTGCTTCTCATTGAGTTATCAAAAAGCTCACACATATGACCTCTCCAATCTCACAGTTTAAGTCGCATCGCATGATGCAATATTACAGGTCAAAGATCATTTCTGAACTATCTGTCAGAGCTGAATTTGTAATGCGTTGGCAGGATTTTCCAGATACGGAGCCATTTAAGTTAATTGCCTTTTTTTTCATAATTTTTTCACCACCCTATAACATCTTCACTTCATCTGGATTACGACCAAATAGATCTTCCAGACAATGCATGGAATTAGCTCTGCATCAGGCACCCATGTCATGTTAATACACACCACAGCAATCAACACCGTGCAGATATTCATTGCACAAAGTGAACGCACACCTAGAGCAACACACAACCATTGTTTGATGCCAAAAGGTTCAGAGTGAATCAACACCTTTCTTGTGGGATGCATTGTTTTTAAGATTTCAGAGCCTGAACATGACTCTTTTGGGCCACAACAGCTCAAATTTGCATAGTCATTCAATTAATCTACATGAACTTTCATGTGCCTGTAAGGCTGGTCCATGGGTGATATATACATCATTATTCACAATCTTACATGCTGTGTATCATGTGTGAGTGTTGGTGAGGCAAACAAACTTTAAGAATGTTTTTTTTTTATCAGACATACATTTTAGCATTTATTTTAGCATCTATTATCGCAAGTATGGTTTGCAGGTCTATGAAGAGTTTTAGGTGAACTGTCCGAGTAATGGGTGTGGGAAATGAATACAGAATCAAAATCCCCCCAGTGTGTGGCAAAGGGGTGCGGTTCTCTGGTTGGTGGGGTATATATCAGGGAGTAGTAATGAGCTTAAATAGTCATGATGTAGTCATGATTTTCCTCCCGAAACTTGTTAATCAGAGGTCTCTTGTTACCCAATTCGTTTACTAATACTTATTGACGTAGCGAAGTTTTAAAAGCCAACATATTGTCAATCGTTTTGACAATATTCTAAACACATCTCCTCTTAGAGCGCTAAAGCTACAACCACAAAACTTTGCCAAGATATCCAAAATGGTCTGACTCAGGTTGCTATATTTCTTATCTATATGAGACTTGAAAATTTCTTCAAATGAAACATTATACAGAAACGGAGGTATGTTTATGCTACTCATGTTAACAAATTAAAGTTTTTATGGCATCTCTAACGGCTCCTCATCAACTAAATTATCTCAGTTTTGGTCGATTATAAAGGCAGGGGTTAGTTAATATAATTTATAAAGGAGTATTATAGTATAACATAATGGTTGCTATGGTAAACAGTTAGGTTGCTATGGAGATTGCATTTCACCATCTCGGCTAAGCAAATTCATTGGGGTTGGTTTATTTTACTCCTATTGTTATGCAGAACATATGACATCACTGCCTCCTCCATAGCAACCAAACATTCTACCTTAGCAACCATTCAATTTTACAAATTAAAATACTTTTAATTGACACTTTTGCAAGCCAACATCAAAGTTTGTGCACAAACCTTAGCCATCTAGTTGTAATATACTGTATCTCACCAATTTCACTTTCATGATCATGGTTTTATGTCAGAACCCTTGAATATTGTGCTTGCATTTGACAGAAATGGAGCTCATGTACTTACTAAAACAAGCAATATGATTATTGTTTTATTTGTGATCTAGTTTCCCTCTCATAGTCATGAAAGGATTGCAGATAGCCATTTGTGCGTTAGAATTCGCTGCACAAACAGATCTCTCAGAGTGAGTGGTATGTCCATGCTTTGATGTCCTGTTGTGGGTCATTCATAAATCCTGAAGAATAAGCCTTGAGCTGCTGCTGGGATATTTTGTCATTTCCCTCCATGAGCCGGTAATGGATGCACTGTCAGACTTTAAGCCCTTACCGCTTCAAAGGGATTCAGGTATCAGTCTGGATTGCATGTGTTGGTGTGTTCCTCCGCTGTGTGACAGGTGAGAAACACAGCGGGTTGTCTCCATCCTTTTACTGAAGGGGGCAGATCAAGAGAGCCAGACCTGAGCTTTCAGCTGTAGCCTTCTACTCACCCTTCTGCTGTTTGTCAGTAAGATACAAGTACTTCGGTCCAATATGACATTAATTAAGGTTCCAAATCCAAGTAAAGCAAGAACTTAAGAACTGATTGTGTGTTTATTTCTCTATAACTGTAAGTCACTTTGGATAAAACTGTCTGCCAATTACATAATCATACAAGAGGCACCGTGTTGGGGACTGCCACAACAAATCAAACAAATCTGCACAAAGTTTGTGTTGTGGATAGCATAAAAGGAAATTCACTTTATTAACTATCTAATTATCTAATTCTGAAATATGTGCATGAAATTTCATTTAGAATTAAAAGTTCATGATATGTCATAGGACTCAGTGGGATGTACAGTATATATTTCACATAAATAGATTAAATAAACTTTCAAAAGAACACATAAAAGCTTTTAAATACAAGGTTTTAGTTTATCTCTTTGAACAGAATTATTTAAACACTCAGGTTGATTTTTCAATCCTTACTTAGTATTTTTAATTTAACAATTTTCACTATTACGTGTAATTTTACTTGACTACAACCTTTTTATAGTCTTCCCACCTCTACTTTTTATTACTTGGGCGTCATTCCTGTAATTTGGTTCAGAATAGGGGAAACAACAGATACTGGCTACTGGAAGGATGGAGATGAGCATGGGATAAGAAACAATGCTTACTTTGTTCACACTCACGCTTATTTACAAAATGATGATGTTCCTTGCAAAGAACAACATTTGGGTGTCTGGTGAATCAGGAAGCCATAAATGTAGCAGTGCCAAAGTGCACAGCAAACACTCAATGTCGTCACAGAGGTGAGTAGGAGGTATGTAAGGAGCACAACTGTGGAGTAGTAATAGAGTAAGAGAGTAATAGAGATGGAGAAACCTAGTTGAGACACAACATGAGTGCACAGGAGATCCAAGACGCCAGGAACCAGTCATGGAGAGTCAGGGGTATGAACCGTAGAGCTGACTGTGAGGAATGGAGATGTATTGGAACATAAAGACAAGTGTAGATGGTGTTAAGACACTGATGGGTGGAAAGGAAACGAGGAGATGGGTAATTAGGTAAGTGACTGTTTTTACACAAAGAGAGGTAGATAAAGAGAAACAGTACTGAGATACACATACTGACAAATACACGCTTAATTGGGAAATGACGTGGTGAAGGGGAGATGGAGGGTTATTTACTGTTGTCGATAGGATCGCCCATGGATAATTATCTGCACGTGCTGCTCCCGAAACTTGTTTAGAAACATTACTTTGAGAAGGCACCATGAGGAGTTAAATGAACAAATACAAAGTCATGGCCCATAATGCTGTGCATGCAGATCAAAATGTTCTTATGCATCTAGGTGCATAGTTTTTATTGGTTTGGATCATCTACTCCAGAGATCATTTGGAAGTACACCAAGAGTTCGATGTACATTCTCACATCTCTTGTGTAATCATCAAAGTAAACAATGTTCTATGTGAAAACAACTTTAGATTTTAGAAAATTTATTCCCTGGCTTTGATAGATGTGATCATGTCGAAGATAAATCTGTGTTTTTCATAACATGCTTGCCACGTAGCTCAAAAACATAATGTCACAATGGTGGAAACTTTTGAAACACTTAGGTACTAGTGCACCTGTTTCAATTAAAACCACTTGCTTCTATATTTTTGGCGGCCATGCAGCAGAATGACAGTTCTGATCCCCTGAGCTGAACTCCCACTGGGCATTTGCTATAATCAGTATCCCAGACTTTAGACACCCTATAGGGGGTGAAACCACAGCCTAAAGTCACCCTCATACCTTGAACAATTGTCGTGCAATATGTCGAACAATTGTCCTCAAATGTGTTCCCCGAGCTATGGCTGTGAAGTGCTCAGCACCTGTAATGAGGTACTGGAACGCATGTCACTGTCACAGTTAGGGGTGTAACAATACACTCTGCTCAAGAAACAATACATACCTCGGCGTTATGCCCACGATACAATATGGATACAATATGCCTAGGATACTTCACAATATTATTTTTAACCAACTATTAAAACTTTTTTAATATATAATGAACCTTGAATGGAAAACATGGGATTTAAAAAGTTTTAGACCACAAAGCTAAGAAGGCTAGGGTCTAGTTTGATTTGTATGAGCGTATTTGATACCATCCTTCCACTAGGGAGCAGTGTTAATGTTTGCATTAAGGCATCTTTTCACTCTAAGTGTTGGAGAGAGATTATTTTATAATCTTTCTTGTTTAAAATGTGAGTAATATTGTTTCCTAGTAAATATTACATAAAACAAGAAGACAAGATAAAGAAGTTACAGAAGTAACTAGAATCACAAGAAGCAAATACACTTCAGCTCCAAGACGACATCTCCCAGTAGCTCCATGATACGTATTGTGACAATTTAGTGTTGCGATATATTATGCCACAGTTTATTGTTACACCCGTAGTCACAGTGTGGTGAAGAGGTGTTAATTTAACTTGAAAAGTGTTACATGTAACACTACTTCCATTTGTTCCAGTTCACCAGATACCTCATTTCGACTTGGGAGCACTGGAATACGAAGCAGCAGGCTGGAGGCACAGCTGTCTGTCAGCTCGCACCATTGGAGCTGGATATCATACCTTATACTCAGCCTCAAACAGATTTTTTTAAACTCACTTTACGGTCTTGATACCTCCTGGCCAACACCAGGATACATTAAACTGCCTCGTTCAGGAAGAATGCCATACTATATAAAACCTACTCATTGGTTCCATATTTATTTAATCGTTATTTAATCTGGCCTGAAATGAAACAGCTAGCACTGTGTGACATGCTAGGCCAACCAAGCACAACCCTGAGTTACTGCATCATGGATGATTAATAGAGTTTAAAGGGGTCCTAAATAAAAAAATCTGTCTGCAGACGATAACTGAATTCCAATTCTTTTCTTCTGAAGACCTTCTCATCTTTTCTCTGAAGATTGAGCATCATGACTCGGGTATGGAACTATTTGAAAGACTGTAGAGCATGTTATCTACCTTGTAAGTGATCGACAACTGGATTTGCGCGTGTGTTTTTTGGAGCACAAGAACCCCATTTGCTCATTAGCAGCTCTGGTACTAATGGCGGACCTGAACACACACATAAACATTGGCTCATTTTCTTTTTTTGCAGACGCACACTCACACTTTTCACACATTGTTTATCCAAGAATGCTTTTCCATCCTCCCTCCAGCTCCAGCGGTCAGCACAGGGAGCACTGGAAACATCATTATTCCGCAAACTCAAAATGTCACTGCGGACTCCGTCACATGTGGATTAATTGCGAGGAGAATATGAATGTGTTTACAGTGCACAGCTTTGCCTCGCATAATGAACCTCTCACATTCACATCCTGGCTCAACGAAACTGCCGTTAATTAGGAGAAATAGACACAACACAATGTGATGTGCTTTCGGTTGCTGTGTTTGTGTAACATGGACAAGAAATGCCCAAACAGTGCTTTATGTGGATTTCAGGGTCATTATCTGGAACGTATACAGTAATGGAGAACTAAAAACAGGATTTCCATTTGTATAGCTGTACATTTATCAGTGGAGCTTTAAAAATTACATTTTCAGAATCCTACCTGGGTTTTGAGATATTTGTACAAATGTATTCAAGCAGGTGCAAATGTAACAGGTATAAAACATATCCTGTAAATATAGAATTACACAGAAAGTGCTGTATTTAAAGTTTCATTGGTTCGTTGGAGTGGGTGCCTCCCCCTTTAAGAGCGTACCATTTTCGTTTTATGGAAATTCCCATCTTCCCGCCTCCTCTGCCCTTTTGGCAATGGCCATCGGTGCGAGAGGTAGGTGTTTCCTGAGCTCCAACATCTTTTTATTTTTATTTTGTTTTGTTATAGCCACCTATATAATGATCTTAAATTTCTTTGTGTAAATAGAGAACCAAGAGGAGATATTGAGGACGATTGCTGTGTTTTTATGTCTTCCCATGTCAGGTGTGCTATGTATTGTTAATATGTTAATTGTTGTTTAATTTCTGTCTTCCCGGCTCCTCTGCCCTTTTGGCAATGGCCATCGGTGCGAGAGAGAACCAAGAGGAGATATTGAGGACGATTGCTTTTGTGTCTTCCCATGTCAGGAATAAACGGAGGTGAAGACCATTAGTGTTCGACTGGTTCACTTTTAATCACAGAGAAATCACAACGCAGATACACCGGTTACACAAATCCTCATGCATAAAAAAGCAGAGCCAATGTCGGTTTGACCCAACTACAAAAGTTTGCCATAAATTGAAGACAGATGACAAACCCAAATATCATTAATGACCACCACTAGGGGTCACGTTTATCTTTTTATCAAATAAACCTTTGAAAATCAACATTGAATGAATCTTCTTTCAGTTTATCCCAAAAGAAAAAGTTCTCTCTCCTTTCAAAAGAGTTCTACTGCTATGGAAACCTTTAAATGGTTTCTAGTCTCAATCATTTATAAACTTCCAGCTAACCCAACCAGCTTCCTCTGAGGGTTGTCTTTTGGAGCATTCTTTACTTGACCTGGTAACTGGAACAAAGCTCTCAGTGTAGCGTCAAACTGATCTTTGCTCGAACTAACAATGTGACCACACAGATTTATATGGTTTTCCAACATATGATATATGATATCCAATTTATATGATTTTCCAACATTCCTCAAACATCGTATGGGGAGTTTGGTTCCAGAACACGATTAACACAATTTTTAACAAACAATAAAAAAGTTAGTGCCAAATATAAAGTGCATTTTTCTCTTGTGTGGTGGCTTTTAAGTAGGACCGGAAAGGTGAAACAAATAAAAATAAAATAAATAAAGTGCATTTTTTCATACACAGCACAATACTTGGTGTGTAATGCAGATCGATGTGCAGATATCTCTTCGGAACAGTGAGCGTGTGGGTTCTGACACTGTTTAACAAATCTTTTCCGGAAGTTTATTTTTCTATTTTGAACTATTTCATTAAAAAATGCATTAGATACCAGGTTGTCGGTTCGAGGCTCGCCGGTGACCTTCCTGGAAGGAGTTTGCATGTTCTTCGCGTGCTTGCGTGGGTTTCCTCCGGGTACTCCGGATTCATCCACAGTACCAAAAATATGCATCAGGTTAATTGAATAATTTAAATTCCCCTTAGGAGTGAATGTGTGAGTGTGTGATGCCCCGCGACTGATAGGCACTGGCAGACCCCCATGACCCTGAAAGGGAATAAGCGGGTTTGAAAATGAATGAATGTCTTATTTTAAAAGAAATGTTTAAATATTAAAAACTGGATTTGATATTTATATTATAGGTGCTTTACGAAAGTTTGGAATAATTTTTGTGCTAACGTTTTTAGTCAAATTCATCAAAATGGAGTTATAGAGTTTTGAGAAAAAAAAAAAGAATATCTCTTCAGATATTGATTATTTAACCAGAAGACTGATGTATCAAGATATGCCTGAATAATTTGCTTTTAATCAGATTTTGGCAAATGGTAATACGTTCTAGTACATTCCACTACCTCAATATTATCCGATTTTCAAATCATCGTATTAGAAACACATTGGAGACTGTTGGAGATGTTGCAATTTAAATTAAGATATTGATAACCATTTTTATTAGTAGTATATTTAAATTTATATTATTGAATATAGCAAGGATTATAAAACAAGGATTAACACCAAAAGTAGTTTTGCCTCCTAAAATATTGTAATAGCTGAAAGGATACGCGGATCACTGTAAAAGCAGAATATCCTACAGTCTGTCACTATGAAATTGTCACAAGGCTTCTCAAATCAAGTATAATCCATTGTTGCTATTTAACAGCTGCAGAATTATCCTGGGGATGAAGTGGGCTGAGCGACAGTAGCTGAAAATGAAGGAGAAAAAGAAGACTGATAGAGCTGATCTGCTGAAGAGAATCTGAGTAATGTTCCAGACAGGAATATGAAGTGAATAATTCTCTTCTAATGGCAGCAGGGCTCTACACATACGTGTACATGTCGTTGTGTACGTGAGGGGATTGGAACCAGCAGGAAAAAGGTGAAAAACAGAGCCGAATGTCACTTATTTCCTGGCACTAATAGTGTCATATGCTCACATTAGAAAATGGAGCACCGGTGGATGGAGATAATCAGCCACTAAAACCTTACTCAGCAGGGTGGGGGTATAGCAGGATTGTAGTGGAAAATAAAAAGAAAAATATAGTTATTTTCTTGAGAGATTTTCTAGTGAGATCTGGCAGATAATACAATGAAAAATATATGACTGCCATAAAATATATGATTTGCTGTTTGTATTTTAGTGGTTTTGACATTTATTTGATTAATCAGGCTCACTGAAAAAAAAACACACAAAAGACGTTAATTTATCTGGTTTTGAAATTTAAGACATCTCTGATGCTGGGATTTTGTTTGGTTAAAATAAAATAAATGTTTAAAGTCATTAGAGGATCACTACAGATTCAATCTTTCACTCTAGCAAGCTTGTGTTGTGTTATGGTCTCACTACTTACTCACTTATGCTGGATATATACATTGAATTTACCTCAAATTAAACCAGTCCTTTTGTACCTGCTACAGTTTTGAATATATATAATAATGATACTTTGAAGGTTTACCAATTTAAGCACAGTTTTGATTAATGGATGTATTTTGTGAGGAGTGTTCAGTGCACGCCACCAGTGCTAATGATATCAACTCGTATTAACCAATCCAACTTCACATTCATTGACTACATCCAAGCTTTTCTAGTAAAATAATATTCATAAACTCTGAAGCCCAATTAATGCCATTCCAAACCTGATTTTTTTGTTTTTACTTGGAAAAATCATTAGATGCCCTTAAAAAAAAACATTGAATATGCATTTGATTTACAATTTTGGATTACACAGAGTCGTCAACCAGCTTTGGTATCAAAATGTGCATCATTTGCTTGGCAAAGCATTGCAATCCATCTCTTAAAGAGAGCAAAGCAATTACAGAAGCAGGGTAAGGTTCCAGACAATAACACAGTAATTAGAAGCTGTAACATTCTGTGTACGGTATGAACCAGACCCATATAATCACTCACAGAGGTTTCTCTACAACTCCTTTCACTTGTTCTACACCTTTCATTCTTTCTCCTGCACTCAAAAGAACACACTGAAACTGACATCCAAATGCTTTTTTACTTAGGCACTTTTTTGTGTGTGTTCAACAAATTAAACTAATGTAAGAGACCAAGACTAACAAAAGAGTTTCCAAAACCAACAAGAAGTGCATTATTTAAAAAAAAAACCCTACAAATTCCTCCTAGACATTGTTTTGTTCACCTCAAAAACTCCATCATTCTTCTACAACATACTCTCACAGTTATAGCGCCAACAGGTGGCCACAGGAATTATAACATTTAACATTGATGAGCTACTTTTTTATACTTATTTTGACATATGTGTCAAGAATATTGTTAAAATAATAACAGAAATTATTTTGAGTCATTACCGCTGCCTGGAGGTCAGGATACTTTGAAATGTGGTTTTTATTCATCTCCACCTCGCTTTGGGTGAGAGACGGGCAACGCACACATTCACACCTAAGAGAAATTTTTGTTATTTAATTACACTGACGCTTGTTTTTGGATTGTGGGTGAAGCAGGAGTACCCAGAGGAAACCCACGTAAACACGGGGAGAACCAGGAAGGTCACAGCCTCAAACTGGAAACCTTCTAACTGGAAGGTTACCGACTGTGCTACCGCTACTGCTACCGACTGTGCTGACTGTGTGTAATTTGATTATTGTTAAAAAAAACAAAAACAAAAAAAACAATTCTTTCTTGATTATATCTTCTACAAAATGATTGGTCATTGTTCCTAGTGCAACAGACTGCCCACCGAGACAAGTACAGGTCACTGCGACCAGATCTGGAGGTCTAGTCACTCCCACTTTTTCAGGTCAGATGGTAACCTCACAAACCCACCACACCCTCTCTGCCAATGGCATTAGAAATAGTCAGTGGCTAGAAAGCTAGTTTTCGGAAGTAACTTTAGTTGCTTTAATGATTAGCGTTAGGGTTAGCATTAGGGTTAGCGTTAGGGTTCCTTATTACGACTTATCCGGGTGGGCAGAGTTTGGTCGAGTGACCTGATCTGACATGGGCTTCTAAATCATGACCTGACACTAGATAAAAGCCTAGAACGAGGCCCCTCCCCAACGAGAGGCAATGGCACTAGAGGTTCATGAGCTCTTTGATTGCTGCTTGCAGCTTTAATATCAAGATTTCCTTTGAAACTTAAAATCCGACATGAAGCACCGAAGTGGTATGTGCTATACTGAAACAAATTAAAAGTATGATTTCCTAATTTTTGACAATCAATGACCAAATGGAGGATTTACAGGATTTAGGGGTATTTAAAACAATAATGGGCATTGACGGGGACCAAACTCAGCTTTGCAAAGTATGTTGATCTAGGAAGTCATCCCCTGGGAACCGATGCAGTATGGAGCTGGAGAGACACAGCAATGAAGGGCAATAGAATCCAGGGGGCAAGAACCAATCACGGAGAGTCAGGGAGTGTGAACTGTAGGTCTGACAACCTCTGTGGAGCTTAGATGAGTCTTTTAACTGCAGGAGATTGAGTTGATCGGCTAACAGGTTCACCAAGGTGACCGTGTGTCTACTGAACAGAATCCTGACAATCTCAGTGGAGTTTTTTTTTTATTTATTTATTTATTTTTTTTTAATTTTAACACTCTTTAGAAAGCTTTCAGCATCAGTTATCACCTGTGCTTTCTGGCCAATGTTGCTCAACCCCTGGGAATACAGACTGCCAAGTTCCACACATCAACATTAGCCTTTCTTTTCCATGGCACTGCAACCACTTGCTCAACATGTGTCCACAACAGTTCCTGAATGATATCGAGCAAATGGAAAAAAAGAGCAATTGCTGTTAAACCTCTTTGCACAATTACAGACAAATGAAGCTAATACTATTTAAACACGTATATTTGAGGGTGCAGACACAGAATAAATTCTCTGTTAATGCATACACATGATAATTTGCCTTTTTTTCAAACAGATACCAACGCCTAAGCCCCTCAAGCATTTCCATTCATAATGAGGAGTAATGTAATAACGTTCATTTCATTCTCCAATTTGGTGCACCCGATGAGACTTGCTAAAAAGTCATATCTCTGCCTGCGTTGGAGGGGGGTTCATCATACTCAGAAGACAGAATAATGCCGGTGTGCCCAGAACTGTACAGTCGGCTGAGTGTTTGGTTAATTAAGACAATGCATGGCAGCTTCGCTATTGCCAGGTGAAAATGTGTTTCCAATTAGACCAGCTGACAAACCAGATGCAGAGAGACAGAGCTAATGGATCTTGCATGCATGCATACACATGTATTTAAATGAAGATGAACACCTGAGACAAAACACGCAAAGACATGCATGCTTTTGGATAAATTTCTTTCACTTTAAATATGCACGAACAGCAGAAACAATGATATCGGACACCAAAATTACCTCTAAAAATAACAAAGCTCATATAACCATTTCTTTTACACAGAGGAACCATTGTTTACTCCAGCTATAAATAAATAATTAGCATTTTATTGCAGGAAATAAGTCTTTGATCACCAACCATCCAGAAAGAATTGCTGGCTCTCATCAACCACTTAGTCTTATATCCTTCACCTGGATTGACTAGTCCTGTTTGAACTTGTTACATGAACAAAATGGAATCGTTTACTCAATCCTCTCCACGGGGGGTCAAATGTCTACCTGGGGACACTAGGGACAGAATTGTAGACAAGGCTGGGATGAGCTATAGAATAATAGAACACATCTTGGTGAGAATGTGGCAACCGTTGGTGCAATAATTAGAAAACAAAAGTCAAAAAACCACTAGTCAGCTGTTAGCTGAATGGTACACGTCAACAAAAGAACAAATCAACCAGAAACAAGTAAAGTAGTAACTTCCTATCACTCCTTATCTGTTTGGCTACTGATTGGAAGTTCAGAAGATGTCCTTAAATATACCAAACAGCAATGGGAGGGGGAGATGTGGCAGCAAAGATACAATGAGTAACTGAAGAGACCAGAGTGGAAAAGGGCATATGAAGCCCATGTCCAGTGCCCCTTTCTGCCAGCATCACTGTGGATGTAAAACAGATGCTCTGTCGTCTCCTTGACTGAGTATTAAGGCACTGCCTTACTTCATGGAGCTGATGTGCTTCTACGCTTGCCAAATAGTGGCTGCAAATGCAAACAATCTTGTTAAAATACGATTAAAGTTCATCTTTAGCAAGCGGGTGGTAAAACTGATGTGCACAGGGGAGGAGTCTAAGAAATCCATCTATACAGAAATAGAGGACACAGCCATGGACACAGCATGGTGAAATTAGAGCTTTTTTTAGGAAGTTGTAGTCCAAGCTACAGATAAAAAAAAACTACAGATAAAATTCAACAGTATAATGCAAATTATGCCAGAAAATACCAAGAGGTGGCTGAATTTAACCCGACTGTCTCTGTGTGATTGATTCCCTGCTTCATTCACATTTTCTTCATCATGTTGTTCTCTTAGGAAGAATCTTTACATAGAAATGGTCAATGCAACAATAATTCACAAATTTAAACAGAAACACGATTAAAAAGAGAATCTTTAACCCTTTTCTGTTGTGTTAGGGTCAAAATTGACCCGTTTTCCAAGTTTGACTGTGTAAAAAGTACACTTTCCTTTTTTTGTGCTGGAATGAGGCTTCATCTAATCCTCAGACACAACTATTTAAATGCAGCAAAATCAATTTTCACAATTTTAGTAAATTCTAAACGGCTCAAAAAAAAAAAAGTTACATCTGTGGTGTTAAGGGTCGAAAATGACCCGGCAGAGAATACTGGCTGTTGTAGGCATCACTTAAAAGCTACGGGTTTTCCTAAGGATCAATTATGGTCCAATGTGCACAGTTATCACCCACATCATCATCATCAACACACACACAAACACACGCACACACGCGCACACACGCACACAGGCAATGATGGTGATCCTGAGTATAGAGGGGAAAGACCCGTTTTGACCCGAAACACCAAAGATGTCACTATTGTTGATAATTTAAAATAATAATAAAAAAAAATAAAAGAAAGATTTTGGTAGTTGTACTCTAATAAAAGTTTATAACGGATTTACAGTTAATTTTTACTCATTCTATAAGAAAAAAATAATATATTTAGTGAATTTAAACAGTTTTCTCAATCAAAAACGAGTGGTAAATTTTAAAATACTGTGTCTGTGGAGCCAAATAAAAACAATTCACACACTGGTGCCATTTATATGAATAAACACTAAGCCAGCAATTAGCTGAAAAACTAAATTTGAAAAAAAAAATGGTGATTTCAAGCATTTTTAAATCATAGGTCCAAATGGACCCGCTAACACCACAGGTGTAAACAGGTTTCTAACACAACACAAGGGTTAACAGCAAAATAACCAATGAAGGGCTTAAAAAAATATACATTTTTAAAAGATATAAATTAGTTCCTACTATTTCTGTGGTACTCAAGACGTCTTTGAGGTTTCATCACTCTGACCTATTCCTTACTCCTGAAGTATATATTGGGACTTTGGCTTTTCTTGGATTTGTACAATAGGATTTTAGACTCTGACTCATTCCCTACTCGTACAGTAGGTTTTGGACTCTGACTTGTCCCAGAAAAGTAGAGTAGGCATTTAGACTTTGACTTCTGTTGGATTCATATAGTAATTATTTAATGTAGGCATTTAGACTCGGACTTGTACCAGACAAGTAGTATTTGGACAGTGATCTCTCTTGGACTTGTAGAGTAGACATTTAGACTCTGACTTGTAAAGACTACCAGAGTAGGTATTTGGAATCTAACTTCTCTTGGACTCGTATAGTAATTATTTGGACTCTGATTTGTCGCAGACTCATAAAGTAGGCATTTAGACCCGAACCTGTACCAGACTAGTATTTGGACAGTGATCTCTCTTGGACTAGTAGTGTAGCTATTTGGACTCTGACTTGTCCAAAACTTGTACAGTAAGTATTTGGACTCTGACTTCTCTCAGAATGGGTTTTTGGATTCACTGCATTTTGTTCATTAATTAAAATAACTGAATAATTAATTTCTTTAAAACATGTGTGAGACTTGGTTCCTGGAGGGCCACAGCATGGCAGAGTTTAGTTCCAACCTCAACTAAACACCTGGTGCAGCTCGTTAGGTCCCTCAGGCTGTTTGTAAGCTCCAGGTCTGGGTCTCTCTGAGCAGATTTGGAAGTAAAGGCCCTCGAGGAACTGAGTTTGACACCCCTGATGTATAGCACTTTTTCACACCAGTCTAAAACTTAGGCACAATAATATAATTATAACAATTATGGTTAAAAGACAGTAAATAAAGTCTGGTATTTACTCTGTATTCATATAAGCAAATCTCTTCTTTAAACTCTGACTCAACAATGGTTTACTTCACTACAGCCCTGGAAGTCCTAGCTATCTACATTTTGTATGCTAAAATAAGGACCAAAAGTCAATCGCTCGTCTTCTAGGAATGCAGATTATGACCTATATGAGATGCATAGGACATTCTCACATCAAACACATTAATAATTCAGCTGAGTATTATAAACGCATATTCATGCATGAAAAATACTGGCTGAAGAACTTGTCTTGCTGCGCTTCTCGCTGGTTTCTTTTAATGTTAGATAGTTCTCTTGCAACCTTTTATGCTAAATACATGCAACAAAAGTTAATTATTTGAACACAAGGAATGCAATTCTTGACTTGAATAATATAGAGATTATAGAAGTTCTTACACACCATTAATCATTCAATCTAGCATTATTTAATGCATAAGGGGGGGGGGGGCATCCTTGAGTTCCATAGTGAATACACCTTAGCACAAAAGTAATTAAATGGAAATCTGATTGGCTGACTCTAATTGGTTCCTTAACTATGCCCTTTAGTTCATTGGTTTAGAGCAGGGGTCTCCAACCCGGTGCCCGCTGGCATCTTGTCGCCCGCAAGGACCACATGAGGCGCCCGCCGCCTGTTCTAAAAATAGATCAAATAGCGCCACTTTCCAGTGAGCTGAATCTAATTTATCTAAGTACAACATACTGGTAAACCGCACGCAATACCAGGCTTCCTAATAACTGAAAGAAACCGATACCAGATTTGGTTTCCAGTTCATGTTTAGTTCAATGCATTTGTAAAATGTAAAAATTTGTCTATGTTAAAATGTTAACAATGAAAAAAGTGATCTTAGCTCACTTTTTGTATTTATATGATTTATTATTTGTACATTGGACATTGTGATTTCCTTGGACACTTGTAGAAGTGATCATTTTGAAGTGTTTTGAACTTGTCTATATTTTTTTTTTTTCAATTTAACAACTTGCACTTAGACAAATCATAAATATAACGTGTTGCATATAAATATTTATTTATTTACTACCTTGTTAATTAATTTAATTCATATTCAGTGTGAGAAATAATTCACATGATCAGTGTCTTTGCAGAGATGAATATCCTTAATTATTAATAAATTTAGAAGAGGGTATCAAAGTGGTAGCCCTTTGCATTAATCCGTACCCAGGAAATAGCTCTCGGTTTCAAAAAGGTTGGTGACCCCTGGTTTAGAGAGTAAGGGAGTCTGAAACATTTGAAATTATACATTTTTACCCGTAGAAAGCACTACAAATTTAAGCAAGAATTACTTCCTCATTAAAATATCAGTCTCTCCCGTGCTCCATGTAAATATATAGATTTGGGGAAGTCACAGCATGGAACCACATTATTTACATTTTCAGTGGCGGGGATCCTGCCCTGATTCTTTTGCCTGCTGAGATTCAGACAAGATGCAGTCTTGTATTTCAGGATCTGTCATCATCAGTGGATCTCCAGGGGCCCACAGGGGGCCCCGAACACATTCACCCGGCACCTAAATATAACACTCAGCTCTGCTTGATTAGCGATGTGTCTTTTTGACACCTATTTACGCTCATCTGCCACCTAGCAGCAAGGGAGGCACACCCATTGTGAGTAAGAGACTGCAAAAATTAACTTCAAAAATGGAAATTATCGATCACTTCTTCTATTATTACCTCAGGCCACCTCTGTGGAACAGCTCACACAATTAAAATAAATTACAGCAGATGGAGAGAGTGCCTGTCATCGAGTTCTTCGCCTGACTGCAGCACACACATCTTCTCCTTCCCTAAACAAGGACACAGCGGTCTGCGTAACATGAGCTGTTTTGTAAAATAACTAAGGTCACGCAGTCTATTAAAGGCTTTTTCTTTCATTCGCTGTGATGTGGGGAATTTGGCTCAGAGAGCCTCTCTGGACTCAGGTGATCATATGGAACCAAGGGTCGTTTTTCCTCTTCCTCCTCTTGTCTCTGACAGCAAAAATGGCTATTTGAGCAGCACACTGCACTGTTAGATAATGAGCTTCTCTCCCCTTTACTTTTATTTATGTGTATGTGCTCGTGCTAACATCCCACATGCCTCTGCAAAAGAGGTTCCATCTATCCATTATCTGTTCCCGCTTATTATTTTTTAGGTTACAGGGGTCCGCTGGAGACTATTTCAGATCTCTTTGGGTAATAGCAGTGTTTCCCAGTTCGTCCCAGACCAACTTACACATATTTGAATGTACAAAAAGGAAAGTTTAATATCTTTTGTCTCCAGTCAAAGTCATTCATTTTACAAAATCAATCAATATTTAGTGTGACCCTCCCTTTGCTTTCAAACCACTTGGGAATTTTCATGAAGGAACTCTGATAGGAGATCTGATAGCTTTCTCTCATCCTTCTGTCTTCATCGAATCTTTATGTCACACAATAATGAAATAATGTATGGAAAATAAAGTTCCAGTAAGCCCAAAAAAAATCTCAGAAGCTTTTTTTTTTTGTAGAGCTGAAAGGAAATACAAATAAAATACAAACACAAAGCAAAAAGCATAGGAAAGTGGTATTGAAGAGTTTATGGGAGAATGGTCAATGGCAAACTTGTGTATATATTTGTATTTATACGCAACTGTCTGCAGATGCTTTATTTAGCAATCTCCTCCAGCTAAACCCAGTCCCAATCCCAGCTGGGAGACAGTGCTCTGACCTCTGGGTCTGGCACAGCCTCAAACTGGCAGACGAGTGAGTGGCGGGCAGAGCCACCCTGAAGCAGAACCAGGCGCTGTTGCTGACCTGGCTGCCCTTTCTCACACCCTGCTTCTGCCATTCATAGTGTGAACCCAGATGCCACTGGGAACAATCATAGGAAAATAAGAGAGAGCCAATGAGAGAAACAATATCTGGAGGATAATGAGCTATTTTCGAGTGGGAATCCTGAGGAGACAAAAGAAATCAGGAGCATCTGGAGGTGACGAGATCCGAAGAGGAAGAGAGAAGAAATGGGAGTCGGTTCAACTTTGGATCTGTGACCCTCCAGGGAGTCTTGAGGGAGCCTGTCAATTTCGGTTTGATCATGTATTTTTGGTGCAAGAACTGAAAATAAAACGGAACATGAAAGGAAACGATCCATGCTTTATTTAAATGTTTCAGTAGCCAGAGAATGCGAGAAGGTGGAAAATAGATTACTCACTGAAAGTCTGGATTTGTTTTCTTTGATTCAGTTGTAGTTAACAGTTCACTGGAGGGGAAAATTATCAGCGACTAGCTTTTACTATCTCCACATAAAGCCATCCACTGATTTCACATGACTTCAAATGTAAAGTAATAGATTTTCCTGCTGTTTTGGAGCCACAATTGAAGAAACAACCCTAAAGCATGTACAAACGTCTAAAACTATTGTCATCTTGACATGGGGGGGAGGGGCAAAGACAATACCCAGAGGACTAAAATAGCAAACAAGAGGATCTGACCCCTTTTATTCTCAAAAATAACATCATTGCCGCAGGATAACTCAACTTTAAGGAATCCCAGGATTCTTAGTGGTAAGGGGTAAAACTGACAGAGTTCCTTTTAATTTCCAGGAAAATAGTTGAATGTTTAATTTTTTTTAAATATATAATAACATATTCCAGAGAAGACAGGACAGGGCTTGATGTTCAAATATAAATATTTTCCAAAAAAAGTTCCTGAATATCATATTACAGATATTTCTGGAACTGAAAGTTATTTACACAAATCAGCCCCCCCCCCCCAAGCGGTTTAGCAGACGAAACACTTCCTGGTGACCTGGTCTTTTTGAACTTTTAGGTGGAGCTTTCCTTTCGCCCCAAGCCCAGAGTTAAATTGCATGTACCACGCGCGAATACTCAAATATTTATAAAGATAGTTTTAAAAATGGTAGACTAAATTGTTTTAAACCCTTCATTATGAAGCAAATATTCTCTCTCGTGTTCTCTTCACCACCTCTTACCATTTTGCGCTCTTTATATCACTCTTTCTCTTATTCCCTACTTCCCTGTTGCTCTTCTCTTTTTCTTTTTTTTGCTCTCTATTTTTCTCCTTCTAGCTATCCTTTTCTTTCGCTGTATTTTTATGTCTGTGCCTTTCTGTTTCTCTTTCACTCTCTGTCTCCTTTCATTTATCTCTTTTTCCTCCAGTGTGTTCTTTCTCAAATGCTATCCGTCTCTTATCTTTCATGCTCTCCCTCCTTCTTGCTCTTTTTTTTCTGTTTCTTTCTTCACATTCTCTTTCCCTTTACCCATCCTCTATCTATCTTGCTTAGAAACACTCTTGACATGAACTACTTTTTTAATGTGTAGGCTATAAGGCAAAACAGTGGAGCAGTGTAATACTCGAGTAGCTTTTGAAGAACTACCGTATTTTTCGGCTCATAAGACGCACCAGCACATAAGACGCACCCAATTTTTAAAGAGGAAAATCCAGAAAAAAAAGATTCTGAACCAAATACTGTTGTAAAATATTTTATATCAACTGTGTAAAAGTTAACAGCCAAACATGTAACATGAACAGACAGTAAACAGTAAAAGTAACAAAAAAAAGGCTGTAATGTTTTTCTTTGCCCCCACTCATCATTCTAAAGTCCACCATTCGTTATCACCATCACTGTTCCAGTGCAACATTGTCACTACATTACTAATAATAGCTAGTAACATTGTCACTACATTACTAATAATAGCCAGTAACATTGTCACTACATTA
>SRMA01025785.1:184286-286664 GCA_007224835.1 Danionella cerebrum
CAAACATTAGCTTTTGTGAGAGAAATCTTGAAAATGACTGAAAATGTTCCAGTCAAGAGTGATTAGAGATAATGTTTGCTAGGTGACATTTAGTGACAAGCAGAAAGAATACGGATCTAGAGCATGTTAGCAAGGTTGAAAATGATCAACGTGTTTTTGTCTGGTCTGTCATGAAGAAGATCAACTGGGATATTCACTTGTTTAGTTCTCAAGACGAGTTGTGTGTGTCTTTTCATAGAACCAAAAGTCTCTTTTGCCTCAAGTCTTATTTGATTTTCATCTCAAGCAAAAGAGACGCAGCCAACAATCATAAATGCTACATTGAACACACCTGGAGACAATCAATCCAATGGATCAATCATCCAATCAAATCACTCTCCAGCTCCCTCACTTAAAAAGCTCATCCATGCGTCTCAAGAGTTGTTAGATCTACAGTTCACAAACCCGACATTCCATGAAAGCTTCACAAATTCTACCATTATTCCATCTGCTCCACCAGATTACAACAATGATGGTCTCTTTATGGGTGTCTGGATCCTGACTTTGCTTTACTGCTACCAGAGACATACAGCAATGTTGAGAAGGACTTTTATTCCGCTAAATATTTGTAAATATTCATGTATAAAGTTCCCACTTGTCCGGTGTCCTTCCTCCAACCTAACGTGAAAGCAAACTTTCATTGTGTTCCCAGCAATTTCTTGATTCTTATCTACCTACGGCAATGCTGGACTTGATGAATGTTTTTTATTAAAGCATCGAACAGTTCTCTAATTATTTGGACCAGTGTCTTCCTCCATATCACACCCAGTTAGTACAGTGATAACATGTGCTGTAATGTGTATGGGACTTTTATAAGTATGAGTCACAAAACTTATCATTTGGTGTCAAATCTGGTAAATAAATTGTATCATCAGGAAATGAAAGTGTTTTTCGAGCTTGCATATGAGTCAACCTGTTGTTGGAGACTCCCAAAATCAAAAAACGATAATAAAGACATTTAAATGGAATTATAGTGCCATGATTATTTGATTTTGAAATGTAATGCTGGTACACATTCGTTAGTAAAAACAAGTTTACATAAATAAATGAGATTTTTTCATTCAGCATTACATCTGTCCACTGTTTACAACAATAACGTCGTCTACATATTCCAAGCAATCTAAAGATTTGCTCAAGCCGGCATAGAAGACAGCTTAAAATGTTATTTCTATCAATTAAACAATTCAGTAAATATGGACTCGTTGCGTTTATATTGATCTAGTTGTTTTTACTTTCTTATCTTAGACTGTGCTGTGTATTTATCTTTTCTAAGTAGACCCTTACTACAACACCCTTACTGCCATGTGTGATTTTAAAAGTTCAGTGATTTCCTAAAAAAATGTACAAAAGTACAAAAAATATCCATATTGATAACTTTTTAGCTGATGAACTAATAAAGAGGTGGTTTAATGTCGAACTCTTCCCTAGTTTTATACAAACTTTAAATAAAGTATTGACTGACTGCACTTATCTTAGGCTCGCTGGGAGATTTCTTAGCGTGTATTTGAATGTCATCTTTCAAAAGTTAAATGTCAAAGAGCGTGATCACTGACTTTCTCACTGTATCCTATGTCATGCTCAATGTTTTTGCATTTTCTTCCAACGAGTGGTGCCTCATGAATGCGATTCGGGGGTGTTCGTGTGGGAGCACCTGCTGAAGGAAAAAAAATTCCATCATTCCCTCTGATAGACTGCAAAATGAACCTCTGCTCCTCGCCCTCTTAATTCAAGAGGGGGAAAATGACACAGAGAAGCTGCTATTTATTTCCCATGCTATCATTCACTCGCCGGTGACTCAGACATCCTGAGAGGGCAACACAGAGTGTGAGATGAAGAGAGTTGCAGTACAAACAGCATTTTCATAGACCAAAACACAGAACGCCAATGTTTCATTCATTTGCCTGCACCTGCACCTTTTTTCTGCACCTTTTTTCTTTGGATGCAGGACAAATACAAATGAATAAAATGCTCAGACATTAACATGTGGATCTTCAGGGATGATTTTGTACTCAGAAGGGCTGTATTAGAAAATAGTGATGATGGATGACTGCAATTATCCAAGACAGAAAAAAACCTTGGCATTTTATCTGCTGTGTAGCAGTGCAGTTATATCACCAAAGACCTCTGTCAAAAACTCCACAAATGATGTAGCAAATGATTCTCAATTTGTCATGTCACATCTCTTGGATCACACGTGTAATAATAATAATAATAATAATAATAATAATAATAATAATAATGAATTGTATTTGGAGGTGCATTTCTTGCTATTCAAGGTCACTGTACGAACGCACAAAGAAATATAACAGTAGGTTATAAACATAAATTACACACCATATGGCAGTTTATACCATAGCAAGGAGGCAGCTGAGATCACATTGATGATATATAGGATTTGGGAATGACGAGAGACTCTGAAGCTTCGGATCTAAGGGACCGCGTGGGGTATCAATAAAGATGAGATAAGAGGGAGCTAGTCTATATGTAAGGAACGATGACAATGTTTATTTGTTTTTTTTAAGATATTCTGACTATATGAATGCTATATAATGCTTACATTTAGTTTTTATGAGTAAGCATAGCTTGATTGTGGTACTGGACAAGCTTACATGTCGCTGTCTACACGATAGCAGGGAAGCCAATGTTCTTAATAATTCCTCCACTTTTGCAGGCATTAAAAAAATATCTGTAAAGAAGTCAAACTGAGCTTAAAGAATAGTTTAAACATTTACCTTGATTTTAGACTTTGATCAAATAATGTTAAGTAGCTTAGTTCTGAGCCTCTTAATCGGGTTGTCACACAGCTAAATTCCTCGTTCTCTCTCTCTCTCTCTCTCTCTCTCTCTCATTTGTTTGATTTATGATGTTTTTATTCTATAAAAGTGAAACTAGTTTAGTAAGGTGATGGTTGTGAATGTTTTTTTTTTTTTTTTTTTTTTACAGATTTTCATTTTTTTGGAGTTGGAGGTTTCCATCCAATAACACATTTAACGTTTGCCATTACGTGAAATAAATGCTTGTCGTGGGTCAACAAACAAGACTATTGTGAGTTTAATTAGAATTATTACAATTCGTATTATTATGAGATAAAATGTAAGGAAAAAAAAACAAAGTGGTGCACTGATGCAGCTGGTATTTTAGAAATAGCCTAGCGGCCGGGTTTCTAAACCAGAGTCTGGTCAAAAATAGCCAGACTCATGTAGTGTCTAAAATTCACACAGCAGCTGGGCAGAAATAACTCAATTTAAGTTTTTTGTATCCATGCATTTTAGACTGCAGCCAATTTGGAGCTACATTTGAAGCCCACAGCTGCATCTTCTTATGTCAACAGGGTTTTTTTTAACTTGTATTTATTTACAATAATAGTTTATATGAACTGTATTATGGATTCACTACACATAAAAAAATAATAATAAATAAATAAATAAACTGTGTTTGAGTATTTAAATAACACACCATTTTTAGTTCCGAAAGTAGCATTGAAACTTGCATTTTTCTTTATATTTGCAGTTTGGATTTATGTGTATCTCATGCCAGATTGGAACTCTATGCCAGCCTCTGAATGAAGCAGCAGAAGACAGGCAATGCCCTATGAAAAGCTCGAAACATCAGTGAAACACTTTTGGAATGTGAAAAGCTCCTCGTAGAATGAACCATCATCATTCTCTGGCAGCCTGTCTTTACTCTCTTGCACCTTTTTAGTTTTTGACCGTCTCCTTCCATCACATTCACTCTTGCCCTGTCTTTCTTGTTTCTCTCCCTCTCTCTCTCTCTCTGTACTGTTCTCTTTTTGTCCCCTCTTGCTGCTGTCTGTGACTGACATGCAGGAAGGAATCTATGTATTTTTATTAGCATCGTGATTGAGAGTGTTCCACGTCTGCTGAATTTCATTACTCCAAAGGCCACTGATGCTCCAGGATACTAATGATGCCATGCTGCACAGGCGTATCTTTCTTTTTCATTTTCTCTTGACTGAGCCTTATTAAAATCTGCATAGAGGACATGTTTTGCTTTTACAAGAGGTTACAATTCCTCGTAAATAGAAAAAAATATGCCACCACAAACCAATATTGAATTTAACAGACTCTTACTGTAAGCACAATGAAATATACCAGAATCTTAAGGCTCTAGTCCAACCGGCAGTGTCTTTTTAACTAGTGGGACTGGAACATGCAGTGCATCTGAGAGAAATCTCTCCATTAAAATTGCATGCGGTTATCATTTCTGTTCAAGTAAGCATTTTCCCAGAACTGCAGACCTGCGGGACACCGAAGCCCGAGTTGAAACAGTTATCATAAGTCTCTCGTCTATATTTTTTGATCATGTATTTTTAAAGCAGAATCATACAACACGTTGAGAAAGATGTAAACCATTTCAGAAGAAACCTCAAAGCAGTCAGCCTCATACAATGACGAAACACACACAGAAATATTAATGTTGTGTTGCAAGGTGGAAGAGAAGGTCCTATGAGATGCCAAGCACAGCAAGAATGCGTTTTAATAAGGTTTGTCAGGAAATACATGAGTGTAATTGCATACTCCTAAAATGAAAAAGTTGCATGAAAAACAATCATATTTCGTTACAGGGAGTCTGTGAAGGTTACTTATGTTAACTTGTTTAATTCTGCCCCATTTTAACACAAATGCAATCAATTAAATCAAATTTTATGCTTACGTGTCTTGCATGAAGAGGTCACGTCTTGTGCATTTAGTGGCCATGTGCTCATCTTTTGTTTTGTTGAGCACATGGCTTTATTTGGTTTTCTTGTGCGATGTGCTTTCCTTTCATGTTACATGATTATTTGTTTTATCCTCAACCTGTCAGTCTTTGATTGATTTGCATTTTTTGGGCTTGCAAATATCAATCAAGAACACGTTAATGTCAATAGGGCTGCTGCCTTCAGCTGTGCAGTATCTTAAATATGGAATTCTCTACCAGAAGTATATGGTGTGATGGTCTAGTGAGTAAAAAGCCCTTGATTGGCTGCGTATGTAAGTGTTTTCATTGAGAGCAGGTGATTTGAAGTGATCAGGTGATTGTTGAGTGGATATTGTTTCAAAACGCAGACTGAAACAGAACCAATTAAACTAATGTAGAAACACAATTTTATTTTATTTTTTATGTTGATGTTAAACTTTTGTTGCATTTTATCAGCACGTAATCAGCTAAATTCTTAAATTTAATCAACTGAAAGATATTGTAGCGTGCAGCCAAGGAACATGGCATAAATCTATTTCAACTTGAAATCCAATTTTATTGCCTCGCCACCAGCAGACAACACAATAAAATCAACAATGTCAGTCCTTTGAGCCATCAAGGGAATGAGAGCACCCGGGTCAGATCTGGCGCGTGAAGTCTTTTTTTAATAGGTCTGCTCTTTCATTCACAGACCAGACGGTAGAGCTTTGCGAGGCAGCGTAATCCCCCAGATTATCCATCCCCACATCCAGGTCACGGCTCTTTTTTTTCCAACCTGTTCACACTTTTTCATCAGGACTGGTGTTTGTTGGTTAACCGTGTGCCCGATTCACAGGTGAGCTGCCAAGGGATGCTGCGGAGGCCAGAAGGCTTGTCTATTTCAGAGAAAATTAATGTAATCTCTCAGCTGGGGCTGCTTCATTCTGGGGCTCTTCTCAAGGTCATTTAAACAAAATGGATGTGTACCTGTGGCACCACTGGGCTATCCATCATAACTGCTTCCAAAGATAAAAGCTAGACAAGTAATATGTTTCTCATTCCCCAGACTTCCTCAGTTTAACACTGTCTTCTCTCACCACTTCCGCTCACAAACCAGTCTAGAAATCACTGCCAGCTTTGTGAAAGTCCACTAGATGTTGGACTCTTGCAGGGCACAAAACTCACCAGCCACTTTATTAGGTACACCTCACTAGTACCAGATTGCCTTTAGGACTGCCTTATTTTTCAGGGCCTTGACTCAACAAGGTACTGGAAGTGTGAGTTCCTATGAGTATTTGGTTTATATTGTCAGCGTCACATTCATTATGCAAACCGTTTGAGATCTGGCGACCGTGGAGAACTTCCCGCTAGAAGTCTTAAACTCTTAACCATTAAAAGTCTGCACGTACCGGCTGTTTTGAAGGAAATAGGTTAGGTGCGACCCACCTATTGATTTCAAATGATAATAGCCTTTGTGTTTTTAGTTTTTAGTCTTTGATATGGCTTGTGTTTTTCAAAGTTCTGGCACAAAAAGTGGCTAAAAACAGTGTATAAGGTTTTCATTTTCACACTGTTTTGACCTTTGCTTTTTGGGGAAATTTATGAGTTTGTTTTGTGTAATGTAATTAAACTAAAATAATGAAAGCATGGTCATTAAAAAATGTTTTAGAGGTAATTTCCTGGAGCACATTTTAAAGTAAAAAACGTTCAAAAAGACTCAGGACTTCTAAGGGTTGATCTTAAAAAAAAAAAATAACACCAGGTGGTATTTCTTATATATAAGAAAACACATTGCCTTAAACCTTTCTGAACTACATTCCCCATCACCACCGACATAGTGGTTCCAAATCAACTTACTCTACCCAACTTTCTGCATATCTTCAGGTGTTCCTCCGTCTCGCTTTGGTCATCAATTCCTGATTGAATCATTTACTCTGTACCGGTCTATGGCGTATGCTTCTGGATGAGATTTTGAATCTGGCTTCCTGTGTCATCTTACCAACCAAAGCTACACTTGAATCTCCATAGCTGGCTCAAATTCTTAAACTTTAAATAATCTACGAAAGAAGTCGTCTTACGATTCTGTTTGAAATGCCATGGAAACAATGAATAAATGTGTTGCTCCTAATAAATTAGGAGCCCCAATGCAATAATGCGCCAAGGATTTTCAACATCCTAGCAACAGAAAACCTTCTGCATTGACCAGTCAAGTCGCATTCAGAAATGCAAATGAAACCCAGTTAGGATTGGGGGGAAAAGGAGTACAGATAAATAAAGCAGCAAAGACATTCAAAATGAGAATGTTGGAGGAGATGGATGTCTAAGGCCAAAATATACAGATAAGTGAATCTGGATCTCTAGCCTGAAGAAGGCATTTGCCTTTGGGCATAAACGAGAGTGTGTGAAACCGACTTTTCAAGCTGTTTGTTTGAACTCAAACACACTTAGATGGTTTTTAAAAAACACCTTTATATCCCATCAATCTCTAGTCACCAGAGTAGCAACATATATTGAGATCTCAGGGTCCACCTGCTCCATTACATCTTCTCACTAGCGCATTAACCTTCACAGAAAGATCCAGTAGTCTCTTCCTGAAGCTACTTTCGAGTCCTTTGACGTGAAATAAAAAGTGGCACAGGCAGAGTCTTTTCCTAATTAAAAAGTACCATATAACACAAAAATGAAAGAGCATATTACACTGGTCAGAAAGGCTTCATTAAAATCCTCTATTTTCAATGCCGCACTCAAGGCCTCACATTTATTACTGGTAAGAGCTGTTTTGAATGTCTTCAAACCTGAAAAGCTAAAACACAAATACAGCCTCGAGTGTGATTGCATTAATAAAAGAAAACTGCTGTTTACAATTACATCAGTTTTGATTCATGCTTTGGGCTAACACACACACAAAGAGATGACTATCACTTTTCCATGAGCAAGAAAACATGATGAATCAGCTGATGCCATATCCAAAGAACACGACACAGATAAGAACCCAAGGCACAATGAAAATCTGATGCGATTAATTCAGAGCCGCAACAAAGACGCAAAGGAATTTTTCTTTAACAATCCACAGGATTTTCTGGAATTACTTTTTAAAAGTGACAATAACAGTGAGGAAGTACATACGCTCACCGGCCACTTTATTAGGTACACCTAGCGAGATCCTGGAATCAGAGTATTTGGTCCATTTTGACATGATAACATCTATAATATTTGTCAGCTGCACATCCATGATGGGAATCTCCCATATCACCACATCCCAAAGGTGCTCTATTGTATTGACATCTGGTTACTGTAGACGCCAGTTGAGTACAGTGAACTCATTGTCAAGTTCAAGAAACCAGAGATGGTTTTCGCTTTATGACAACAGAAGATAGGTACACAGTGGTCATTAACTGATGGACGTGGTCAGCAACAATACTCAGGTTGACTTTGGCATTCACTCGATGCTCACTTGGTACTAAAGTGTGCCAAGAAAATATCCCCAATACCATTACACCACCACCACCAGCCTGAACCGTTGAATCAAGGCAGGATGGGTCCATGCTTTCATGTTGCTGATATCAAATTCTGACCCTACTAGCAGAAATTGAGATTCATCAGACCAGGCAACACTTTTGGTATATTCTATTGTCCAATTTGGTGAGTTTGTGCAAATTGTATCCTCAGTTTCATGTTCTTAGCCAACAGGAGTGGCACCCGGTGTGGTCTTCTGCAGCTGCCCCAAGGTTTGACATGTTGTGTGCTCAATGGGCTCATCTGCATATGTAACGCTATTTGGCTATGTGCACTGACTCTCAGAAAGGTTCTTAATCGTGGAGCCCAGAGTGTGTAAATGAAAGACACAAGACATGTACTAAATAATAATTTGATTGTATTTAACAGAAATTCAGACAAACAAAACAAAACATTTATAAGGGTGAGTGCAGCGAATGTTCAATGTGAGTCGGTTCACAATTCTTCAAAAAAACTCCAGTTCAGTGTTGGTTGGCTCGCCGTTCAGAATGAAGTCCACAACAAAAAAAAAAACCTGACCGGGAATTAAATCAAGATGCCTTTGAAAATCGGCAGAAGTCCGCTTAGAATGTGGAAACTACACAGCCGTGTGACGACAGCACAGCAGGTGGATGGAAAGAGAGAGAGACAGGTAGAGCGATCCTGCGCTTAGGAGGCTATTTAAAGGGAAATGGCCCAAAATAATAAGGGCTCCCCTAATTAACTAATTAATGTACGTGTAGCTGGTGCGGGTTACCTCGATTTTAATAAGTTTTTTTTTTTTTTTTTGTTCAGCTCTAACCCGTCTGGCAGAATATGGACCTGAAAATGACTTAAATGACCTTTCTACTCCCTTCTGATGCTAGGTTTGAGATGACTATACGTCTATGTCTATATGGTGTACCTAATAAAGTGGCCAGTTGAGGAATTAAAACTGTAAAAACAAGACCCTCAGTTGTAAAATAGATGTAGTCTATAAATAATAAACAACATTTCCGAGCAACAATAATCTAATTTCATGATTGGAATCACAATCCCTGCCCTCCATAGCATCAGGGTCGACCCTTCAAATGACAGCTTCGGGTCAATGAAAAGGTCCAGTAGTCATACTAAAGAGCTCTCCTGATCGGGAAAGCAGCGCTGACCTTTAGAAACATTGAACCTAATTCACACTGCCTGGTTCTCTCAGCTACATGAAGCACCTCATTGGAAAGCACATTAGAGTGCATTAATTTCCCTGACAGGGAGACAAACACAGAATTAAAGATGGAGAGAGTGAGAGCCGTGTCTGGAAATGACCTTTGGAAGCATCCGACTCTGACAGGATAAACATACCTGCTCTAACACTCCCACTGCAGCCAGTAATTTCATATAAATCTTTCCCAGCAGCTAAATATGAGTAAAAGAGATTGAGGGCTGCTGGAGCCGTTCCACTTGGTTAGAGATAGAGAGGTTACAGACATTGCTTTCAGCTAAAACAAGACGGAGCAGGTAAACGGCAAGACATGTGGCAGCACATACATTTGTTCTAAAAATAACCTTTGAAATGTAATATCTAGTAGACGGTTGGGTTACAGATCTTATACTGGTTTCAGTGTTTAGAAGATAATCATGTGAATTCGAGAAGGAATCCCATTGATTCCAGTCTCCAACTGTCAACGATTCAATAGTTCCCACTGCCCCTGAGTCACAAAAGGACCAATCAGCCCCAATTACACCAGAAGACAATCAAACCAATTACACTCACAGCCAATCACTGGTGTTCCGACACTAATCGCACCAACATCCCCCTCCATAAACGCTCACATCTGGTCTCTGGTTCACAACAGTTGCTGCAGACATACTCTTTGGCTCCTACACTGGATCACAGGTGTACTAATCTCAAGCGTTACTAATCTAAAGCAGTATTTGTGCAGAATCTTCAAATGTAACTAAAACAAAACAAACAAAAATAATATTCCTGTATTATCAAAAGTGCTGAATACTTACGCCTCTGAAGCCCCCCAAAAAGTGCAGGAAACCTAAATGGCTTTTCAGTTCAGTGAGTTGCCAACATGGCTGTAGTCAAGTCCATTGTAGAGTCCAAGTCAAAGACAATTGAGTCAGAGTGAAGTGCAATGTAGTTAGAGTCCAAGTCCAAATTCAAAGATGTCCGAATCCAAGACAAATCGAGGACAGTTGTGTCCGAGATCAATGCAGTCAGAGTCCAATTCCAAGACGGTAATTTCCAGGTTAAGTCTGACTCCAATGCTGTTAGAGTCCAAAGATGTCAGAGTTCAAGAGAAGTCACGTCCAGGAAGGTCATGTTTGAGTCAAGTTCATGTCCAGGATGACCGAGTCAAGTTAGTGTCCTATGCAGTTAGATTCCAAGTCAAGTCCAAGTCCAAGACAGTTGTGTCCAAGTCAAGTCAGAGTCCAATGTGGCTAGAGTGTAAGTCAAGTCCAATGATTTAAGATGCAAGCTTATTTTCAAAATGATATTAATTTTTGCTCATTTATTTGCAATCATAAAAAATTTTAATAAAATAAAGACAAAAGTTTAAGCCAGATTGAAATTTAGTCAACAATTCCAGTAACTGGCTAATTCCAGCAAAATAAACACCAAATTAATTCCAGATAAAGGAAACTATCCTTGAGTAAATAAAGACTTGTATGTGCATAAAAAAGGGATGTGTGTATATTATATTTTTAGAAATGTTGCCATGTTGTAGAGTCAGTCGTTACATTTGATTGTTGGTACAACAACATCCTGTGGTTGTACTACTGCAGATACACATGATACAAACCTTTTATTGGGTAGCTGACAAATATACTGTGGGTGAATTAGGTATGGGCACAGATGTGGGATAAAACCAATCCCTGAGGGACATTTATTACAACTGACAAGAACACATCCAGAGGTGTTGCCGATGCTATCTCAAGCCGGTCGGGAGGCTACAATGGGATGTCAGCATTCATCAAAAAGGTTGAAAATCTAGTGAGATGCTGTACCCCAACTTCAAGAAATTCAAGTTGTGGGTTTCCAATGCCTGCGATGGACCTGTCCAGGATGTACCCCTGCCTCTCGCCCGATATGAGCTGGAGGCCAGCAGACCCCCGTGACCCTGAAAGGGATTCAACGTGAAAAGAAAATGGGTGGGTAGTTTCCAATGCAGGTCACAGAGAAAATTAAGAAAATAAAAAAAATGTTTACTACTTTACAATTTGTTCTCATTAATTTTGTGGTAATTATAATTTTTATATTTATAAATTTTATGGTTTTAAATTTTATATATTTATATATTTTTTTTTAATAAAATTTTTTTTTTCATTTCATTACACAATAATTCCACAACAAACCTGAAATTGTACCAAAAATAAAACAAAATACAATTTCAATTCCAAACTATGCAAAAAATACCCCAAGAAACTAAAATTTACAAAAAAAAAAATAAATAAAAAAAATAAAAAAAAAGAAGAAAAAAACACCACTGCTCTGTAAATAAATTTGGGAGTCTATCTGATGCAAATTTAAGGGGTGGGTCCTTCGTCTTTTCATTGCTTGGGGTATTATAGAGACACTGTATGTAATTATAACTTTCAGTAGCATTACTTCTGAAAGCAATATGATTAAATATTTCCTAAATTTCCCGTATTGCTTCTCTTTCCATCAAAGTGCTGTTAATATAAAAAAGTGACAGCATGATTTACTTGATTAGACATGAAAAGGACTCTTGCAACGACTACACAATAGAGCAAAATGGCCGAATGTGATTTTTCACTCTCTGTAGCTCTGCAAGTTTGTCTGCAGTCATAACCAGATTAGGAAAGAGATTACGCCTGGGTCATGGGAAAGTCACCAAAGCGAGGTCTGAAGGCAAGCAATGAGCTCAGTAAAGTAAAAAGAGCTGACTCTCTAAAACACATTGACCTTCAAACTTATTCCTCCACTCTGTGCCTTGCTTCTCAAGATTTTCTGCACCTTTCAACAGAAACTGAACCAGTGCAGCTGGCACCAAACACTTCAGTCACAAACAGCACAGTACTGGGGGGGGGGGGGGGGGTCAAGTTGAGAGATCAAGTTTAAGAGATCAAGAGATTGATGAGCACTGCTCTGAGATCAAGTTTAAGACTCCCATTCAAATGAACTGGATTGCTGGAAGCTAAAGAGGAATAAGAAGATTTGTTTAAGAGAAACATTTAATTAAAACTGAAAAATGTACAGAAGTTGTGAAACAAAAATCAAAACAGAGCAGCACAATAAAAGTCAAAGTTAAATTGTTTGGAGATTTTTTTTTGGAGAAACTATTAGGTTCACAGTGCATACACATTGTTCCATCGGGAGGTTTAGATTTGGGATCTAAAATAGAGTTAAGTTTAAACCAGGAACATCATTCACTAAGTTGCATCGGTGGCAATAACATTTGCAAAAAACACCTGGTCCGGCTGATTAATTTCTCTAGGCTTGTTTGAAATCTCTAGTGGCCTCAGGTACAAAGATTTCCATAGAATTCATCCATTCTGTACGTACAAAGATGAACATTTACATACACACAACAATTTGTAAACTTTGTATACAGAGAATCTGATGCTGGTTCTCTTTTTACATCTGAATCAACATGAGATAAGCGCACATGCAAGAGCACAACACCAAACCCCATTGACTCAATGAAATCAAGAAAAACAGAGTGCACAAACAAGCAAGAAACACAACTTCTGTTGACAATGCCCTCAATAGAGGTTTGGAAAGGAGACTGGTTGACTTCTGGGGTCAGTAATGGGATTTAATGGGAGAGTTTGGCTGATGCAGTTAGCACTGTGTGTTCTGAAAGCAGCTCAGTAAATCGCAAGTAGAAATTGTGGTTAAAAAGAAAACTAAATGCTGTTATAGAGTACCAAGAGAAAAATTTAAGGTGTTTGCAGAAATTAATTTTCACTTTCACTTCCTGTCAATCTGCAACATAAAAAAAAATTACAATAACTTTGTATTTTATTATCATTGTTACAATCACACAGTCTGAATTGCTTGTTGGTTGAGCTGAGAATTTGATGGATTTTTTTTTGTTTTGCTGTAATTTATGGCTTTTTTCACCCTCATTGTCAAAATGTCAAAGGTCCATTACCTGTGCAAACTTTATTAAATGCTCAAAGTGACTGCATTTAAGTTGATAACCTTAGAATTCAAACACACATTGAATCAAAACCATTCAAATTTGATTCAAATACCAAAGATCCAACATTTCAAAAACAAACAATTACGTACACGTATAAACATTCAAAGTAATCCAAATATTTGTTTAGCTACCAGATTAAATTAAAGCACAAACATGAACTCAACATACCAGTGGAATCTCTGGCAAGAACCATTTTCGGTGATTTGCCTGAATTTTCTGTGACTTATTTGAGCAAACACAGAACTTAAGACAAAGGTATCAACGCCTGATAAAATCAGAGCAGCTCTTTTTCAGCCTCTAGGAGCTTTCTCAACCATGCTCACTGTTGCCGCCTAGTGGCATGGTTCTTCTTGATAATCAATTCATAAAATCTGTACAAATAATTTCGAATGGAAAGGGAAGTATTTAGTAAGGAAGGCTTGGAAACAATCCTTTATAAAAGTTAATTTTGTGTCAAGACTTCTAACAACTACACCTCTGAGCCCATTGCTTCTGATTTGGGTGTGGTTACTTGAGAAACAGCCATAAGCAGAGTTTTCGTTACCATAATGTCTCTCTGTCTTTGTCGTTTGGCCCATTTTCACCCTTCTGGGAATGAGGTTTAGGGTTAATTGGTAAAATGTGGGTTAGAATTACAGCTTCTCCGACATTTTTAGCAAATTGCAGAAATGTTATTGCATTATTAATTTTTTTTTACATTTAATGTACTCTCTGTAATTGCAGCATGCAAACAAAGCTACCTTTTCCTTTACCAAAATACAGTTCAGAGCAGGTTTTTAACAGATTGGGTTAAGAAAGTATTAGAGCTACTCTCGTATAGCTGACTCTTTCTTTTTCCTCCTCCCTCTCTCCCTAGCAGACACAATTACAAGGCTTTCAAAGACCAGAACTCTCCTCTCTTCCACAAAAAAGTAATTTAAAGCTAAATGATGGCTTTCCCCCAAACGTTCGCCAGTCTTAAACCGAGTACAGTAAATAACAGTAGTGTTTCCCTTCAGGACACTAATTAAAGTGGTGAAAGGTTGATGTGTTGATTGATCTTTAACCTGGAAAGAATCACATGGAAATGTTTATTGCAAGAAAAAGTCACAAAAAGTTGGAAAATATGTTTCCCAGACCCTTTGTTTTATTTGTTCACAGATGGATGATAACCAGGGCAGCAAGTCCCTATTTCTTTCTCCCTCTCATCTGTCTCCCTTTGCCCATCCATCATGAGAATGAAGAATATTTGTGGCCATTGTCATCTGGATAATCAGGGGATGTTTATGATCAGTGAAGGGGGAGAGCTGGAGAAGCAGCTATTTATCAAAGTGATCTCTCTCTCTCTCGCTCTCTCTTTCGCTCCCTCTAAACCCACAAACAGTGACTCTCTCACACACTCTGTTTCAGAAACGGCAGATTCTTCATAATTAGTCTTTTTAAAGAGAAGAAAGCTTGAGACGTGTGCATCAGACTGATCGCTAATATTGCAGCATGCATGGATGAGCAGCAGGGTGAGAAGAGTTGGAACTATAAAGCTGTAACTAAATTCGCAGCTGAACTCTGGGGAATTGAATTATTCACTTGTGATTGATTGGGAAATGGTTTAATTGCTCGCATTTTGCCACATACATGAGTGTCTTGATCTCTTTTAATTCACAGCCTCGTGCCGCAATGAGAATATGAAATATTAAGAATCTTGTTGATGCTCGCTCATAATGGAACACACTGCAGACAGCAGTTCTGTCAAATGAATGATTAATGAAGGCGGCTATTGACTCGGTCGTTAGTAATCTTTCAGTGCTGCCATTTCTCTGTTCTACATCTACTTTTACAGTTTGAAAAAATGATCTCTCACTACAAGTTACGACTGTACCACAGGCTCTGAAGTCTTTATTGATGGACAGGATGAATAAAGCATGGTCGCTCTAATATAAGATCAACGGCATGTGTACCACTTCTGCAAAACTCTACTTCAAACACTTTCAAATAGCTGTTGTCTCGTAGAACTGAGCATTTTTTAATCCATTTACAAAATAATTATCAATGTACACTGACCGGCCAATTTATTAGGTACACATTGCTTGTTGCCACCATCTTCTTTATTCCAATCTCGGTGAACCTGTGCTAATTGTAGCCTCAATGTGGTCTTCTGTTGCTGTAGCCCATCCGCCTCAATGTTCGTTGTGTTGTACGTAAGGAGATGCTCTTCTGCATTCCTCCATTTCAGTTACTGTTGCCTTTCAAATAGCTCAAACCAGTCTAGCCATTCTCCTCCGATCATAGAGATGGCTTTGCATAAAAATCAGGGTCCTTTCTTTGTTTTCTCTCAGTATTGTGTTGTAGTTTAGTTAGGGAGAGAATTCTAGGAAGTATTTCTTGGAAAGAGGCATCATATCTGATTGTTTTCTACGAGCACATGGACACTCTTTTTCTGATTGGCCGTGTGTTCGTCTGTGTGATTGTTTAGTTATTGTCCGTGAACCCTTGTCACCGCATCCTAGTTTGTTATGTACCTGGATTATTTCACAGCAATCCACAGCCTTGCAATACTGTTTTTGAAACACACGACTGGTGCTTAACTATTAATATGTTTTGTTGTGATTTATTTTGAGTTCATATATTTAATAGTACATATATTGCAGCGGTGAGTGACAGAATAACAACATATCTTCTGAGAATATTGCTCATAAAAAGTACATATTTCAAAAAGCATATTCCTGTTTTTCCAGGAGGACGTCAATGGGATTTATACATCAAGATTCCAGTCAGATATTTTTGTCTTTGCACTGCTTTAACGCTCAGTCTCCATCTCTGCAGCCTTCACAATTTTACACATCTAATAAATATTGCAAGCCGATCTGCAAAGGCCTGCTGCTAAATCTCATGAGCAAATACTAACATATGAAAACCGAGATGGGCTTGTTGAGGAGTTGTCCTTGTCACCTGGAAACTGAGAGACAAGTGCACTCATTTGCATGAATAAAACAGGGACAATGGCTCTGCTGAACGATGCTCCACATCAATCAACACGCATGCTTTTGTGTCAGCTATTGTCAGAAAGCTCGGTGTGAGCAGCCGGCCTGCGTTCTTCCATTTGCATACGAGTTATTGCTATTCTGTGACTCCGGAACACATGGTAAATAATTTGGAGAGGTCTGTGAGGGCACGCGGATCAGAAGATGTTTAACCATAAGGAGTCATGTGGTCTCATTCGTTATGGAAATGAAAAACTAAATTGAGAAGAGGAAAGGCTAACGAAGGAACTCTGACATCCCTTGACATGACTTTTAAAACTGCTGCAGTGTCTATGACCCGGAGAGCACTGCTGCAGAAATAAAGAAGAGATGTCAGTTTTATATTCTTGCTTTAAAAGAAAGTGTTGTGTGTTCAGTGCTGTTTCCCAGCTAGTTAGTTTTAGAGTTGTTTGGAGGGATTTATCCGATACTCAATAGAGCCAATCTGAAAGCAGTGGCTTCCATTTGGTTTATTTTCATATGGAAATTCTATTTTTATAATATTTCACCTAATCTTTTAAATGTCTTAACATTTAAATAATAATTGTTGTAGACAGAATCTTTAAAATCCAATTTTCTGGTTGATTTCCGAGAATTTCTCTTCAGCTCTCCTTTCCTCCCCTCCTTGTTAATTCTCTCTCAATGCCATGTTTGTTTAGCTGATTTATATCTAATGTTTAAGTTAAATAAAGCCGCAGTTTCTGTTAAACCTTGCTTTCATAGTCTTCTAACTTAGTTTAGATTTATATTCTTTTAAATTGTCAAATATTTTAAATAACTATACAAACCAATTAACAGATATGTAGACTGTGATGGCATGGAAGATTAATATGTTTGAATATCTTAAGTGTGTTTTATTCCCGCAAAATATGTGTTGCATGTGTGTATGGAACTTGAACAGCTAATTGAATCAAATAATAACTACTAAATTTTACAAAAATGATAAAATATTTTAATTACTAGTTTGGTCAATCAAAATGACCAAATAAAAAAGGATAATTTCCCATTTCTTTTTCAACAACATCTGATAAATGAACTTGCTCTCCTCAATCCCCCAAGGGCTGCTTGCTGAGTTCTTTGTTGCCGGACCATGAAGACATATCCCTGCGTTCCTCCCTTGAATCCTATTCTGAAGTCTCTGTGTGGCATGACCATGGTAGACCTTAATAGGGATCGAAACATACTGAGAAGAAGTGAAGTGAGTGGCATCTTGGTTTAAAAAGTACCTACCTTAATAATCTTAATAAAATTGAGTGCTTTATTTCTCTGCAGCACTGACAAAGCAGTTTGTAAGATACTTGAAGGACAGGAGGCAGATGTGTACGGAACTCTTTTACTCAGTTATAGCACGAACAGCAAATACAACTTTCCGTCAACAACAGACGAACAGAACTCTCCCAGCTTCCCTTTTTCAGGTCACTGTTTACATGTCCCTCCCCCTCTTCGCTCCCTTAAAGGGGCTTCACTCACTTGAACGTATGTGTATATATAGTAAATACACTACACAGTTCAACCCCTACATCAAGCGGTGGTGTACTGACACTCCAGTAAACCAGAGCGGGATGTACTGCTTGAACATTTGTATGCCTAAAAATCATCATATGGATTCACCATTGTACTGATGCGTTGTCTCACCCCTGATTTGATTGTAAACTAAAATAAACATTATTATTATTGACTTCAGCTCACCCATAGCAAATGCAGAGACAGTTGGAATCATTGAATGTGGAATTGTGGGGAATGAAGAGACCCACCCATCTTCCAAAAAAATCTCATGCTACACAGGTACTTATAGAATTACCTATAAACCATGTCTGTCATGGTAGAAAAGTAAAAGAGTGTTTCTTTGGTCGGAAGCTGTGTTTAGTAGACATTCGTACCCATTTGGGTCAACAGCTAAACCCTACATGTTCTGTTGACTAGGCCCACGGTATCTCCTGAGGCCGCAACAGAATTCTCCGTGCCCCACCTTCCGCATTACCTGTGTATCTGACTCTCTGCAAACCGTGGGTTTCTTCCTGAGTTTCACTCAATTTAACCATTTCCTTAGTAGATTTGTTATCAATGCGAGACTATGGGTTTGTAGTTTTCAGAATGATCCTTAAGTCCATAAGATAATGTTTGAAGTTTGAAGAACATTATAAAAATTGAGGTATTTCATTGAGGTAATCAGGTGGACAAAGCAGGCACAGATTGTGCAGTGCCGCTTGCAGCACTATAAGCTGTTCCTACTGCCTCTAGATACTGCCTTACGCCTTTGGTTGGATCCTGATTGTTGGCAAGCATATTTGGAGGACGAGGTATTATCAGGTTGGTACCCTCCCTCCTCAATGTTTTGTCTATAAGATCCACAACATCTCCAGAAGGCTTGTATACCCAGCATCCCAGGGTAACCTCATCCATTCCATAACCCATACCTCGAAGAGCAGGTAAACCCTGGAGGGCTGTAGCCCTGCATAGTTTATGCCCAGCCTTTATGAGACCAACTTGGGTTGTTGGCTAGAGTGTCTTTTGCTTTGAACGGGGCTGCAACCCTCTGGTACGACTTTGGAAAAGCCTGCCCTAGAGTATGCTACGCTCCTCTTTGAAAACCGGAATGTTGAGAACAACAGAAATATCATCGGGATAGCTCTCCTTTCTATTCTGGGCATTGCATCCAGTCAGTGCAGAATAACTAGGTTTTTTTCGAAAGCTAACAGACTGATAAATTCCAGATCTCTTCATAAAACCAGTGTTTACAACAGTTAAAATCAATGATACGTTTTTAAGAGCATCCAAGTCCCACTACTAAACATATTTAACAACCGAACATCTGCAGATTGAGGTTTTAAAGGAGGTCTTAAACATGATAAAGGGTGGATGAGAAATTTGGGTCGAGTGACAGGCATCCGCTTTATTGAACCTGCTCTGCTGCTGTCGGAGAAACTCCATCACTTGGCACCAGGAGAGGAAGCAGCAGGCGGCTTATTGCTGAGTAAAATTCAATAGGGGCATAATGATGTCTCCAAGCCACAGCCAGAGGTGGGCTCATAATAACTGCTGCTGCAAACCTGCATCATCATTCTCTTCACGCCAGAGAGGGAATCTTTCTCTCTCCGCTTCACTTGCTTTCTTTTCTGCCAAAAGAGTGATATGCCAATCACAGACCTGGTGGGAGCCCAGTCATCACGCAGAGAAGCTCCGCAGATACACCTGAATCATTCTCGAAAAAAAAAAGGCTGCCCGCACCAATATCATGGAATAAACAGACTCATTAATCAGTGAATTAGTGAGCGGGAATCAGAGATAGCGTAGAACAGGTTGGGTTAATGTCTTTGAAAGTAGGTGTTATCACAGCCTCTCCAGTTTAATGAAGAGGAGACTGTGGTGATGGACTCTGTGGAGATCCGTAAATGCATTCACACTGTTAGCTGCACGCGGACTAAACAGAAACAAGAACTGTTGATTGCCATGATAAGAACCGATGGAAATGTTTTGTAGAGTCTTGTAAAGGTAGAGATAATTATTTGAAGAACTGTTTCTCTTACAGTGTGCTAAAAATGTACCAATAATCTAAAAAGTCTATTCTATCACACCCCCCCCCCCCCCATTACCAATTTAAAAACCAAAGTAGAGGTCAAAGTGAGTTGTGACCTACCCAGTACTCTACGTATTTGGTCCCACTCTATATAGAGTTAAACCAGCCCCGTTAGAGAGTTGTTTAATTATCTATTTTCTTACATTTTTCCCAAATTTGCACAGGAAATACAATATAAAATGTAACTATTCAGAGAAGAAACAAATGCACTCCAAACAGACTTAAAATAGAATCTTTTAAATAATGCTCTTTTTCAGAGTCTGTTTAACTCTATATATAGTGGGACCAAATACACTGAATACAGTTCATTTAACTAAATTATAACAGGATTTTATCATTTTAACAAGTTTCAGGAGGAGCAATCAGGGTACCAGATTTCCTATTTAAACTGCCAATCTCACAGCATTATTTAAGCTAGGTCGACAACTCCGAACATCACCCCACCTTCCTCCCCAAAACTCCTCCTCACCAGGGGTACAACACGATTACTATCTGCATCTAGTCGTACCTGTCACTCTATGCTCAATATATAAGGCATGCCCTGGTGGTCAGTCTATATTCCTCAATTCCCACTTTTGAAATCGAAGTAAGGACTGCAGGTGCCAATCTTAGTTGAGATGGAAAAACTTTGCATGGAAACTATACTCTTGTTCTGGTACAAGTGTCAAAAAAGAGGTAGTTTTGGGACCAAGAACTAGACTAGATGTTCGACATGCTTCCAAAAGGACTTAACAAGTTTCAGGAGAAGCAATCAGGGCACCAGATTTAACCACCAAACTCACACCATTATTTAAGCCAGTCATACCATGTCCAAATTCTCCAAGCTTCACCCCACCTTCCACCCCAAAGCTCCTCACCAGGGGTATAACATGATCAGCATCCAGTCGTACTCACCACTCTCGTGAACTCGTGTAAACACTATTTATCATCTGAGATAATCTCCTTTTTGCAAAACGTTTCTTTAAATAAGAGTGTGGCCATAATGGGGATAGACCAGAGATGCTTTTAGTTTTCTTAGCCCCATTTCTCCAATTGTCTACTTACCACTAGTACACACTGACAAGAAGAACGTGGCTGACTACATCCCACTTTCCCTCTGGATGCATTATAGGAAATGACAGAAGCTACAATTGATTGACTAGCCATTCGATACAGCAGAAGAAAACCTTTTCAAATCATGAGATGTATTAGACTTTCATAATGACTGCAAAAGGTTCTTGTTGTAAGACACTCTGGCATCTTTGCAAACACCATGTCCCGCCTCTTTGCCTAGGATGGTGGCACACTTCCATGGCTGGTTACACCAATTTAACTAATTCAGAAACCTATGGCTGATGTCATAGCACAACGTTCATTTTATTCAATTTCAACTAAACTTTTCATCAAACATTGGCCAGATCACCAATGCAGCAGGTTTAAACTATATATTTTAAACCACTTCACTTTAAAACGTTTGTCTGTAAGCACACACAGAACCTCTGGTGACTAGTCTTGGCATGAAAGCCAGCCTTCATCTCAGAGTGTGTGGTTTATTCATGTCTGACAAACTAGATATGTCCCTGCGTCTGCCAGTAAAGAGACATCCTTCCACCACCATCTATCAGTCTAATGGATAATACTGACACCAGGACAAGGTGGACAGGAAAAGAGACACTCCATCTTCAGAGAATCATAGTGTAAAAAGCCAGATTTGCAGAACACTGCCAAATGATAACACCTACTTTCAAACACTGCCAAATGATGTCCTGGCCACTTCTCAAACGTGTTATCCTCTTCAAAAAAAAAAAACAGAAAACATTTATGTAAACAATGAAAGCAAACTCATACTGAGACACAGCTGTAAGCTAGTGAAGGTAGCAGCTCGTCGTATCACACAGAATAAGACATATTTCCTTTTTCTTCTCACCCACCACGTTATCTTTTTCATACTCAGACCTCGCTGACTAAGGCCGGAGCTCTAATGATGCTGCATCTGCTGCCACATTAATGAAATCCCCAGGGGTTTGTATTTCGGCCAATCAGAATTCTGTACCACACTGCCATTTATCCCACACAATGGCAGAGTCAATGAAGGGCAAGGAGCATCGGGTGAACTTGACACGGTCCAGCGTTCTGTTTGGAGGAGAGTGAGATATCAGCGGTTTGGGGTCTAAAGGCCAGAGTGCTGTTGGAGAGGATGATTCTGTCACTAGATGTGCTTCTGGAAGGACTAGACAGAGAAGGATTGTGGGCGGATGGGGACATGGGGTCAGACACAGAGGGGGTGGAAGACAGAAGAGCACTGTGGCACTCAGATGTGATTAAACCTGGTATATTAGAAACATCTTGGTGGTGAGGATGTGGCCAGACAGCTGTTCAATTGGCTCTATTAATATTTGCATTGAATGTTTGAAGAAAAGGTTCTCCATCAACAAAGCTGTTACTGGTAATCTCGGGCACTCTGCTGCATACCAATTTTCTCAGATGAATATAATTCGATGACGACTCTGTGTGGATGATTTTTAGAATGCCGTTTCTTTATGAACACACTCCATCCTGAACTATGGGGGGGAAAGCTGTTGAGCTAAGATCATTTGCATATTTAGATTCTCCCTGTGACATTCACAATAGGAAATGCTTTTTGTATTGTATTTCTTGAAAAAGTTGTAGGGGGGAAAGCTTACAGCCATTGCAGCCGCCACAATGCATCTGCTGCAGATCAGTGAGTAAAAATACAACCAAAACCACACTGTTTTATTTCATTAGCAAATGCTGGAATGAAAAAAATGCTTTTAAAGTGTCAAATCGGCAAGCTGCTCCTCCGGAGCAATCGTCTCTCAGGGGCTAGTTTGTTGCACTACGCTGTACAATAATCCCTTTGTTAAAGTTCTTTCCTTCTCTTTTGTCTTTTTCCTCTGAGTTCTCCACCATTCACCTGTTTCTCTTTTTCTGCACATGCATGTGTCATATGTGTGTTTGTTTATGTTTCTCCTCTTCCTCATACGCCTAGTCTTTTGTTCTCCTTGATTTCACCTCTCCGGGTCTCTCTTGTTTGCTCCTTGCATAAAGATCCCATGTCCGGAGTGTTTCAACACGGGATTAATCTGTTCAACACCTCTCCTACGCTCGGTATTTTTGTGTTGCCACGAGCCTGAACTGCAGAGTAAAACCCTAATAGTTAAATTAACTCTACTCAGAGTGTATTTGGTCCCATCCTATATGGAGTTAATCCAACTCTGAACAAGAGTTATTTAAATGAGTTTATTTCGTACATTTTTTCCAAATTTGTGAATTAAAATTCCATCTTTTAGAGGAGTACCTTTTGTTTTTGTATTATGTTTTAATTGGGTTTATTATCATAATTGCACATCATCACTAATGAACAAAAATATCTAAACAAAAGATATTGAGATTTCTAAATATCTAAAATATCTGTTAGATGTGACCACCAAGAACAAACCTGTCGACAAATTCTAAAAAGCTTCACAATTTAACATCGCAAAGGCCTTTGAATGAGACTGCAAGAGTTTAAAATCTCTAGGAGGAGATCGTCAAAGTACAAGGCCTGAAACTGGCTATAAAAAGAACTGACTTCCTGTCAGTTTTGGAAACTCTTTTTTTTTTTAGAGACTCTTTGGAAACTTCTCTTGTAGACCTCTGTACTTTAGATAAGTTTTCCACTTTCAAAACATGTCCTTCAAATATAATCTGAAATAGCGTATAAAACAACTGGATATTCCATGTTGCCACTAGGTAGCGCTATAACGGACACTGCATGTTGGACATTGACCCTTAAAAAGCATGGCAAATTTGAATCATGAATCTGACATTGCATGGCTGAGTTAACTTCATGTTTATGGCGAAATTTCGTTCACAATTTAACATCCCATGTAACGATCCAGCATGAGCTGGTATCGATTTCCAACGTAACTCTGTACAGTGTTACTGAGAGAGCAAGCTTGCTCCAGTAAACCCAGATGCAGAGGAGGAAGACCACGAGGAGTCCACAGTTCAAAAGCCAAAATATTCTTTACTTGAAGTAACAAAAAACACCAACACAAAAGGTGTTGAGATTCTTACAACTTAAGAAACAAAAAATATATAAAAATACAAAAGACTTGAGATAAGGCAAAAAACCAAAACAGACACGAGGGTCTTAAAAAGAATTTCCAAAAACTAGAGTCAATACTTGAGTTAAACTCACTGGCTTCAGAGCAATGAGACGGAAGGTTCAGGACTGAACACAGAACACTAAAAGCACAGTCTTTATATAGGGCAAAACACAGGTGCTGGCAATGAGGCTGATTGTCCATGCTCCTAGCGAGAGTGAGGGCAAGGGCACCACCACCAGTGTGGGAGAGGCAGTGCATGGCAGAAGCGCCCCCTGGTGGCACGGAGGATGTGAGTCCTTACATCCCATATGCCTTAAGATAAGACTGGTGGAGCTCGGAGACAAACAGATAAATCTCTAGGAGGAGTTTGCTAAAGTATGACAAGCAAAGGTGGCCATTTCTTTGAAAGCTTTTGGGAAATAGCCGTCTTACAAAGTCCACTTTTCAAGTTCCAAAACTGTGGTTAAAACTGGTTCTGGATCCACACCAAAGTAAATATCTACAAATGCATGCATATCTTGATGTCTCCAGGCATGTCATGGCAGCAAAGTTCCTTGATAATTACACCAGAAATGAGCATATAGTTCCTAGTCATATCATCCCGGAAAATCACAACTTTTCATTTCCCAGTTTTAAGCCGCCAGTGCTGCCCTGGAAGTTTTAAATAGCAAAGATATCAAACTCTTTGATCTCATATTGAATCTAAATGCCTCTTGTAATATCAATTATCTCTGCTAAGCTGAAATTGGAAAAAATAATACAATTCCATTATGAGTGCTGTGTAACTTCGATGACCTGATTTTAAGCATTGTTTATAGACAGATTGGATTTGGATTGGCAAGATGATTGAGAACAAGTGAAAGCATGAGCTCGTCTCTTTTCAGCAATTTCTCTCAATCAGTCTTTCTGACCAAGAACACAATTGAAACGACAAAGCAAGTCCACCTTTATCGAGGCTCATGGACTCTACTGCATACAAATGTTTCTCATCCTCAGCGCCAACGAGGAGCTTTTAAGAAGACAAGACTCTTAATAAAAAGATGAGATATATTCATGAAGAAAAGATACTTTGCTAAACCTTCAAACACAAAACATACAAGCCCTGATTACAAAATGTCCTTGTTCCTTGTCTATAAGGAAGAAATGAATGTGTATTTGTCATTTGAAAAACATTCAAGGTTTTCATCATCTACCTTTATAAAGAGCTGGGAAATGCTGAAAACGCTTCATCTTTACCATGGAAACTTAAAGAACCATTTTCCCCATTCTAACCAGTAATTGACCTAATACAACATGCAAATGAGAGTCTAGTTTGCTCTTGCGGAATAGAATGGTTAGACCAGCAGGCGACTAAAAGCGAACAACACGGAACAAGGAAGGCTCTAAATATGCAGTGATCAAGTGCAGGTTTTAAATTTAGAGGTCAAAGAAAAAGAAAATGAAAGTGTTGAACGCAATGGCCATGATTTCCATCAATCTTGATTTTTTTTCCCACTCAAAATAAAATGTTTAGCATTTTTAAGACTATTGACCTTTTGGACTATTTGTATTGGTCTCGTGAGAATAGCATTTATAAAAACAGAAACCCTGTGATGTTTGCAAAGCTGTCTTCGATTTACAGAAAGTGTCAATCTTCTGGTGGCATGAACAAAGCAAATCCAATTGATGCGTGGAATTTAAAAAGCAATGTTCATTCTTAAAGAAATAAAATGCAAATTACAATATAATGGGTTACCTAAAGAATGAAGAGCTTATCAGAGTTTAATGCGTTGGGTGGTGACTGCTTGTATGACGTGGAGTCCAAAGGATCTGTGTAGGAACTTCAGAACACAGAAATGGATAGAACAGATGAGGATGGAATACTGGAGCTGGAGACGGCGAAAGCAGGAAAGGAAGTGAAAAGCATTGCAGAGGTTTCTTGAGACACAGAGTATGGAACAGGAAAGTGGCAGAGAAGCCAGGAAAGTGAACAAACACTGGAGAGTGAGCAGGTGTGGACTGTAAAACTTAAAAACGAAGGAAGGAAGTGTGAAAAGTTATCAAGAGAAGTGGTGATGGAAACCGGACCCTGATTGGGTCAGGAGTGAGATCACACAGGTACAGGTGTGGTGGTGACTCACTGATCGTTTTTTTGTTTTCTCTTTGTTTGCATTCAAAGGATTCACTAACATTAACCAGATACTGGAGTAAACAAACCCAGAAGAGACACAAGAGAATCCAGGAAGGCATGAAGCGATCATGGAGAGTCAAGGGCTGTGAACTGTAGATCTGACAACTGAAGAGGTGCATGGATTGGTTGGTTGGCTCCTTGGGGTGATTGTTTGCAGGTGGCTCCATGTAGGTGATCTTGATTGCTGGCTGTGTCTCTTCTAGGCATGCCCAAACCTAAACAAATCTGTCAGTTTCAAACCATGTGACCTTTGATCATTATTTTTATGCACTTTTTTGTAAATAATTATTTATTAATATTAATAAAGTATTACTTTTTTTATCATTTGTGTTTATTTCGTTGGTTACATTGTCACTGAAATGATGCAGTGCTGACCACCTCACACTCTTCCCTCTTTCACTCTTTCCTTCCCTTCTGCCGGAGATCAGTGCATCAGTAATGAAAAAACATCTACCAGAGCAGAGAGAAGGGATAACATCTCTGCATTTACGCTATCCAGCCTCAGGCTTCCCTCAAGCAGAAAAGCAATAATTCAGGTCTGCCATCAGAAACAAGGAGAAACAAAATCATTTTTCCCTCTGGCAGATTTAAATACAGCACTGAATGGAACAAATTAACAAAGTTAGTTTCTGCAAGCAGCGTGCAAGGCATCCTGTTGACTAACTAGGCATGGATTCCCTCCACATTAAAAGACCCAGGGCATTATTCTGGAATGATTTTAATATGCACATCTAATTGGGAGAGAGGTTTGTTCATTAAAATAAAGATGGAGACTTGAGCAACCTGTTTTTCTTTCGTTGCAATCCTGAAGCAACTGGTAAATTAACTTTTGTTAAAAGTGTGAAAACTCCAGGTTTTCTTAATTAGCTCACACCTATTTTGACTTGTGTGGTTGGAAACGTAATTAACCTTTACTGCCAGACTCGTAAAATTTGGATTTCCTTTGCCCTTAAAATGCCAGTGAGTTACAGGTGTTCACAGCGGACTTCGTTGCTGCTCTTTTTTATTATTATTAGGTAGTAGGATATCTATGGAATACACAAAAATGGTCTTAGTAAACACAAAAAGACAGATGGGAGAGACACCAAAGTTGGTGCTAAACAGGGTTCTTATCAGCATTCACAAAAAACACCAAATATATCTAACTCTGGAAGTGACAAGCTTCTGGAACCTGGAGGCAAATTAAGAAGAGTGAGGTAAGAGGAAGAGAAGTGAGCCTTAACCACAAAGCGTGCAAAGGTTAACGAAGGCATGTGAATTCAATGAACTGAGCACAGGTGTTTTGGATCTGGTTAATTAGGGCAGTGTTTTTTTTTATTTTCATTATTATTCAATATTTACTGTGCCAATCCATGCTTTTTTTCCACTGTAAAAATCAAGCAGCACATGTTTAAAAAGATTATTTCTGTACCCTTTACTGACATTATAGTCATTCTCATTAACTTGTCTTGAATAGGACTATAATAAACACAAAAAAAAGCATTTTATAGTCGTTTGTATTTCTACTCATTCAGTGTGTATCCAAATAGACCACGTTGAAATAGACCAATAAGGTGTCACAAAGGTTAATGTGTTAGTGTAGGAGCAACAGGCTAGCTAAGAACTAAAAACACAAAGAAATAAAGCACAGGTTAAAGCAGGAGTCCAGTCAGGAGTTTCATGAATGTGTTAAAAACAAGATAAATATTCATTAGATTGTAGTTTGTCTGCACCATCTAAGATTTATTCTGAAAAGTTTGGTCTTATGATGCATCTTCCAAATGAGGCAAGATAATCTTGGGTGAGGTTCATTAATGTAGTGGGGATTTTTTAAAAATCTGAAGAAAGTAGGAGGTGTGTTTTCATGACCAGAAGGAGGGTGTAAGTACCTGTGACTCTGCTCAAAACCATAACAACAATCCCCTGCAAATTCTTGCCTCAAAAGCCAATCACCATCGCAGATTCTCACCAACTCCCAAAAGCCTGTTGTCCCTCGTGGTTAATTCCTAGACTCTCCCGCTAGTGATTACCACCCTCTGATGCGTGACAGGGATTTTTAACAAATTATGGCTTTATCAATAAATACAGATAAGATTGGGACAAGATTAGTGTAGAGAAGGGGTGTCAAACTCGGTTCCTGGAGGGCCACAGCCCTGCACATTTTAGCTCCAACCTCAACTAAACACCTGATGCAGCTCGTTAAGCCCTTTAATCTGTTTGGGAGCTTTAGGTCTGGGTCTCTCTAAACAGGGTTGGAAGTAAATTGTGCAGGGCTGCGGCCCTCCAGGAATCGAGTTTGGCAACCCTGGTGTAGAGACAAGATTGATTTGGTCAATTGTAATGAAAACATCGGCTTTCAGAAATCAACTACCCTGCTATAATATACTATACCTAACTATACATTTATAATAGTCTGCTCTCTATATATAATCACTTTTCCAGTATTTAACAATAAAGATTGTCTCTTTTATTTATCTCCTTGTTTGTCTCTCCCTTTTCCACCCATCTAGATTTCTGTGAATGTTGAACTCTTATCAATACATTTTGTTTCACGGCATCCATGCTTTCTTCTTGCTCTGCATTTGCGATCGACAGTTTGTAAACCTTGCACATTTTTTTAAATAATATGGAAATTTTTGTCAATTCTGTCAGACAAACTGCTCAACTGTTCTCGCTCAGCACAAATCTTTTAAAAAGAGCCATGTTTGTTCAGGTTCTCTCATGAGAGTGGGCTCTGTTAATTAAAAGGTGCGACTTTCATTCATTTCACAGCAGCAAGACGAGCATTCAAATTCCTTTCTTTTCATTTTTCACTTCCCCTCTCTTCATCAAACTGCCTTTCCTGCCAGGGACTCAAAAAGTAAACATGGACCAAAAGGCATTTTTATTCAAATACAGGAAAAAGACCTTTGAAGTGAAATAATAGAGCTGTTAAAGTTGAGTAAACTGTATCATTTACTAGATTTAGATAATTTTCAATTGCTTTAGTGTATCTGATGAACTGAAAGATGTTTACTTTTCAAAGATTTGAAAATTCTTTTTTACGATTATGCAACAGTTATAGCTAAAGTAAGCTAGATCGATTCTGATAAATCCTTATTGAATTCTTGAAACAACGTTAATGCTGGCAACCTTCAACTTTCTTTTTGCTTGCTCATCAAAGCTCTTCAGTGGCTCAGTGGGCAGCGGAGCTACCTCTTGCTGGCCCTGGCCTGTGCCTCCCGAAGAGCTGGCCAACTGACAGAAATTAATTCTCTCATTTGCTCTTTTCTGCTGACATGCACGAACACAGGGGCCTAAATCAAATCACAAAAGATCTAGGCTTCGCTCAATTTCCCTTTCAAGGCTTTATCATTGCAATGATTGTTTGAAAAAAAAACAGCTAGTGATTTGTGATGAAACGGAGCAGTATTTATGCTTTCGACGCTCAACCTAGAGACGTCCACGGCACTGTTTACCAAAGATGGACGGCTGAAGTTTCTTGAGTGTCACTGAGTGCTCTGCAGACCAGAGTTTCAGAAGCCTGACCACAAACAACACCAACACCAGAAAACATACAGGAGTCACCAGTGTCGTGCAGTATAGTAATAAATAGTAATTAGTTATAGCTACTTATCACAAATTATAAACAAAAGTTGTTTAAGTAAAAAAAGCAAAAAATTATTACAGTTGTGCTATAAGTTGTGCTCAAAACATAACCTGACAAAAAATGGGCTGCTTTACCAACAGAGAAGATAAAGAACCTCATCGACAACTGCCTCAAAAGACTTCAGGCTGTTGTTACCATTTCTGTTATCGTTATGATATAATAGAGTAAACGCAGTTGTTTGACCACCCAACCATTAACTAAGAGTGAGGGAAGGATTTTGAGTTAGATTTAAGAAATCGAAGTTTTTGCCAGGGTATGCTAACTTATGAGCACAATTGTAACCATGAAATAAAGGTTCGCTCCGTGGAGCATTCGAACACTGAGGTCTGGGGGAACATACACTTTTAATTGACCAACATACAAACTGGAGAGCAAAGAACATGAAGACACTGTGTGACAGACCATAACTAATGAAGGAACATTAGGAGAAAGGGAATTAAAATACAGACGTACAATGACGTGTGCAGGTGGAGGACAGAGGGAGGATTGTGGTAAAACGAAAGGAACAAAGAAACACCAAATAGTGATTTAACTAAGACTTTTGGTTTCAGATTATCTGACAATCGACAACAAAAAGGGCTTTTCAGATCTGTGTTTTTATCCACTAATATTGCTTGGGCACTTCATTTATTCAAGTGCGCACTTCTGACTACAAATACATCAGAACCACTGAAAAGAATACAAAAACAAAACAAAAATCAACTGTGCATTCTCAACAGAATGCTTGTCTGTGAGCTAATGGACATTTGAAAAATTTTTGGCTGCGGGTTAAAGGCTGTGTTGCATATAGAGACGGAAGACACACTTTATTTGAAGGTGTTAAACTCCATACAGCTCTTCTCTTGACTCTAATTGCTTCACACATTGAACTTGTTTCTGTCAGAGGCAATTACACAGTCTGCTGAAACCTATTAACAAAGATCCATTCATTTTATTAGACCAGATTAACTAAGTCTGTTCACGATCATTCATTTAGATTTGAATCCTCATTTAGGAAAATTGATACAGAAATAAGAGCTCTTCCAGGGACAGTAGAAAACAATGTTTTAATGACTTGTTGCAAAGCCACACCCCATAAGGAACACTCAGCCAATCAAAGTGGAGGGTTATGGACCAATTGAAAGCCTAAATGCAGCAAACTGCACGCTTTGCTGACTATTTATTTTCATGTTGTGTTATGGTATCTGTGTGGAGTGGTGAATGCTTTATGGTGTCGCTGAGTGCAGAGGAATCACAAAAAAGTAATTGTGATAACATTGTTGATCCTGGATGTTGTCACCTGCAATTCCACGACAGCAAGATACACCTGCAAAGCCTGCACTTCTTTAATTCAACTCTAAATTTAAAGTATCATTGATATTTGGTCAATACAGAGTATGTACTGAAGGCAAAAAAGTGGCAAAACATGCTGTAAAATGGCTGAGTTTAATATGGAAAAGTGTAGAAATTATTCTGATGATGAACAAGCTTGATTAAAAATAATTGGACTCTAGTGTGATTCCCATGACTTACCAAATGATCAGCTCTCTGGGGTCTTGGAGATTTGGCCAGAAAGGGGAATTTCTCACATTTACACATTCATTATTAAAAAAAAAAAAAACACATCCCCACATTTCATAAAAAAAAAAAATAATAATAATCATTTTGTGTGTGCGTCTTGTGCCAGAAACAGTACCTTTTTTCAATTTGTATTACAGATATCTTCAATATTTATATATATATATATATATATATATATATATATATATATATATATATATATATATAAAATTTAAAAACATACGTGGGGATCATCCGGAGCATTAAGTCTTTGCCAGGAAGGACTCATTGAAACCCTTCGTTCCGTAGACTCCCCTCTGGAACACTGTATTCCTTCCCATCCCTTGCCCTGAAACCCCCTGCCCATGTTTTTTTGCTTATCTGGCACAAGGTCACTCTTTCACCAGGAAGAACTCGTTGAGGCCCTCCAATGCGTCAACTCCCCCTGGGACCAGCAGTGTTCCGCCCCATCCGTCGCCCTGAAACCCCTTCTCTTTATTTTATTTTTTATCTGGCGCAGGGTCACTCTTTCACTGAGGGCGGAGGGGTCCTCCAGAGCATGACTCTTCGTCAGGAAGAACCTCCGCTCTATTGACTCGCCCCTTTTTCCGTCTCATTCCTTACTCTTGGCTAGCCTTTGCTCTAATTTATATTTAAGCTCCCCAGTTTCCTCCTTGCATGGTCGGTCATCGTTCATGGCTTTCTGTGCTCCTTGTGACCTGTTAATTTCTATTAAAGTTTGTGTATTACACATGCAAGCGTGAGCATGCTTGCTGCTCTTGCTCCCCCAGAGCTTCGACGTGACAAGGCAATCTTTTAGTTCATTTTTTACTCTATGAGGATATTCCCACCTGCTCTTGGTGCAATGTCTATTTTTGGAGCAAAAATAAAGGCCAAGGATCCAAAGAGGATGGTTCCACCTCGCAGTACTTATATCTCTGTGCGGTCACTCAAATCTGGAATTCATGAATGTAAGATTAGCTTAAATCCAAATGGTTGGATGTGCCCAATAACTGGATTTGACATACTTTGAGAAACAAAACATGGAAGCTGAGTGTTTCATCCTTTTCTACTATCAGGGAACCATGAACATCCCTGAATAAAATGTTGACCTTCGGGTGAACAGTTTTGGCAAATCCTACCAAGGATCTCTTAGTTGCTGCAGGCTTTGGCTAAAACCTCAGATAACACTCATCCTGAAGTGTATAGAGGAGCACAAATCCCTGTTAGCAGCCATGAGGCAGCTAACGAAAGTGAATCACCGGTTGCAGGTAGAATCACCCACATCGTCCAGGAATAGCAAGACCTGAGATCATCCGCTTTCCTCACAATATCAGACATTGAATCTTTCATGATTGGCTCCAGTTCAGCCTTGATGTGTCGAGAGCACTACAAAGCTGGTGTGATACCAGTAATGAGAAAGAACAAGAGGTCTGGGAGGACAGTAAATCTGTCCTTGTGGAAATGAGGAGGCAAAATGACCTCTGACTGACACTAACCTGATCTCCAAACCACTGCAGGGGTAGTTAAAGGATATACTGCAGAGATTTTTAACAATAACTTTAGTTTAAACACCGGGGTTACTTTGATAATACGGCTAAATGGTGAAAGACCTGACTGTGTCGTAAAGATTTCTTATTGTGATTTTTATAAGACAAACCAGCTCTTAAACACAGAGTTTACGGCGGGGTGGGGGGCATTTGGTCTGGAAGAAATTAACACATCGCTGTGGTTTCTTCTCGTTGACTAACAGTCATAGAGATAAGTTAATGCTATCTGTGATGTAACTAAGCACAGGGAATTCCCCAATGTGTGCTTGGTTTTCAAATCGGTTTAGAGAGGTAACCTCTAATGGTTGCAAAATTTGTGAGTGACAGGTCAACAAGTCAATGTTTCTCCATTACAAAAGGCAATAGAAAGTGGAGGATGTTGTCTGTGACAATGATTGACAGATCCGTTTATGGTGACAGCACATAACTACCAATGGGAAAACACTGCAAAGGTTGGGATATGGCATGCAATGTAGCTGTTTGCTTAATAAAGAACTCATTTTAAAATCAACAGAACAAAGAAGATTCCTTCACTCTTTCACTGTGTGGTCCTGTAATGGCAGTTATGAATACTGACATAAGATAACTACCCATACTGTGCCTTAGGGTATGAAACTTTGGCCACTATGAAAGCTGTCTCCACATGGGTTACTCTGAACTACACTGGAAGAAAGCTGGGACTGGTTTAAAGTCATGCATCGCACTGAACATGTCCAGGCCTGTTCCTTCTAGACCCATAAGAGAAAGTCCTGTGGTCATATGAGTTCAAAGTAGAACTTTAAAGTGAAGCACGGGGATGGAAGCACCATGTTCTGGGGAGCAGGGCGACTGCACTGTTATAAAGAGAGGATAATAGGGGCCATGTATTGCGAGAAATTTGGCAAAAACCTTTTCTCAGTCAGACATTAAAGGTGGGTCATGGCTGGGTCTTCCAACATGACAATGGCCCAATGCACAGAAAAACCAAGGATTGGCTCCGTAAGAAGCATATCTAGGTTCTGGAGTGGCTTAGTCAGTTTCTAAACCAGAATCTAACTGGAAATCTTTGGAGGGAGCCGAAACTCCTCGTTGCTATGTGAAATAGAGATTTGTATATTTAAAAATTCTAGATCCTCCCAAAATTACTGTGTGATCAAATTCTCATAAACCTCACTGTGATTATAGTTCTCTAATAATCAAATCTAACAATAAAAGTTAGGAAAGCGAAGTTAAGATGTAAAATAATGAAGTTAATGCTAATCTCATTTATACAGTACACCGATCACCAAAATATTATGGAACATAAAGATCAAGAGTATGTAGCCCACGTCATTTTATCAGCAAAGCATTAAAACCATCCAGACTGGATGATTGTTTCACAAGAGCTCTGTGAATTTAATCACAACTCCTTAGCCGCATGTGCTCCAGGCTTACTGCAGTGTTTTGATAAATAATTCAATTAAATACGTCAAAATGAAACCCCATCATATCATTGCAACAAAGAATTGTATCAATTTAGTGAACTTAAACGGATTAAAAGTAGACGTCTGATGAAATCAAGGTTTTCCAGATGTTTGAACAGAAATGTGAATCATCTAGAGACAAATTGATCATTATTCAAACAAAAACAGATTTAGAAAAAATTAGAAACTGGACATAGAATTCAATTAATTTAAAAAGCAAGGTTTAAAAATATTTATAGAAAAAGTGACATTCTGGGTTTCTGTTAATCACCCCATATCTTTATTACCATCTGAGAACTAATCATTCACAGCTTTGTTTGGGTAGCCACAACCTTCCCATCATTCACTTGATTTCTGAATAGTAAAAATCCTCACCCTAGTGGCCAATTAAGGTGGTTAAATTTGAGTAAATTTGAGCAAAAATTGAGTTTTGTGCTGTTGTTGGGTGTAAAGACGGCCATTGCAGAGCTGAGAAGATCCAATATTTATGAAACGGTCTTGTATGACTGATGAGACCACTCATACTCGGTAGGGGGTGGAGCAACAGTAACAAGATGTCATTTCAGACATTATCTTATGGGAATAATGTGCATTGGTTTATGATTCTGTAATTGTTATTTTGTATAAACGGATATGATTGGATGACATTGAGAACACACAGATTTCCAATTTATGAGATGACAAGATGCCTAAGAGATTTTCAACATTACAGTAAACTGCATTCCAGGAGGTGATTTATTTCAGATCAGGATCTTTTAAAGTGTTAGATGGAGTTTAAATGTGGCTAGTTTTCGAGGAGGTAAAAGGGGTGTTGGTTTCACAATATCAATTGTGACAAAATTCGTAAATCATACACAAAAAAAAATCATAAAAATAACAAAGATCTGTCTCAGATATCTCACAGTGGCTGGAAGGAAAAGGGACACAAAAATAGGAACTACATACAGTACATAAGTATGGACATACTCAGTGTAAAATTGAGTTTTTCAGTAAGTCAACAGCAGATTTGAAGCCAGGGAACCACGGAAAACAACATATCTTAAGAGACAGGAATGTACCGAACCAGAGTATCCAAGAAGAGCAGATGAAGTGATGGTTGAAGCCAGAAAAAAAACCATAGGCAAGAGCACAAGAGATCCAAGAAGGCAGGAAGCACTCATGGAGAGTCAGGCGGCATGAGTAGTAGGACTGACAAAAAGGAAAGAGGAATTTAAAGTGCAGATGAGAACAAGAAACTGATAGTAGACAACAAGACACAGGTGTAGTGGATGATTGTGGTTTCTCTGTTGCAGCTAATCAATCACTCAAACACAGGCCTGAAAAAATCTGTTTCACCAGGAGTCTGAACCATAACAGTTTATTTACAATGAGGTTAGTGATGTATAACTAAAACACTTTATAACTAAGACAGAACATGTCTGGGTTTACTTGAAATATAAGACAGTTTGACAGTGTACAGTAGGCATGTAACTAAGCCGTTGGCATGTGGTGTGTTGCCACTACAGTGCCCGCCAGTTCCGATGGGAGACAGTTACACGGCTGCTTTTATCAGGACGACAATATATACAGAAAGCAAGGCTTTGAGGAGAACTGAACCAAAGATTCGGCTCTATCTGTGTGAGAACAGTGACGTCTGTTGAGACAAAGGCAGGCTTGTGCTGAGAATACCTGATGCATTATTAATGAAAGTTAAATTGAAGAAGCATTTTCTTTTCTGCTGGTTTCTAACAGCGTTTGATTGGCTGGAGAAGTTGCACTGAGTTCTTGCCTCTTTTCCTTCTTCTATATTGTACCTTTCGATACATTGCCATTGGAGAGTCGTGCGCACACATAATAACCATAACATTAATTTGTCATAATAGAGCAGAGGCATTGCTCATCGTCACTCAAAGCAGGATGGGCTCGCAGCATGGGAAATGTGAGGGAGTTTGTGTGTTTGCTGTTAATAAAAGAGCATTATAGCAGGGAGTTTTCTACGCTTTGCATTAGAACTCAAAGGAAATATAGCGGACCATAAGAAGAAAGTGTGTTTACGCCCAAACACAAAATTCAAGCCACAATGTAGTTAATAAATGGAAATTTTAATGTATAATTCACTTCGTAGTATATATTGTAGATGTTTTACTGTGCCGATCGCATGACTGAATACTTAATTTCACACTCTGATAACCCGAGAAAATCACTAAACAATAAAACCTGTTCATTAAAACAGAATGGCTACAGATTTATGTTTTTTTGCACAATCCATTGCCCACAAAACTGTACCATGGATGTCACAATATGTACTTTTTCTTCTTTTTCATGTCTATATAATATTTCTTGAACCTGAATTTAAAAAAAAAGGAAATTTAATATGCACTTTAATACAGGCGCCACAATACCTTTGCTTTCTAAACCCCTAAATAAACCAATAAAATGTTAAAAAGTACATTTAACAAACATTCTTTCCAAAGTCCATCCATCCATTTTCTTTCCTGCCTAATCCCTTTTCGGGGTCACAGGGGTCTGCTGGTAATTGGACTTTTGGAACTGAATATTTAATGTAGTAGCCTAGTGCATCTGATCAGACCCTTGGAACCCAAATTATAACAACTGTGTAATTGGTTGGATTAATGGGTCTGACTGGTGCCAGTTGGTATGGCTAATTATATAATTTGCTTCTCCTGAACCTTGTTAATAAAACAAAATCTAAAACAAAAAATTTTCTAAATCGCTTCTTATTAAAACACTTTAGAAACATGGGCGGCACGATTTATTTCAGTTAAAAGGTTGCTGGTTTGAGGTTCGCTGGTTACCTTCCAAAATTTCCGGGTTTCCTCCGGATACTCTGGTTTCCCCAAGAATCAGATTCATTGAATAATCTAGACTGAGCGAATGTGTGTGTTGCCCTGTGATGGACTGGCGACCTGTCCAGGGTGTACCCACGAGTCTCGCCCGAGGTGGTCCGAAGGGGAATCATAAGTAGGTTAGAAAATGAATGAATGAGTTTGTGAAATTTGACAAAGTTGTGTATCATAGAATAGCAAATGGCCATTTCTTTACAATTTTATCCTAGTATTATATTAGACATTATTATATTTATTGTTGTTCTAATGCCATTTATCTATTTATTTATTGTATATTTATTTTTATATTGTTGACCACTTTTTTAATATTTTATCGTCAGCATCGTTATGACTTCCAATATTGTCAATGAGCAGTATTTGTACGCATGTGGGACATTTCTAATAAATAAAAAAACACGTCTTTAACACCGGCTGAAAATTAAGTGAGTTGTGGTTATTTTATTCACTGTTAGATCTCAGCTTGCATTGACCGGTGCAGTACGTAGAGGTCATTTGTCCTGTACTAAGATGGCATCCGCTCCGTCGCATCTGTCCAGCGGACGGCCCTGTTTCACGAGGCCTCTATGTATTAGATTTCTATGTTCTTTTCGCAGCACAAAGCAAACAAGACAAACAAAACGTACAGCAACGCAAAGCAAGTAGTTATGGACCACCCCTGTTAAAAAAAGTTAAAAGGGAAACAAAAGTCAACAGATAAAAGCTTAAAGTAAGCCCTTTTAAAAATATTTTGCTGCTTTTTGGATACAGCGATGAAAATTCTTGAGCTGGGAAATTACTCTTTCCCTATAAAATAAATCTCAATGTAATGTGAATCGCTTGAGAAAGGTTACACTGCTCCCCTACTAAGCTGATGAGAGTCAAGAAATGAAACGGGACAGTTTCCAGGTGCTGTTAGTAACACTTCAGCAGATGTGCATCCCGCTCAGTGCGTGTGTGAATAAAACAAGTGATTAGAAAACTATGTAATTAACCTCGATGCTTAAACATTTTCATTTCCACAAGTCATTGATTCAAACATGGTGGGGAACTCTGAATGTCTTCATGATCTCTCTCTGATTTACAACCGGGAAACTCACTTTTGTTCATGGGGCAGGGATATTCTATGACGTTGGTTGAACAGGAAGTTGTGAGATTTTCTGAAAGTAGCATTATAAACTCAATGGCAGATCTGTCTGTCTTTGGAGACGGAAGACTGGTAGATGCCAGAGCATCAGCTCAATTTTTTTTTATCCAGCAGCAGCAGCAGTAATAATGACAAAGCATTGCCCTTTCATTATGTGTATGGTGGCTGTTGTGTCCAAGGTCTGGTATGTGGTATTTGTGGAAAGGCAAGTTTGATTGCAGGGCTGGGGACATGGGAAAGAACTGCCAGCTGAACTGCCATGAATTCTCTCAGTCTTCCCACCTCAGACTGTAATTAAACTGTAAAACGCCACAGGAATGAAGCTGGTGCAGGCTCCGGAGTGCTCTCCCACAGATTGTGCTATAGCAAATACCTCAGGCCATTGTGAAACATAAAATAAAAGCAAATACAAAAGACGCCGCTGTGCAAAAAATGCTTACACTTAAAACAGAACCCCCATGTTATGGATTTGTTTCCATGACCTTCATCTTTTAGGCCAAACTCTTCAAAGCCTTTCCCTTACTCCTTCAAATTATCGTTGCCTTAATGCAGAACAAGTAAACAGTTGCTTTTATCCTATATGTAAATATATGCTAATGCTTGCAGTGCTTTATTCCAAGTGAGAGTGAGCGGGTTTACACAAATATAGTTTAATAATGAACTCATCCGCATTAAAGAGACAACAGGAGTAACCGAGTGTCCCCACCATGGGGTTTGGAACTGAACAAAAAGCTTCTAACAAGACTTCCAATAGATTTTATTTTATATTCATCATCAAGGTTTTCAGTCTTTTACATTTTTAAAATGGTTTATTGATTTCTTTGGGAAAATAGACAGGTCTAGAAATTAACACACAGGCATTAAATGCTTTGCCAGTTGTAATGGGAGCATATGATATATACAAAAGTTTATTTGTAAATAACTGGGTCATATAAGTATTTTGATCACTTGCTTATGAGCCAGATTTCTGACCCTTGTCCTTTAATATCATAGCTAGACTTTCCTCACGACTCTAACTTGGTAGCACGAGTTTGAGGTTGTTAGCTGTGCGCCCAACAATTTGTCCAAAAAAAAATGTTTAAGTTGACAACAAGGTCAAAACCAAAGAACTATTAAAAGACACAAGAGACAAAATTGTAGACCTTTAAAGCTGCAAAGGGCTATGGAGCAATTGTCAAGCAGCTTGGTGAGAAAAAAAAGAACAATTATTGGAGCAAAAAATTATGATCGTCAAAGTCACGACAGAAGATCTCTTCTTGTAGGGTATCAATGGTAAGAACAATGAAGAAGGAGCCCAGAACTACACGGGAGGAGTTGGTCAATGTCGTCAAGGGAGCTGGGACCATTGTTTCCAAGGCTACAATCAGTATAACACTAAAGTGTAAACTTGGTTTAAAATCATGCATTCTAGGTTCTCCAGCCCCATCTGAAGTTTAACAGGGACCCTCTGGGTGATGATTCATTTAAGTGCTCAGAGACGCTTTCCTTAAATCCAATGATTGGTTTCCTCAATCAGGATTCAGTCTCAAAGGTTCAGTGACTCTCAGAGATAGCGAAGCACCAAAGCTTGCGAACTGTGGAGTCTCCCAGTTCCAACAACCACCGGAAAGGAAAATAGCACTCACTCAAGTGGGTGAAACACACAGATTCACACACTGACAAACGAAATGACAGGTCCAGTCAGGTAGGCAATGGTTTCTTAATGAAGTTGGTTTGGCAACGGTCAGACAAAGAGTGAGAGGAGCATAAGAAGGGAGCTTGGACGGCTGAATGAGAGAAACACCAATATGACAAACATGGAACAAGGCCTAACATGGGAGAAAGCTCTGTCATCAGATTAGACCAATGTGGAACTTATTGGTTGTAATTCCATTTGCCGTGTTTGGAGGAAGAAGTATGATCACAATAAAACCATACCTACAGTAAAGCATGGGGATGGAAGCATCATGCTCTGGGGTGTTAGTCTCACTACGGGATAGGACGACTGCACTTTGTTAAGGAGAGGATGAAGAGGGCTAAATAACCAAAATAAGATATTGGGGAAAAAAAACTCTTTCCTTCAGTCAGAGCATTAAAATTGTGGGTCGGCATCAGGGAGTAGCTCTGGAAGAAGGTTCTGGAGTGGCCTAACCAATCTCCAGACCTAAATTCAATTGAAAATCTTTACATTGATCAGAAACTCTGTGAAACCTAACAGATCTAGATCTGAATGGAGGAGTGGGCCAAAATCCCTCACGCAGTGTGTGCAAACCTGAAGAAAAGGAACGGTTTTAACTCTGTAATTGTGAACAAAACCTCTTGTAACAAATAAGAAATTGGTTTGGATCAAATGATAAACAGATCAATGCGATTTCCCTATTTTTCTTTTTCTTTTTAGATTCTGTTTCTCACAGTGGAAATGCACCTGTTCTGAAAATTCGAGACCCTTTCTCGCTCTATATAAATAACGTATCCAGACTGGAAGGCTTGTTAAATATGGACTTTGGAAGCATGAGGGCCCCACACATACATGCACACGTACGGTATAAGGTTGTGTCACTAAGTATGAAGTTGTGGGAGTATGGCTTACGTCTCCTCCAGGGCTGTGCTGCGGTGAACAGCCCCTCATTATGCCTAGCTGGAGCTCTGACATGTCCACTGAACTAGAGAGAGATCATGGCCGCCAACCTTTCAGCTGATCTCAGATCTGCTGCGAGAAAGCCCAGGATAATAAAAGCCATGCGTGTGAGGTTGTGAGTTCCTCTCTGATTGTTACCTTCAGGCTCACAGCAGAAGAGTCCTGCCATGTGCTGGGTGTAAGGTGTCCTTAACACTCTGTGACCATGGTTAAAAAAAAAAAAACGTTCAGACACTAGTTAGGACTAGGAAAAGAAAAATGCAGTAGCAAATATCTAAGACAACGACTGAAAACCACTATTTTTATTTAATAACACTGAAAATGTTTTTGAGCTTTTATGGTTCACAAATTCATTTTCATTCCGAATTCTTTTGAAGTGATAACAAGTGCCGTTTCTGTCCCTGGGACTTTATATGTATGAATAAACATTACAATTGCTTCATAAATACATTTTATTGCTAAGAAAAGTGTACTACATACTATTCTGACTGCTAATTTCAGCTAAAACATTTAAAATGTTGATAAAATGCACATAAAACACTGAAAAATAGCTTTTATTGCTTGTATCCAGCCTCTGATGCTACGCTTCACCATAAAAAAAAGAAACCTTTCCTTTGCATTGATATGTTTCTTTCAGAAATGTCAATTATTTCTTAGATAATACAAATCATTTTAGTCATGTCCCCAGCTTTTTACTCCCCTGAATAACTGGGGAATTTCCATCAGTTTTTCAGCAGGAAGTTGCATCTCTTGGATCGTTAGAAGGCCATGGGTTCATTCAATTTCTTATTTGCATATTTAATGATTTTGTGATGAAGTCATTTAAAAACTACCATCCTGTTACTCAAATTATTTCAGATTTTTAGTGTACAAATGCACATATTTGGTAAAAAACTGAATTTGCTGACCATAATCGTCTGCACCATGTGGCTATTTAGAATGTATTTGCTAATTCTTTGCGAAAATTCAAAGCGTTAATTATGTAAAGAATAACAAGAGAGTTAGTAACAAGAAAAGACAGCACCCATTATTTGATTATAAATCTAATAAAATATTTAAGTACGTTTCGTAGGATGGACCAATACTCTTATTTGCACCAGTTTGGTGGAATGGCTCTTAAGCTATTGAACAACATTTTTAATGACCAATATATAGATTTCTAAAGTTCATTCTGACCATTGTTTCAAACCAACAGAATGTACCAGAACGACAGGCTTTTGCCAGCCAGGAAAGAAAGCAAACCAGGGCTATGTACTAATTGATTTCAGTGGCTTGTCCTCAATTAGTGACATCATCTCTGAAAGTGTGTTAGAAGAGTCCATGTGCAGCGCTGACCCCAGCAGATGGAAAGAGATGTGTGAACTGCATTTCTAGCTGAATGCCAACACTTTTATCCCCACGTCTCTCCAGTGAAGGCAACCTGTGGTGAGCACGTGCAACACTTTCAGCCTGAGAAGCTCGGAGTTAATGAGGCAAAACATCCAGAGTAAGTGTGTGTGTGTCTTTGTGTGTTTTGGATGTATGTGCGGATGTGAAAAGGTTGTAGTTTGTTTGTCTCTGCGTGTGTTTGCATGGGCACATTTCCCACCACACAGTTACGACAGGTGGGGACCTGCACCAATTATCCCATTATCAATGAACAGCTAAAGACCTTCAGCAAAGGAAAGGAACACTGACTCTTGAGAGCGGCTGAAAGTGCATCTATCTGGAGGGACAGCGTGGCGCTGTGAGAGCACCAACGTCTGTGTTTAACATAGAGAGAATGTTTTAAAAGCAAGCATATTCTTTCAAGCCAAAGGGTTCATCTTTAGAGTCTGACTCTGGCAGAGGAATAAACTTCAGTTCTGTTTCCAGTTTCCACCAACACTTTACAGCCCACATGCTGGGACCCCTGCAGAAGATATCTTAGAATCTTCACACCCTCAAGATTCTGTGTTTAAAAATGTACAATGTATAGGATGCACATGTTCTGCCCTCATGGTGCAGGTCTCATGCATTAGAGATACTAAAAAGGCACAAGGGGGGGAAGACACAGCAAAAAAAACCTTTTGCCTCTTGTAATTGGTTCCTTTCTCGAGTTGCATTGTGTTTCTGTTAACAACAAATGCTCAGCTCTGATGAAAATAATTTAAGATTTTCAAAGACCTCATCAACCTTTAGAAGTCTCCGCATCACAGCGTCTGTATTAAATTAAGTTGGTTTGATGCGAATCACCTATTGTTTCGTTGGGATTCTAAATGGAATGTTTATGTTTCAAAAAGGTTATTTGTTTGGATGTTTTGGGGTTTTAAGCAACGAGTTATTAACATTTGCGATCATCTTTCAGTTTCTTTTTACAGAGCCAAAAACACTACCATCTGGCGGCAAAAAGAATGGAAACCCCTCGGAAGTACAAGACCTGTGATATGGTTTATGTTTTTCAAAGTTGTGGCACAATGGAACAAAAATGCTTGGAACAGTGTATAAGGTTCAGGAAAGGTTCGACCAATTTTTTATTATTTTTTATTTTGTCTGAACAAAAGTAATTTTTTTTTTTCTTTTAGCAAGTAAATTAAATATTAAATATTAATACTTGAATTTTTGTGTAATGGAAAAACATTTGTTAAAATATTTTCTGATGCGTTTGCGTCTTTCGTTCCGATTGAAGCACATGGTAAGGGTGCCATGGCAAAGCTGACCTGGACTGGACTGAGCAGGTGTAAAATGGTAGACGTTAAGACCGATCCCAAGTCGTTGGGTCTCGGGGAGATCCTCAATCCACATCCATGAAAAAAAAGTCATCAAAACATTATTTACAGGGAGAAGCTAGTTACAAAACGTCAAATAACCAGCAGCTGACAAAGAAGTAGCACAGTGTTATCTGGGATTTTATTACGGTTTTACAAATCATCTGAAACTTTCCAAATATTATGCCAAGCTTTCACTGTGTCTGCAGAGCTAGGCACTGATTAGAAAACAATGTAATAATTCCATATTCTAATTTCCTTGTAGGCTACGATGTGCTTCTGTAGCACATCTGCTTCAACACATTTAATACTTTTATGTTTTTTAGTGTTTATTTTCCCATTTCACTTCCCTTTCTATGAGTTTGATCATTCTTCTCTAGAGTGTATGTGTTTCACACACTTTGAGATAAATGGTGATTCTCGGTTGTATAGAAAGAGAAGAATAAAATGGTTTTCGATAGAAAGGATTGCATTGCAAGAGCTGTTCTATTATAGCTCATCTAAACAAATTGGTTTAGATTATCAGTATATTAGTGTGTTTCTGAGCAGCACATTCTATTTGTAGCAGATAAATTGACAGAACATTTTTTTTTTCAATGGAAAAGTGCTGTCTATGGAAAAACGGGGTGAGCGCTAATCATAGAGCAATTTAATTACAATAGAAAGAACATTATTCATCACTTGCGCTCACTTTATGTTCACCTTTTTTGTGTCTCTCTTTATACTTTTTTATTTTTGCTGCGATTACAGCCAATAGGGCCATGCATTATCATCAAAAGCAATTATATTGTGTCAGGTCATTCACTTTAGACTTGTCATTAGTCAATGCCAATTTTTGAACGTGCCTGACAGGCGTGAGTAATAGCAGTGGAGAGAGACAAGGCTAGACTTTAAGATCCCCCTCTTGTGTCAGCGATGGGGAGACTGCGATACTTATGAGGCAGCTAAGAGAAGGTCTTCATGGCAAGTCTTCAAGTGAATATGAAATATTTTGATTGGATCTGTGATGAGCTCAGTGCTATCTGAAGCTCAGCTGCATTAATGTCAAGCTGCTGGTTTAACATCATGAGATATTTCTTGAGGATTTAGTTACTCCTCCACTGAGGAGTGTAATAGAAAAAAAATAAGTATAATTGTATTTTCTCATTGATTTCTCAGATCGAGCAGGTAGTTACAAGCTACTTAAATAAATTATGTTCTACACTCCTCTCCTTCCCTTTTCTCCTCCCCCTTGCTCTCTTTCATAGCAGTGCTGTAGTTAGCAGACTAATGTTTAGGCTAAATAAAGCTGTGTTTTCTGTTAATCAGGAGTTCGTTTAAATCAGGTGTTGGGTTGGGAGATGGGGTGAATCTCGTTCAAATTATGAGTGAAAGCTGACTATATTGTAACAAGGTAACAAGGCCATGTACAACTCTTTCGGTCTGTGCGTGATTGCAAGCTCATTTAAGCGCGAAGTAGCCGAGGAAAGGGGAGTCACACCGTTCAGCACGGGAGAAGACTATTTTCCTCTACTGGAAGCTGTAGATGGAGAGTCACCAGGAGCCGAAGAAGCCCAGGACATGTCCATCTACCAGATGTAGAGTGTCAGTGCAGTGCAAGATGAGTCGCTGGGGCTTTGCTGGATTCCCATCCCCCGGCAGAGCGCTTCAGGTGCTGGATTGCTAATCCAAGGGCGCATGGATCCAGTTTGCCCAGAGCATGGCGGATGCACTAGCACAGGAGAGATCCCAAACCTCTGGCCTGGAAACCCACGCACCACTGGACTGATCGGGGTGAAGACACCCCGGAGAACCCTAATCTGCTCACCATCTCCAATAGCTGCTGAGTGACCATTTTATTTATATGTGGTGCCATCATTTTATTAAAGTGCCATGTGTCTGAACTGCCAGCTATCTCACCACTATATATATATGTATATATATATATATATATATATATATATATATATATATATATATATATATATATATATTTCACCTATTGGAACCCTATTTGCTGCTTGCAATTGGAACTCTGTTTCTCTTGATATAGCCCACATGAAAAGAACAACTGGTGCAAAAGAACCCGAAAATAGAGAGAGGTTGTATGATAAGCTTATATCTTTTTTTCTATTTGAAGTGGCAAATATTTCACCAGCTTATCACTACTGTAAAGCACTCCATATTTTTCATTGCAACAAATACTTTGGTCAACAGTAGTTCCAGCATCCTTCATCACATGGTTGTGCTGACTATTTTGTTCCTGCACTTTGAAGATAATACCCCGTCTAAGTGTACAAAAGAGAGATCCTAATATTGCTTTCCACTAAACTCGGAAACATAACCTGCTTCTGACCTGATAGCTGTCTGCAGCTGCTTCTCTGAAGGAAGATTACGAGTGAACGATGCCGTTTTTCCTCAATTAACTGGCCGGTTAATTAAATCACACCGGTAATGAGCACAGCCTCACAAAGCCAAAGGAGGCCGGAGAGCAGAATGGATTTCATCTGACACTTTAATTAAGTTTCCCTGCAAATCAGATGCCATTGAGCCGATTGTGATAAAAAAAAAACTGAGCTAGCGTTCAAAACAGCACATGCCTGTCCATCGTTCTTCTACCATTACAGTCCCAATGCCTCCAGCATGTGCTGCTGGGCATAATTGACAGCTACAAATGACCCGGTTTAAGATACGACTGCAAACATGATGCCACGTCCTTTCATTTTGAAAATCAATAACACTCTGCTGAGAATGACTGAAGGGGAGCATAACTGAAAATCTATGTTCCTTACGACCCTCTGACACTCTGAGGTTAGCAGGCATTTTGCGGGAGCTTAAAGGAACACTTGCTTACTTTTAAGTGCTACATAATACTCCAGCAGCTTGCCCCTTCATAGAGGGGGCAGGGGACACAAATGTGCCTGTGGCTTTTACTAATGGTCCCTGTGTGTCTGTGTGGATATCACTGAGCGTTTATCAGTAACTGAAACCCTTCAGACCGCTTCTTATCTGCTCCCGAAGGGATGATCGGATCCTCCATGCTCTCGCTTTTGTCCAGCTCTTTCAAACAGAGCATCCTTCAACTGGTTTCTGCACATCTGCTTTCATACCATCTCCCATTAGTCTTCCATCAATAATACAAGGTCTTTTGTGCAGACGTGAGGTCCATAGCAATAGTTTTGATTAAAATTGTAATAATACGCAAGTCGTTTCTATATAGCTAGCTATTAAAAATTGATTCAGAATTTATGCAATATACCATAAATTAAGTTCATAATCAAATGAGGTTTATTTAAACCCTAGATATTAATACGTTTGCAAGCAATGTCAATTATTTAAAAATTCTACTGATAGCGTCTGAATGCCATTTTTTACCTTTAATTAAGTCAACATGGTACTCAAAAAAAATTACAATAATTAACAATAAACATAAAATCCATTTCTTTAATAGTTTGCTTGTTATACTTCAGATTCTAAAACAACATTTCAAATCTTAGCTAATCTTCTTTTTTTTTTTGCATCCATCAGGCAGAATGCTGCATGATAGCGGTTCTGATTAGGGCTTGATTTGATTGCATGGACTATTTCAGCTGGCATCTCACTTCTACAGTGTGTTGCTGAATGGCATGATCTGTGCCCTGGCGAGCCCTGTCGAGAACGCACAGAGGGGACGAAAGTATTGAGCCGTTAAGGTGATGGCGGCCATTTCTAAACCATTCTCCCAGATCAGAGGTTACCCCCTGCTTGACAGAATTACAGTACTAACAACGTTCCAGAACCTGTTAGAGCGGGAGATTAAGGCGTCGGTCTGTTGAACAAAAAATTTCTTTTGAATTGACCTGATTTTATAGTGTACTTCTGTTCCAAATGATCAAAATTCCACCTTCTGATCAGGTGGAACTGATGCACACGACAATCAGGTACATTCAAAAGACTTTTTTTTGGGTGGTGTTAGCATTTTGGTTTGTCAGCAAGTTATAATGGGTCTGGTGGGAACGCTGGAGTTGGCAATCATTTTATATTAAATACTCAGCATACATCCCAATCACAAGTCACATGACCAGCAAAACATTTGTTCAATCACAAGTATTAATTAAGTTCATTCATTCAATGCCCACTTGTTCCCTTTCAGGGTCACTGGGACCTTTAGAGCACTTCTGGCGAGAGGAAGGGGTGCACCCTGGACAACTAGCCAGTCCATCACAGGGCTGTAAATTACATTTTTTTCCTATTTCACAACCATTTCTTATCCCACACTGCCCTGATGGCAGATGCGTTGTTTCTTCCATCAAGCTGGTCTGTCATCTCAGTAATCCACAACAGAGGATTCGCGAAAACTTTCGAGAAACATTGCACGGAAAGCTCTCGGCCAGTTTTTGCATCCCACTTGGATTCCCTATCGGGACCATCTACAATGGTGTATTTATAGATAGAAATGAAGGAAGGTCGAATGATCACATCCCTTAAGGGGAACAGTACTCCCTTCAAGTACTGTTCCCTTCAAGTCAAAGACGTTGAAGGTGATTACTGAAGTGGAGGTGAGGTAGCAGAGTAATAGTAGTAAAAGAGTAGAAGAGTAAATCGACGGTGCAGGTGGAGAGCTGTTTAACACCCAAAAGTTACACCGAGCAGAAGCAGAGATCCAAGAAGACTAGGAGCTATCATGGAGAGTCAGGGTGTGCGACCCGTAGGTCTGAAAAATGAGAAGGGGCAGGAAGCACATTTACACACCATGTCAAATACAAAAGAAGTTCCTTCAAGATGGAATGGTGAAGTTTTGGGATATTCAAGTGAAAAGGTCGGTCCTGCTAAATATTTGTTTACACGGGCTTCATCTCAATGTTGCGTTACAGAGCTGTAGATTGACTCCTGACAAAAATATTTTTCTTGATTAATTAATTAACTTAGCCGGACATTACTGGCAATTTACATTGATGAAAAAAAGATGCATTTTTGATGTAATAAAAATCTAAATTGCAGCATTGTCTTTCTATGGGAGATCACTCCCCGAAGCCCCTGAAGTGACTGTTGACGCCTGGCTAAACATTTCCATAACATACAAGTCTTACACTAAACTAGTGGTCAGTTCTGCCAGTTTTAGTAAAGATTACTATTGGGTTAATGCTCAAAAATAGAATATTTTATTTTGTATAATTGTAAAATCTGAAGTCATTTGTGAGTGGTGCATCAAAGCAATACTATTGTCCAGGGGGAAAAAAAAAAACTACTTCAATAAAATAGCTTATATTGCTCAAGTTTAGAATTTTCGGTTTAAAAACGAAGCAAGTTCTATTCTCTTATTAAAAGTAATGGCTTTCCTGCAGGGTGTGCAATCCTCATCCCGACCAGATAATGCATGCCAGGAATAAAATCAATTACTGAATGATACAGCATTTGCATAGTGGCCAAGATTGATTTGCTCAAAAGCAAGCAGCGTGTTGTTTCCAAAAATCAAGATCCACAATATAAGAGACTGGGAGAGATTGCAGGACTTTATCGATGTAAAATGAAAACATCTGTTAGTTTCAAAAGTGTGCTGTGCTTTTTCCTAAAATGAGAGACAATATTGTTTTATACACTTTCAGTATGTGACACATCCCATAGATATATACATATAATCATTGAAAGTCTTGGAATGAAGTTCAAGTTCTCTAAAAACAAGAGGAAGTTCTTCTCAGTGATCATGGTCGCTCACATGCTACCACTCTGGTTGCACCCCTTGTCTTTCGTGTGATTCATGAGCTAAACGCTACGCTGTAAGAGACGTGCTAGATCATTTTTCATCCACGCTCTACTTCGCTCGTTTTCCCTCTTCTTCAGCATTCTGCTTTCCATCTCTCAGTGTTTCTGTGATCAGTGTATCTTTGTGACAATGATTGAGGAAGCAGTAGCTTGTGGCTGTGAGAAATTGCCCTGGTTTGCTGAAGAGGCTCTAAATGAGTCTCCTCCGGGTCTTTTTATTTGCTTGTGTGATCAGCGCTTGTTTGGAGAGAATGGCTGGCATGGGGCTTTGGGTCTGCGCAATAAGGCTGGAGAATGGACCGCTAATCAGTGTGCATGGATCTAAAAGAGTATATGGCGTCCTGCAGGATAGTTCTTGGACTGTTCATTAAACACAAATGTACTCAAGATGTATTCAACATATCAATGGCTGTCTTTCAAGAAGCCACGCCCTTCACTTAGCAAAATGTGAGGGGTAATGTAACTTAACAAAACACTAAAACTAATTCATGCATGTTTCTTTAGTTGTAAAGAATTTTAACATGCCAGTTAATGGAGACCTCCTCACTTCTGGATTTAACCAATTAACTGCAGGACTATTCGATTCCTATTGTGTGCCACGTGGAAAACCAGCAGTATTCCAAGAGTTAAAGCAGGCCCTTACAGACATGTTCCAAAAGTAAAAGCAACATTTGTGAATTCTACTGAATCTATCAATATTAGCTTTCATAACTGATCTAACCCCCCTCTACAATTTCCTTATAACCACCCCAATACATTACTAGCAAGGTATGCACTGTGTCCTTTCAGTGAGAAGGTCGGGGGTTTTGTCAGAATCAAAAATTTGGAATATTTTACTTTAGCACATTAGAGTTATTCTATCCAGAACTTGGGTTTTTGGGGAAATGCATTTAGTTGAGAAAAAAAAATGTTTGTTGGGCACCACTTCTCCTTTTCTCTTATTGATGCATTCAAAAAGTCGTTATTATTAAAGTAAGTCTCATTGTCTAAAATGCTACTGTAAGATATTCTAGCATTTTAATTGTTATATTATTATTCTACACTAAATGTATTTTTTGTTGGGGGGGGGTGCTGTGAAATTGTGTGTTGAGCACATTTTGGAGGGCACCATGAAAAATTTCTGCTTTTAGACAGCCATTTAACCAATAGTGGCCCTGCCCCCGCCTTTCGCCCCAAAGTGCACCAGTAGAACCCTGCGCCCTGAAAACAAAGAAGCGCATATTATAATGAATGAATACATAAACATTCAACCGAACTCTTCCAGTATTCTCCTGTTGGATCCGCTAAGAAATTAACTTTAATAAAAGAACACAAAAAAACATTTGCCTTCCAGTTTGCTTGCTATTGTGTGAAGTCGAGTTCATGTTTTAGCTCATCTGTTTGGAGCATTTGCGAGCATTTGAAGATAAAGCTACTTTCTTTGGCCATAGGTTATAATTGAATCTGCCTTTTGGGTTTGTACCAGAGTCTGCAAGATGTTTTCAATAAACATGATTGATTTGAAAACTAGTTTATTCAATTTATTCTTTAATTCTCAAATGTATCATTTTTTGGAACCACTTGGGACTAAAAAAAATAAATAAATAAAAATCTGGTTCCTCGCACTAAATGTCAAAAGTTTTTATTGGAATACAATTTCATGCAATACTATAGCACATTTCTATCACATAATCAGAAGTGGCTCTCGCTCAAATATCATCTTGTTTTTCTTGTCATTTTCACAGAGGGTCTGCCTATAAAATATAGACGAAAAGCATACCTTTGACCCCTGGCAAATTAGTTTTTAAATGTTTCATTTACACCGTTGCCATTGCAATTTAAAGGTGTTTGGACCAAACGATGTTCTGAGTTGTTTTCTCTACAGAGACTAAATAAATATTGTTCAATATAAAGTAGTTTGTTTCCATGTATGGCAGAATTTTCAAGTCATTTTCATTATTTATTCAGTTTCCTATTCGTTGACTGTTTATTACAAAGATCAGAAACCTGCATGTTAGTCTCGTGAATCTGATTTCATCACAAAAACATTTATTAGATTGTTTCTTTCAGGTTGATTCTTACACTGTGATTTCAAGTAAAATGTATTGTTTTTGATTGAAGTTAGTTGTGAACCAGGAACACATTGAAAGCAGATGTTTTCTTTCCAACTGTGAATATTTTATTTTCAGAAAACTGCCGCCATGCCTTATTTATCTTGTTTATCCATAAAGACCTTGTCCACTTTTTTAAAAGCCAATATTTCTCCATAAAAGGACGAATAAACGCTTGCTCTTTTACTGAGAGCTCTGCATTGTTCTGTGATTGCAGAGGCTTTTGAAAAGCTCTCACAATAACAGGCTGCCTGAATGTGAGCTCCATTTGCACCAATAATGCCGTGTTTACTGAGAGCTCCAGCTGTGAGTGTGTGTGATGGCGAGATGGGTGACCATGAGCATCTGTAAGATTCATACTTAAACATTACTGTTGCTTTTTTAATCAAATTATCACCATCCTTCAAATATATATCTTTGGCATAACGCCAGATTTCATCATTTATAAAAAAAAAAATCCTAAATAATTAAATTCATTTATTCATTATTAATAGTAAAAAAAAACTAAATATATTTTTATATATTTGTTACAATGGTCAATTAATGTTGTATTATATATTATATTTATAGCTTTAGGTGGTTTACCTTCCCTTCGAATAATATTCTTTTTTATGAGTTCCCTACCTGGACCTGTCTTCACGTGGAGCATGGGTTGGCGAATACGAAGGTTTGAGTTATGGTCTGTTATTCCCCCTTTTAGTTAGATGTTGGTTGAAGGAGGGGGAATGTTTTTTTTTGTGTGAGTTGAATGGTCTATATTAATCAATTTGAATTGAGAGTTGCACAAATCTTCAGATGGCTTCGCAGCAGGGGGCTTTTTGTCTGGGTCGAGGAAATATTGATGCAATGATGCTCCCTGCCTGAAGATGGCATTTCCGTTACAACAGATTCACTTCACGCCACATGGAAAAACAGAAAGGAATATTTTTACGTTGGCACCACAAGTTTGGACAGATGCCCCGTTTTTGATCGAGGTGCTCAAAACTATGGAACTAAAAATTGTATCGGTGTGTAGATGCCATGGTTCAACCCCTGGTTGGCTGTGGACCAACAACCTTTCGGTTAACGATCGAACACACTAACCAATTGCGCCACAAAAGTAGCAGTATTTGTTAAACATCACGAATTTGCCAAAGCAATATTTTATCCATTTTTCACTAATCCATTTGATAGCAGATTTCTTTTGGCTAAAGTTTGTTTTTCTTACAGTTTGATACACAACTCCGTAGAACCAAAATCAATTTCTTTTATGAAAGTTCCGACCAAGCCTAGTATTTTTGAAACCATGTTATTTTAGAATTTAACTCTTCACTCCTGACTATACTGTTATAGTGTTTTGGGGTTGTTTTTGCATTGCTCTGGATGGCTAATATATGCAACTTTCTTACAAATAAATGTTGTACCCTTCTCTCTCCAGGGCCTCAATATAACAGTAAACATCTAGTGCAGTCAGTGTTCTTGTAACTGTGCCCCTACTGTCTGCTGCTGATCCCTCCTCAAGGTTATGTTCATGAAGAAACTGCTCCTGTTGCTCATCGTGGAAACACTTTTCATGGTGAAACTGAGACTTTTTCTCTTACGTTGACCTCAACCCTAATAATTATGAAAATTGTATTAAATGCCGCAAAGTAATCATCCAAATTAATCAGTAACAGTTTAATTTTTATGTAGAATTAAACTTGATAAACGATGGTAGCAGCACTTTGTCATGCAACTGTATACACTGTCTCCTGGTGCCTTTAATAGTCTTTATACCATTTCCTTTCTGCGAAAAAATGTAGAAAACATCTTCAGATGACCTCTGACATTTACCGATCCCTAATATATTTATTTGATTACAGTATGTGCCAACCTCTCAGATTGGCATGTGTTTGTCAGCACTTTTTGCATGCCGGTCGCAAAAACACTTATACACGTGGCCTCACACAATTTACCAGGTGATCTACTTGTAAAGGATTCTGTGTGTTCAGAAGAGACACAGCCAATCACACCTGAAGTCAATAATCCAAAAGAAGCAACCAACCAATCAGAACACACCTCCAACTTATCTCCAGAGTTATGGGACACTCACACGACTCCTGAACAACGCAGAATTTCATTAGATGTGGTTGCATCCACCAAAATCCCGCCCACAAAACATTGTTTTGAACTATTCACCATAAAGCTCATTTAAAGTATAAAAGGCTGCTTTCTAATCTACTCTATAGCAATGTGGACTTCCTAAAATATGCATTTGCTTCAGGTTAAGTGATCTAAAAATCGCACAAGCCAAACCTCGCCAATGTGGTGGGTCAAGATGCATCACATGACAATCACAATTCACAATTTAATTCGGAAGCCCACCCCGTAGACGTGGGCATTCACTATGCGATCCCAATCGAGTCAATGGGGTTTTTTTTATTCATAGTGTGGCCGCGGCTTTAAAGGAATCATCCACACACCTCCTCAGTTGTCAGACCTACAGTTCACTTCCCCTGACTCTCCATGATTCAATCCTGCCGTCTCGGATTCTCTTGTGCTCTTCTCTTCTGGGTTTTCTCTATTACTCCACGTCTTCTTACCACACTCACCTTCTACTTATCTTCCATCTAGAGACATTATGGGTCCATCCACTGGTTCTTGCGTTGCTCTTCCAGAGACAGACTAATACGTTGAATTCCGTTGCAAATACTTTTGTACGGTTGTCTCCAGTGTATAAATAAACTCTATAAATAGTTCATTAATCCTACATCCCTAGTTACTCCTCCGAGCCACTGTGACTACTAGGAGCAGATAGGTCATCTGCACATCATGCAAACTTTGAATGTACATAATGATATCCTTTTCTTCTTACTTGGAATGTAGATGTATAGTTTTACATACACCACATGGTTATCAACAGATCCCACCATGAAGGGCAGGTCACACCATAAAGGGCAATGATTGAAATATAACTGTATTGCACATTTGAGCAAGAAACTTTACCCAAGTGGAGTCCAGAGGGACGTCTTGGTAACTTAAGTAGGGGTCTGTGTGCATGCGTGTGTGTGTGTGTGTGTGTGGGTGTGCATGTGAAGGTGCTGAAGTGATTTATTATATATAAGAAATTATATATAATTCTATCCCCTTGGTTCAAAAATAAGTGAGAGTAAAAACAATCCAGAAAAAAAGAAAATGTTAAGATGATGTTGTTATTAAAATAGTTTTGGAGCAATGCACCGATGCGATTCGACACAAACACATTAGTTTAATACCAACGTGAGCCAAGGAAACATATTAGGGGAACCTGAAACGTAATTACTGCAGTGTTTGGCAGAGTTCACGAGGAATACTCAGTCATTTCCTGTTTTCCCATTTTTAAACTGTAATTAAATGAATGGAATTAATCTGCTTTTAATGGAGGTGTCTATCGTCTCTGTAATTCTGCATTTCTTACATCAGTTGAGCTCCCCAGAGAGTGTATTGACTTGGGGTGAGTCCAGACGTAAATGCCATTATGCAGATAAATTGGATTTATTCAGTTTTGACCGCTCAGTGGGCATTCGAGCAGCAACGGCCTGCGGGGGGAGAGGGAGATGGAGAAAGAGCCAACGTTAGGATGCTCTGGGATGGAAATACAAATATAGGAATGAAAGAGAGACAGCTGTGAGCGTGACTCATGCATGCAGCCAAAAATTATGACCATGTCTGGTCTCAAGAACCAGGAGGGATGGGAACCAAGAAAAAATGTGTCTTTTTAACAGTTCGATTACATTAAAATGGACATCAGGTGTCGTTTTTCACCAGTTGATATGATTCTTTACGGTATTTATGAAAAGTCTGTGGTATACTAAAATGATTGCAAAAAAAAAAAAAACACTTCGTTCAAAATGTCAAATGTAAAAGTTAAAATGATCTTAAGTTCCAGCTAATCCCATCTCCTTTATCTTTACTCTCAGCAACAGCACAACTCCTAGCAGACTTACAGGATGACTCATTATAAGAGAGATGATTCTATAGTGGTGTCTCAATTCAAAGCCTGAATCCTTCCAAGGGCCTTTTTCACAGCTGCTTGCATGAAGGCTGTAACATTTCGCCAAAACTCGAAGGATCATACAAAACCATCTCCCTAAATTTGGAGGATGCATCTCAACCCTCCTTTATGGGCTCAGATATACCAAGATGCCTTGCATTTTTTTTTTTACTGAATCAACACAAAATAGGGAGCAAATAAATTTCTATTTAAATGCAAGTAACAGGTTTTTATTAAGAACAGTAGTTCAAGGGATTCTTTAAATGCTGGTAGTGATAGTAGTATTTTATTTTAAAAACAACATTAATACCGCTAACACACACAGTCAACTAAATGTGATGCTGTTTTACATCATTTAGATGTAAGAAGCTCTTAAGAGAGAAGTTTTTAAAACACTGTGATCTGAATGAGGCGAAATCGTCACATTTACCAATGGTTGATGCAGCATTTGGAGGCTCCTCCCAAGCTGTAGACTCCAGAGACTGGCTAGACTGCGTCTTTCAAAGGATTCTATGACCTGGATTGAGATACAGCTTGCTTTTATCAACAGTTGTGGGTGTCATTTAACAATCATAGTCTGACAATGGCTCAGATTTGTGGTTACTGACTCACATCTGGAAGAGCAGTGGAGCAAAGCAGATGATTACGAGCAAATGTTAACTTCAAGTGAAGATAAACAGAAAACACAGGAAGTAGTCAAATGGAGAAAGCCTGTGTATTTATCTCGGAAAGAGTAAAGAGATGAGAAGGTTGAAGTATCCTTTGCAATAAGAGAGAGAAGAAAGACAAGATTAAGTAGAGAGTCGTAACGAGACAGAGACAGGTGCAAAGGATGAGGGCTAACGAGCAAGAGAAGGCAGAGTACAAGAGGAAAAATAGGACAAAAATATTACAGATAATGAAAAGGTTATTTCAAATCAGAATATTTATCTTAGACGAAGCCACACAGTTCCTAGCTGAGTGTCCATGTAAAAAAAATAAATAAATAAAAAATTTTAGTAGCTTGGGGAGGCAATAGGGGCCTTGTGGCCTGACGCGGTATTGCATTTGAAGATTGAGGCATTTGACTTTTTCTCTTGTGTTAACATGAAAATAAATCAAGTAAATATTATTTGCAACATATTTGATACAAACCTTTTATTTTTTAATTACATTTATCTACTTGATCTACACATTGCAGCCAAAGGTTCAATGAAGGGATCGTGGAGCTACTGGGAAACTGCAGTGTATTGCTTCTTGGTGTGATAGTGATTCTAGTCACTTCTGAAACTTCTTTAACTTGTTTTCTTGTTTTATGTGATATTTACCAGGATACAATTATTTAATTATTCAAAATGAGAATGATTAAAAAATTTGATCTCTCTGTCACTTGGAGTAAAAACTTAATGGAAACATTAACACTGCCCCCTAGAGGATGGATTGTATCAAATGCTCTCATACAAATCAAACTAGACCCTAGCCTCTTAGCTTTTACATTTTTTTCTAATGATGGTTCGTTATATGAACAGTTTCAATAGTTGGTTGTAAAATATTCTATCGTGAGCAGAGTGTATCGTTACACCCCTTGTCAAAGGTAAGGCCATTTAGCTGCAGCTCAGACCTATAGAACAGGAGGAATGACATCATTGCGTCGCACATTTTTGTAGCATGACGCACCCATTGCCATGGTTACACATTAAACAGAGCGACTCTACCAAATATTTTGGGTTATTTATTATTCTTTTTTATTAGTAATAGTTGTTTATTTTGTATTTGTAGTATTTAGTAAACATTTAACCCCAAAACAATTAAAGCAAGACTCCTGGTGGAAACTAAGAATATAAACAAAATGGCCACTGCGCCCCATGTGACTACACCTCCTGCTGCTCTATAGCTAATAATCAAGTAAACCTGCATTGCTGCCTCTACATTTGTGATTCAGAAAGAGAGAGCAAGGAATACATAATTACCGTGTGCATGATTCAAAAAGTTCATTACCCTTTTAATTAAATTAAATCGAATCTCACAAAGTGAGGCTTCGCTCTGTCTTTTTTTCTATTTTCAAAAATCTTGACAAAAAGCAAGTGGCAGAAAATCTAAATTTTGCCGATGATTGAGAGTGTCGTAATGTCCTCTCCTGCACAGGATTGTCATTCCATTCACACACAGGTTAGATATGATATTGCATATTATTAGTATTGTAAACGAGCGCATAAAAAAAATCTTTTTTCATTAAAAATTAAATCAGAAATTAGTATTAAGACTTGGAGTGTAAACATAGCCTAATTGGATCAAGGAGTTCAAGGACCTGCTAGTACACACCACTAAATGAGAAACAGCTCAGAGATATGAGGGACAAAAAAAAAAGAACACACGTAAAACTCTGTTTACTTCAGTTCTGATTTGTTTCATATAAAGCCTCTTTCACCCACCACTCTTCAGTTCTTTTTGCTCAGACTTTAGTAATTATTTTTGATTCCCTGACAAGCTCAGGGAAAACAATACTAGACAATGTATTGGAGCTGTCTGCATAATGCCTCCTGATTTTCGTAAATCTAATTAATGAATGAAAAAAAAATATTTATAAAAAGGCGAGTTGATTTATCCTCAGCAATACCCTTGAGAGCCACATCTTAAATTGCATGGGTCTGATTAATTCCAAGGCTTTTTTAAACAGTGTCTCTCTAGGGAGTGAGAGCAAGAAGACAAAAAGAAGAGGCGTGGATGTGAAGTGTATTGTCCGATCCACTGGCAGGAGAACACGGCCCTGGCTGCTTCAATTCTTCAGCGTTCATAATTTACTTACTCTGAATTTCAAATCAGCTGAAATGAGGTGACAGTCTTTTTGTGTCGTCCCTCTCGTGATCAAGGTTACGTGAAATAAGGGCTTAGTGTCAATGTCACCAGACACTTGAGTCACAGGAAGCGGATGAGCACATTCACCGACGGGCAACTGTGCTCATTCACTTATTCAACATTTGCATATTAACCGTAACTGTTAGAGCAGAGCAAATAGGAGTAGGTTGAAAATAACGTGCCAGATGCAATAACGCCTCCCCTTTGCATTTGAGAATCAAGATTATATTTCTTACAAACCTGGAACTCTGTCACTACAGAACAAAAATCCTGTTACAAAATCTAAAATAATTCAAGGCAAATTTGTGCTTTTTCACTGAAAATGAGTATAATGACTTTAAGGTGAAGCATTATAGAGAAATGCGGGTTTGTATATGCTAATCATAAAAAGAAAACTAAATTTATGACATTACGGATCCTTAGCAACCAAACTTTACCTTAGCAACCTATTTTTCTCAACTCGATCTCAGCTTTGGTGAATTATAAAGATGTGGGCGTCTTACGGTTACAAAATGGGATATAATATCATGTCTGCTCCATAGAAACCAAAAATGCTACCTGAGCAACCATTCCGTTTTGCTAATAAAAACACTTTGGAACTTTTACAAGTCGACATAAAAGTTTGTGTGCATCTAATTTAATTACAGTAATAATTATAGTATTTTTGCATATAATTAAAAAATATTTATGCTTTGAAGTACACTGTAAAAAGATAAAATAAATAAATAAACTGTACATTTCAGCAGTGGTTGCCTGAACTTTACAGTAAAAAAAATTACAGCAGCAATGTAAAAGGTTTTACTGTATTCCACTCAGTGTACCGTTTTTTTTTTTTTTTTTTCATTTTTTCGACGGTTTATCATTTTCAAAGTATCATGTTTATGTTGCTACAAAAACAGTTATCTATTACCGGAACATTCCAGGATTTAAATTACAATATCTTACCAACTTTTACAGCCCAGAAGTGTAAAAAAGTACAATAATCAATTTTTTTCTTTTTTTTAGAGCCACTTTGAGAACAAGTAACACTACTGAGGACGTTTATTTAAAATTTAAATTAAACGTTTAATTAAAAGTCTACAAAAACAAGTGATTATTTGTTTTTTCCATTAACGTATACCATATAAGCGAAATCTACAAGTCCAAGTAATTAAAGTTTACAAAAAAACAAAAGCTTTGTACCAGAATTCATTAAACACTCCTCCAGTAAAGTTAATATATTAAACAGTTTTATGAATTTTATTTAATTCTGTACAGTAAATGACTGTCTTGTGCACCGTTTACCTGATGATAAATACTGGTGCAAATAATAAACGGGTTCTTCATGTGAAAACAAGTTGTATTCTTGTCCAAAAATACATTAGCATCTTCACAAAGGCAAGAACAACCCTGTGGTTTGCTACATCTATTCATGTTGCCCCCAATACAAGCAATATTGTGGTGCATTCCTGACTCCAACGCAAAAAAAGCAGGCTGGGAAGTTGCCAAATGCTGAAATGTTATTCTAAGTAAGACAAATCTATTGCTGGCTTATTCTGGTTTGTTGTGTTCTCCGTTGATAAGCACTCCATCTTTCTCATATTCATAAACACAACTGTCCCAGAGGGAGTTGGGCTGTGTGGTGAATCCAGAGGATCTCCAAAGTTGACAGACGCTTGTTTTCGGTCCGTGTTATCTACACTCATCACCCCGTCCCTCTCTCCATCTTTCCCTCTCACTCTAAAACAAACATATTAAAAGCAAAATCTCTTTTTGTCATTATATAGCCATGTGAACTATAAAAAAAGCCATCCTACAGTACCTTTCAAAATGGATTGTTTTTATTTTATTTACAAATGACTGAGAGTAGATCCTGGTGACCTGACAGCAAAGCAATAGGTTTCAGTAGGCATGCAAGTTAATCTTCAGGAGTACCCATGCACCAGTCCATATATTAAACCATAAAACCATCTGCAATCAGAAATAGTTTTATAGAATATGTAAATACTTCTGAAACTATGACCCTAATATGTAAAAGGACAGCTGTGTTCACTCTGCAAAAGACAATTATGATATTCTACAATTTAAAAATCAAGTATTTGATGGCAATGATGGCAAAAAGCTGTGTTTTTCTTGTCTTTATCTAGCCTTTTACTCTCAAAATCTAAGTCGCTTTGGACAAAAGCATCTGCCAAATACATAAATGTAAACGATATCCACCATTACTTTAAATGAGGATTCTACAGCAGGCAGTTGAGCGTTTTTACAAATATGTTTTGTAACACGATCTGAGCATCTACTGAATATCTTTGGGTCAGATGTCTGATTGATACAGTTGCTATTTGCTTCGTTTGTCGATAAAATAACTAAATTAAGAGGAAGCAAAGTGGTGAAATAAAATACATCTCAAAGTAAAACCATTTTTACCCTCTGGGTTTTCTTACAATGGCTCATTTTTATTGTTAAAAGGTCTGGTTTCAAAGCTGTATCCTGGGACAACCAAATAATAATAATAATAATATGCACATTTTTAAACATTTTCTGATATCTATGTATGGAGGATGCCACTGTTGTCTTTTGTCTCACTGTCAATTTTTGTTCTTTTGTTCTTGACCTCAACATTGTTCACACATTTATAATATTTCAGTGACAACATTTTTATAAATATTTGTACACCTTAAAAACTGTGTTTTTCTCTGTAGGAACTGTGTTTGGATGGTTACCATGGGAATGTTCCGTAAAAGCTATACCTGTGTGGATGTAAGTAAGCAACCTTCAGATGTGACATTTTCAGCTTAAGCGGGAATATTCCCGAATGCTTTCAAACCTAATAGCACCTCAGACATTTGTTTTCTGCTGTGGCCTCTTTCCTCTGCACTTCCTCATATGGATACTTCAGTAAATTACCAATTAACGCTGTTATGGCAGCCCTGCTATCACATAGCACACACCGGGGGCTTGTCAGACGTAAATGACTTTATGTCCGCTATGGACGCTGATTAATGAGCTGGGAAAGAGCTTGGGGCTCCTCACTCGACCGTGCCTGTAAATGGCAGCTTGGAGAGACTATAGAAGAGGAGCACTGATACAACGCAGGTAAGGGAGCAAGCAGGTGTTTATTAAAGCCAGAGTCATTCACAGTCAATTACCCTTTCACTCAGAGCAGTAGGGAAGTGTTTGCTGAGAGCCACGCCACCAAACAGACGTAAAGCCCTTTATGTGTACACTCTCGAGGAAACAACACTAGCGGTCCCTGATCACGGGATCTGCAGATGTAGTCGCTGGTATGGAACGCACAGCAGTGTCAGCAAAGAAAGACTTGAGTCATGAGAGTGCATTAATAATGTTTTATGTGGACAGCAAGATTATTGTTTCTGTTCCGTTCAAGAATTTCTCTCACTGGACGCCCATTTTCAAACAGGGACCGTGCAATGAGTTTGTGTGGTGGTGTTCTTTCTATATAATGCAACTTGCTTTGCCTGAAAAAAATAAATGCAAACTCACCGACAGTAACATCATCCTTTTTTCAGTGGCTAGAGTGATAGTCATTTTTTTACAAGGGGAATACAACAAGGAAGGTTTTTTTTTTTCTCCGGTTGTCAGTTTCTGTGTAAATGTTATAACTTGTCATCTCTAAGCAACCTAAAACCACATAGCGACCGATGCACCAACATGATTTATGAAGAATCACTTCTTTTATTGAAACTGATATTTATTTCAGCATTCTGTCAACAAAACTGAAATTCTGAAACATCAAGAAGCAGGAAAAAGATTAACATCAGTCCACATGGTTTTGATCATCTCCTGCTATAAAACCAAATCATGGTGCACTCCTTACGTGGTGCTTTGGCGGCAGCTTCACCTACTCAAAGGTATATTGGACAGGGCTGCCTAATGTACAATCGAGGTGAGATCCTCTTAACCTCATTGAGATTAGGACATGAAAGGGTATTTCAGCAGGACAATTACCCAAAACACAGAGCCAATCACCAACGGTGTGCCTCATAAAGGTCATGAAATGGTCTAACCCAGGGGTCTGGAACCTTTTGCATCACAGCTAGAAATTAACGACATTTTATATACTTTGAGTTTTTTTTTATAAGCTTTATTTAAAATGTTTTAATATACATAAAAAAAATGTTAAAAACCTGAGAACGGCTGATATTTCTATTTCAAAAATTAAAATTCCTTTAAACTGCGCAAAAAAAAAAAAAAAACATTGAACCAAATAATGCCATGCTGTTGTGCTCAAGCATCTTTTATTGTTCTTTACCCAAAAGAATATTATCTTGCTCAGAATTGTAAATTCAAAAGTTGCAGCATTTCCAGCTTCACCAACAAAAATGCAACCAAAACTAACATTTAAAGTGGTTTTTTTATTATTATTATTATTATACCTCTCTTTCCGGTGCTTACATCAGTTTATGGTTAGATGTTTTCTGCATATTTTCTCATTATTAATACAGTTAATGTGAATTCTACTCCTAAATACGACTACATTTCATGGTTTTCGATGTTGCTTTATTTTTCACACAAAATTAGAAAGCGCTCTTCTGTTGCACATATGATGGTTATCATTTATTATGAAAAAAAAATGGTTGATCCAAAGGATAGATATTGAATTTCATTCAAATGTCACAAGCAAACCTAGATCTCAATGGAAATAAATATGCATATCTTATATCTTGCCCTCTCTATGATACATGGTGACTGCATTAGAGCATCCAAAGAGCGATTGTGTATCCGGAACCCAGTTCTATCCAGTCTCCAATCCTTAATCACATTGAAAACCTGTGGAGGGAGCTGAAGGTTTGAGTTTTACACCAAGCTCAAGTGTAAGGACTGGTAGAGGTGTGATCAACTGCACAAGTGGAGGTCACTTACATCTTTCCATTTCTCCACCTGGTAGTTTAACTCCCTAAAGGAGGCTAAATGATGACCGTTATTCTGTGTAGCTGCTACATCCACAGAAACAGTGTGATGCTCTGGCTCATCAGACAGTAGTGTTGACGTATTAAATCGTAACAGGGAAACTTTGGAAATAGTCTGTTGCTATTATATCAGGATTCATCTCTCTTTCTAGTTTTTCTCCAATGCAGAGGAACAAGTCTGCCCTCTACTGCTCAGAAGTCATATTTACTGACATGCCTTTATCTCACCTTTGCTTTACCAAGGGCATTTGGAGAAAGAACCTGGAAAGCTGAATGTCGATGGGCATGTTGAATGAGAATTAAAAACTTATTCTCATGCTTTATATTTGTCACACAATTCTGCATTTCGTAAGAATATATGGCAATGCCAATCTAGGCAGTAACAAGAACTAAAACAACATCATCACAGTCACAAGCTCCAAGCGTTTCATGGCAGGGTGAGTGCCACCCAATGAGCCCAGCAGTCGAAATTTGATCATTCTAAAAGTATCAGATAGATTCTCTCTCCAAAGCTTGTGTTTACTGTCCAGCGTTATGATGACTGCTGTCTCTGAAGCAGAACAGAAGTAATCACATACAGCTTTTCGGCTCACGGAGCCTGCCTCCCTCCTCTCGCTGCCTCTCTATCTTCAATCATGCTGTAGAATGTAGTCTGTTCTTTCACGAGAGGCTGAGCGCACTGATGAGCTCTGATATGAGAGATCCCCTCGTGAGTTGAAACCTCAACTATCCTCCTGTGTCTGCCAGAAAGGATTAGAACTCAATTATTTCCAAACTCACTTTTTATCGTCATCTATCGCCATAGTTCTGGCCACAGAATTCCCCACTTTGCCCATTTTCAAAATGATCACAACATCTTTCATTTAATTTAGATATTAAATATTTACACTTTGATTGATTAGTGACCTGTCTAGTTCTTACCCCTGGCTTTCTTCTGCTGTGAGTTGGAGACTTGTGATTCTTTTTAAAACTAATTTAGAAATAAAACAAATTTTTTTGTTACACAAATTACTCAATTTCAACTTAGGAATCTTAATTTGGTATCAACTGGTGACTAAAAAAAATACTTGTCCTTGATAGGAATGAAAAATATTAACTTCAACTTTTTGTTAAGGACCAAACGCATTAAATAGAATTAATTAATAAAGTGAGGGGAGGATCACTATCCGGCCAGTATGTTCACAAGCATTCAAGCATATAGCTGTGTCCCAATCCAGGTTCTGATGCTTCGGAGAACACTGTCTACTTAGGCTGTGGAGACTTCAATGGATCCTTCGAAGGCTGCATCATCCGTTTGTAAATGGGATGGTCTTGCCTCATTTTGACCACTCAGTTTTACAAGATGCTTACATCATGGCTACATCGTATTTTTTTTTTTAACTATGTTTTAAAATGCTACTATCACTACTAGCATACAGTAATCCCTTGAGCTACTGTCCTTAAATAAAAATGTTGCATTGCTCACTATTTTGTGTTGATTCTGTTGAAAGACAGCATGCAAAGCATCTATATGTAAGGCCACCGAGGATGGTAGCAAAAAAGGATGCGTTTGAAGGACTCTTCAGTTTTGGGCAAAAAAAAAAAAAAAATACTTATGTTTGATGGGAAGGCTATACTTTCACTCCACTAACTTACGCTGCACCCAACCCAGATACTAGAACTCCTGAGATTCAAGTCACACTTCCGGGTCTCCAGCTCACATCGGGCGAGAGGCGAGGGTACACCCTGGACAGGTCGCCAGTCCATCACAGTAGAGTTTTCTACTCATGACAAATACCCCAAAAAACCACATCTTTACGGCAAAGACCTATTCCAAAAGCTTTTCCGAGACATATATGGTGCTCCTTGGACTCCCGCTTTTTAATTCAAAAGTAAGACTCTTTGAATTCATTTTCGTTTTACAGGTCGTTGTGTAGAATTCCAAAAGGGGGAGGGTTTTGTCCCATTTTTTCTCTACAGATTGCAAAAAGTTCAAAAGTTGTATCTTTCTCCATTATAAACGAGATATGCTCATACATCTTTTCACTGCCCTCCTAACCCAAAACTTTTGTGTAAAACGAGTACTCAAAAATATGCCATTTTATTCATACAGATTGCTCAAAACTACGATTCATCAACTCAAATGTTTTGAGACAGTCGGTTGTCTCAAAAGTTTTTCAAGAGTTCTATAAACATTTGGGTTTTCTCTGTGAAATTGGATGATTTGCAGATTACACATGAAGTAACCAAGGGGTTGACTCCTACCAAACATTCCCCAAATCAGTCCTCGTTTTTATAACAAATAACCGATGAGAAAATGTCATGCACGATTGCCAAAAAAATCTGAGCTTTCAGCCTTCTGGAGTGTTTCTTCACTCCGTAGGGTTTCTTTGTGATGTGTTTTCTAATTGAAGCTGTACATTATCAGTAATTCCTCTCAGACAGTGTGTAGAGACGCCTAAGGGTCTTTTTCTGTAGGTGGGCTTTGGACAGGTGGAAGATCCTGTTGTTGAAAGAGCTTTATAAGGATTACTGAACAGCTCTGAACCCATGTGTATTGGCTCCATGGTTCTCCTTCAAGACAGTGAGCTTTGAAGCTTTTACAGGTTCAAAGCTGAATTATTCTCTCTCTCTTTCTCCCTCTCTCTCATTAATACCTGGCTATGGCTCTTTTAATGCAGGAAGGACTTTTGAATAATGAATAAGTCTTCTATAAGAAACTCCATCTATTGTCTTGAGCGCTTGAAAAAAGGGTGGAGATGAAAGGACAACTCATCTGTGGGTAAATCTGCTTCAATTTCAGCTAAACTTGTCAAAAGAAACTTTTTGGGGTATCATTAAAAAAATTGCACTTCTTAATTCAATACATCTCCTTAAAATATTGTAGGCACGTCCATTTTTGAACAATTCACAGTTGCGAATATACTCTCAAGGGCACCATAAAGCTCAGAGGAGATCAACTTTCCTGAGATACAAGGTTAGTCGCACTGGTAACTTGGTTAAAACGTAATTCAAGTTCACATCAAAGGATCACACAGCAATTTTGGTTTGAGTGTAAGGTTTACTCATTTCTAAGTAAAAAATATTAAGTGAGCATCAAGAGGAGCAATCCGGACACACCACCAGTGTTGCCAATTACACCATATAATCTCCCACCAGCATTTAAACCAGTACATACCTCTTTCCATCTTAGCTTCTCCCCACTTCCTACCTAAAACTCCTCATTGGGGGGCATAACGCGGATATAATCCACATCCGGACAGCTTGTCTTGTATGTTTATAGTGCCACTTCATGCTCAGACTACAACTTGAGAACATTTTGAAAGTTTCTTCTTACCAACTTAATACTTGTCGCAGGATTTAATGATCAATGCATTTGGGATTCAACAGCTCTCACCACCCTAATCAACGAAAGAACCCACAGCTGTTCCTTGTTTGATTATCCCCAGATGTTTCTAATTCCACTTAACAAACTACAGCTTTATTTCTTCATAACATACACACCTTGATCAATAATTATTTAACCCAACATCCCTGATTCTTTTCACTTTATGCTCAGTTTTTCTGGGTTTTTCACACTTGGATCTAGTGCCTTTTTTTTCTGGCGGACAAACATCAAACAACGAAGGCCCAGAAGGGTATTTTCAAACAAGTTGATGAAGAAGACAAAGATGACGAGAGAAACCTGGAAACACCAATTACAGAGAGAGGAAGTTGGAGAAAGGGATGATGGGAAATGGAGTGTGACATTGAAGGCTGCTGCTAACAGGGCTAGTTAACAAAAGAATAACAGATATGGTATATTTAGTCTAAACTTTATAAAAGTTTATTCTTTTGGAAAACCAGTGAAATCTTTTCAGTAAATAGGTTGGCAAAATATTCAGGGTGATGCTTCCAAAACAAAATGACGCGAGAAGAGCCGCTACATGATGGCCTAGTTCAACTTCTGACAGGATGAATCATCATGTGCCCTACTTTCTGTCTGAGAATCTGTCCTCCCCCAACAAGAGTTCTGCTTGAATCCTGACCAAAAATCAACATACAGAATTCTTGAGTAGATCCGTATTAGATCCAGAGTCAAAGTTTGGTGAACTGTACACAGGGTTCAAAAAGGAAAGTGAATGGCTAATTTTAAATTGTTTCATTCATTCAATTTCAAAACCGCTTGTTCCCTTTTGGGGTCACAGGGGTCTCCAGTGCACCTCAGGTGAGATGCATGCATTTATTGTCAACCTGAACAGAAAATAGAATGTAATGCTACACATCGTGATGGTGGTAGGTTATGGCCAGAGAACTCAAAAAACTAAATATGCAATACAATAAGTCTGAGACAGAAGTAAAGCAGGCTTTAGTTCAACTAAGAATTAAAAATGAACTTCAATTGTCCACCTGTTCCATCTCTACTTCTGTCATTGTTTTTTCTTTTGATGAACTACAATCTAAATTCATACCCATCAATCACTCCCTCATAATAAGACGAATAAACAATCTTTGATTTATCTTTTTTGCAGCAATGATTGATATGATATTGTTTAGTACACCGCCAGCATCTTATTTTTCTTTACAAATATTTGTTTCATTACATTACACAACAATGCTAAAATTGTAGAAAAAGTATAATTTCAATTAGTAAATTTGGTCATTTTTTACTGCAAAGAAAATTGAAAATTGACAATGAACATTTAAAAGAAAAAAAAAAAGAAAAAACAAGGTCAAAACAATGTGAAAATTGTATCATAAAACCAGGTGAACCTTCCAAAGACTTTTTCTTCCACTGTGCTTTGTTTCAGATCTTTGAAAAACAAGCCATATCACAGGTCCTGTACTTCCAAGGGCCATTCCTTCTTTTCACCACTAGATGGCACCGATTTGTGGTCTGTTAAACCAAATCTTAAGATGATCTCTCATTTTATTACATTTTAATTTGAATTACCTTGCCAATTTTGTTTCACCACTCTAGTAACATTCATTTAAAACACAAAATATCTAATTTCTTTTCCATTAACATTTGTTACTTTGAACCAGTATTACTATTACTGGGATTTATTTTTTTAATTACTTAATCTTAAATAAACAATGTAGTTTTTTTTCAGCTATTGAGCTTGGTTAAAGGAGCTGCATAAAGGTTACAAAGCGAGATCACGTTTTTTCCTGCGTGACAACAGTCTACAGTCGTTTCATATATCAGAAACATTAACACATGACCCTTATGACTCTTAAATAATGACAAACAATGAACTAAATAAATCATGTAACTGTTGTAAAAGCACCAGACAAACTAAAGGTCAGGCATCATTTGTACGTTTGACGAGTAAAATGATAGCATACTGTGATCCGGTTACATTTCACACCTCTATTATCGTGCTCCTCAAAAATCCCCTTTTACTGAATGATTTAGCATGACCTAGATATGTTATCCTCTTATATTTAAAATACAGGGTCAAATAGCTCATAGAAATCTTTTAAATATGTCCAGAATTTACTACCGTTTGAAAGCTTACATTTACATCTTTGACCTCCCGCAGGTTTGCTTAGTTTTAATTTAAAATCCATTTCATTCAAATGTCGTGTTCATATGCATTAACTTCAGTTTCCATAGCACATGTCAGGATTTAATGCAAGATTGCACTCAAGGAGACACTGATTTGTTGTACCCGCAGCCTTTATTCATTAGAAGCATGCCTTAATGGATGAATCCCAAATATACATCTACTTTTAAGACAGACCGCCGCAAGAATTATAATGATGTGTAATGCAGAGCCAAGAACATAACTTCAGATCTAACACTCAACGCATTGCTGCACTCATATACAGAACTGCTTTCATTTACATTTATTTATGCTTTTGAACATGCTGAAGGAATATATAACTCTCTGCTATTCCTTCAGAACGTATAAAGCTTTGCTGGAAATTGTTGGAAATTCTGAAGTTTTAATGGAATTCTTGTATCTCTTTCACATGGTTGAGATATGAATGGTCACTAGTCTTTTTGTTCTACACCAAAACAATTATGTGTTCTTCACAACACTTTCCTTTCAAACACAAAAACACACAAGTCTTTTCTTATCAAAATATTGCAGGCTTTGTTTGATCTGAACAGCTCAAAGGAAGTGTAGACCTCATTTAGGCCACGGGTGTTCATTTAAACAATAATTCAGTTCAGAAATATCAAATACAGTTCCACACTGAGCCATGCTTGCACAACCTGGAACATCTCAGTCTGTCATCTCCTGCATGGAGGCCATCTTTTAGCTCACCGTTGAGTTTTTGGAGGTTCATTTATCCAGTGTTTTTTGTAGAAAATGGCTCCCATTGCTACAGTCATGATGCAGGTGAATGCCAGAATGCCAACGGCCACCCCGAGCCCCGTGGAGGAGTCCACTGGTTTTTGTGTGCTGATCGTCAAATCTGAGACAGATGAAAACACATTGTTTATTATTTGGCTTTTAAAAGCCAACATATTGTTATTCCTCTAAATGCATCTCCTCTGAACCACTTGATCTACAACCACCAAACTTCTCTAAAATATCCAAATTGGACTGACTCGGGTTGCTATGTCTTTTCAGATTGCTACCACTAAAGGAATTTTGGGAAATGTTCCATTGGGGTCATACACTGTAACTCAAACTGAGAACCTCGTGGAAATTTCAAACAGACCACATTTGTGGAGGTTATCCGTCAGTACAAGAACATACCAACCACTGTGCAAAATTATTTGAACCCCAGGCTCTAGAAGGGGTTAAATATTTACCATTGGCTTATATTACCCATTGAAAATGAATAATTAAGACAATGGAAATTTCTTCAAGAAAAAAACATCTTAGAGAAAGGGGGGGTTGTTTGTTGTAATCATAGTACCAGTTAAAAGATATTATGACATCAATGACTAGCTCCCTAGCTCCCCAGACGCAGACTGAGCTTTTTAAATTCCTGATCAACCCGTTCAGCCCCATTCCCACCAGTCTCCCTTCCCACCAGTTTTTGGGCTGGTGAATTTCAGAACTGTTTCAAATTTGTTATTTTGCCATTCGATGCCTAAGAAGCCATTACCTGCTAGCCTTTTAAAAACATTGCAGCTATTTTTGAGCCAAATAATGGTGGATTGTCGGATCATCGGATTGGGTGCATAATTAGAGATGAGATAAAATTAGGACACCTCACCTTCTTCTCTTGTTGCCACAACTGAAATAAAACAAATAGAAAATATCAGCGTTACAGATCCAAAACAAAAATGAATGATTTTGATTTTTACAACTAAAAGAATTTACCATGATCTGCACGTATGATGATGGCCGGTGATGTGATGGTGGTGGTTTCACTTGAAGGAGTGATCTTTACAGCTCTTCTTCTTCTTTTACAGTTCTGGAAAGAGAACCATTGAGGAAAATTCTCAAATGTTGCCCAAAAGCAAGAGACTAATTTTGCAAGTATTAGTGGATATGTTTACCCTGAATGTGCTGCAGGTGGAGATTTCACAGAGCCTGGTGATGCAGTGCAGGAAGTATGTCGACACCGTCTGGTTCTGCTGCTCTGTAAAGCGGAAGGCTGGGAAGGAGAAGCGTGCGAGCTGCATCTCACCGTTCACCAGCATTTTAGTGAGTCGATCCATTTGACACCTGATCAAACAGATCAGCAAGTCTTTTAGGGCCTCCGAACACTTTCAGATGCACATTAGATATTTTTGACTTTACTTCTGATCTTGATGACCTGCGATCATTTAATCAATTGATGTGAGCCAAAAAAAACTAAATCTGCATTTTCATTCTTTAAAAACCCAAGCTGAACATCAGAACATGCATCTTGTTTTCATTACATATATATATATACACAGTAGGTTGATATAAATGATATATATATATATGGATATGTATGCTATTAAACTGAGTAAAACGTATATTTTGACACAGCTGCATTTTCACCATAATCCAAATACATTCACTGTAGAAAATAAAAGCTGAGTTAAGTAACATTTTAAAGGCAAACAGCTACAGAGAAGTTCACTCAACTTCAGTGTTTGACGACAGGGTTGCCAGATATGAGCGACACTTCCAGCTCAAACTGAACGAAAAACACGTTCACCTCAATAAAAACCAGTCCAAAATTCAACCTAGCAGAAAACTTAAGTTGAGCGTAAAAGTATAGACGTAGCCTGATAAAGAGCATGACATTGTACAAACAGTTTTTGCACAAACAAGCTTTCTGTTTCTGGAATCAATATATCTATCCAGGTATTTAAATAATTTAAACTAAAAGAGAAACATCCACATACGTATGAAACATTATTAAATACATTTTAATGAGAAAAATATTAAAAATGTAAATTATTTAAATATATTTTTAACATATACATTATAAAAATATATTTACATATAAAGTCTATTTGTAATATTTAGTTGAATATGTTTATTACTCATATATTTTCATGTGTCTTCCTTACACTTTATATGTAATATATGTATTTAAATCATATGTTTATGCTAATTATATATTATATTTAATTATAGATAATCTTTTTATAGGTATATATATTGTATAAATACGTTGTGAAACATTGTATTATATATTTTAATGTTACTTTTAAATGATAATATTAATAACCCACTAGATATTACATAAAAAGAAGCCCAAATGGGCGGAAACAAGCCCAGCCTGGCAACACTGTTTGAAAATAATCATAAATTAAGATTAATAGATTGATAAATATGTTTGCACAACAAAAAAAAGTTAATTTCTGTGTTGATTAAAATTTTCATCCTTTAATTTATTTTGTTTTATTTACGATTTTGTTGTATTACGATTTTTATTTACTTTGTGTGCCACCACTACACCACCAGTGCCAGGCATCCATCACACTCTCACAGAATGTTTAGACAACCCTCACTTTAGGAATAGAATGAACAGATGCTAAAACTCACTAGTAATAACAACTATTTACCTTTGTTTATTTTTTATTTTTAAACTATCGGTGTGTTGAATCTACGCTTGGCATAGGTGGTGTCCCTTTGGTCCCTTTTAAACCATTGGTCCCTTTTTTCCTTCCTCAATTCCTGGTCAAAATTTCAATTAAGTCCAGTCTAATAAAGGCGTAAACTTAAAATAAATGAACAATATTGGAACTATTATAAAAAAAATTGGCTTTTTTATGAGCGTTACTTTTTTTGTAGTTTGTAGTACAATTTTTTTTTTTGCTTGACTTTTAGGTAAACTCAAAAAGTCAAAACTTTCTCAGCAGCCGTTTCAGTCAACTTAAAAAATAATAATAATTTGACAAATGAAGTTGAGTAAACTGAAAATGTCGTTGCAGCTGATTGTATTCATGTATTAAATGAATTCAGCTTAGATTTTTGTTTACACAATTGATACACATAACTGAAAAAAAACGCTCACTTTTAATTTAATAATAAAAATAAGTCACAAAACAAAATATCTGAGCTGAACTTACGGAACAAAAAGATTATAGTAGTTGTTTGTTACTGGGGTATATGAAATAGAGGCGTAGCATCTGTCCAGCAGCAGAAGGTATCTGTAAAATGCATCAGATTAAGAAACTCCAGCACAAATAAAGCATAATCATTTAATAATTCTTGAAGATTTAACACCTACTGGGATGTCAAGTTGATGGCCTCCACTTGTACAAACACATTTGTCCTCAGATCAATACCGAGAGATGGCATTAAAAGTGGCTGGGTGTAGTTGATGTCCTGAGATGGCAAATGAAAGATATCAGGTTTTTGAACAAGTATCTTACAATCAATTCCATTTATATTGGAGGTGTGGGATGCTTACACTAAAGAGTTTGAGTTTCAGAGTGCTAATGAAACTACCGTTGTTGTCCTTTATGGCGATTGATGAGGCAGAGCTTGAGAAAGAATGCACAAAATTCAAATTTGCTTAAAATCCCAACAGTAGTTATTGTAGACTTCCTCGATATATCCACGGACCAAATGATTTACTCAAGAAAATGAGGACTCACACATCAATCTGAGTGTTGTTGATCAGGTACTCCAGAGGATAGGAGCAAGAGTAGAAGTACTTCAGGTCGGTTTTATACGTCACGGTCCCAGTTCTGATGTCAATGGATCGAACGACTCCACTGATAATGACTGTTTCTATGTTGGAGAAGTCTGTGAAGATGCCTGTTCCTGGAGCCGAGACCGTCTGGGGAGAAGTGATACACATTTGAGGCTACTCTGATTAAAATTAATGTGGAAGAAGCAACTTAGTAGTTTCTGGAAGTAGTATATTTTTTTCCAGATGTCATGGTTTTTACGAAAATTTGTACTTATTGTGTAAAAATAAGCATCAGAGAGACATCTGCTCCGTCCATTTAAGAGTTTCCAGCACAAACTTGTTTTTAGAGGAAGACATGTAATCATGCTTATCTGTAAAATTTCAATGGTGTAGTTTGTGTGGACTGCTTTAAGGGTACGTAATATTTATACATTATAAAATTGTTTATTTAGACTCTCGCTCACAAAGAGTACATATTCTTAAATTGTTATGCTAAACTTCAAAAGTATAAGGTAAAAGTAGGTAAAAGTCAAATGTTCTTTTACCTATCATTCAGAGTATAACACAAAAAATGCCAATATTCTAACAACATTTAATTCATGTGCCTTTTAAATACCTAAATATTTTGAAACGTTCATGAAAGCGCTACACAATAAATCTGTGTTTCACAAAACTTCTATAAACCTTGTTTAAAAAAAAAACCATTTACTCTTTAAAAATTAATGGGAATTTGTAGAATTTATGGAATTATAATGTGTGATTCTGTTAAATTATTGCTATTTTGAATAATAAAGTTATTATTTTATTTAATAAGTTTAATCGTAAAATTAAACCTTAAATGTGAGAGTGCTGCGGAACTTCACGGGTAAAGTTATTTTTTTTATCTTTTATGACAACAATCAAAATCTCTTTTTTCCATTATTTATTTTCAATGTAAAGGGCAAAAAACTGGTTTATATACAACAAGGACCTTCAAAGACATGCAGTTGACAATGGTTTATATTAAAATGCTACACAATAAATTGGTATTTCACATAACTTGCATTAACAAAAAAAAATTGGTATACTCTTTAAAAAAATGTAAATGTAATTTTTCTTTCTATTTTTTACAATTTGCAATTATAGTGTACAATCCTGTTAAATAATGGCATTTAATCGTTTAATTTAACACTGTAACGGAACTTATGACAACATAATAATTTTTAATCATTATTTTTTTCAGTGTAAAAGGCAAAAAGTGATACTATCATAATTGACCCTTTAGGAGGGTCCCTTGGAAAAGAATAGAATTTTTCCATCAGAACAATGAAGTCTGGACTCAAGGTACCCTAGCTTGCCATGCTTTGGGACTGCTTTCTGTCTTAAATTTATGGTTATCCTGAATCAGTATTACTTGATTAGTTAAATTAACTTTATATGTGAACATTTGTGTGTTATTTTGAAATATTGATTTTTCTGGGAGTGTACATTTTTAACTACATTTAATTAAAATCTATACATTTTACAGATGCAAAGTTTTACTTTGACTTACCCTCCACTCATAAAGAACCCCTTATATTCAAATGTTCTTGAATGTTGTCTAAATGAAGTTGAAGTGATTATAGTTGCAATAACTTGAAAATTACACTTTTACAACAAGATTTGTTTTACAAATTCATTAACTAACCATAAATCTCCTATGTTCATTAAACTTATTTAAATTTCTTCATAGAATTACTTTGATTTGCTCTGCATAGTTTTCAGTGTATTACTTACAGTAAACTGGCTCCCACAGGCATTGCTTGAGTTCAGCTGGAATGTGAAACGAACAATTGGAGGCGAGGCGGTAACATCGATGGTCCCTTGACAGTCAGAGTTGTTCACGACACCATTGAGGATTAACTCGGATTCATTGTAGCCAGTGTAGATGACGGGACAGACTCTGATGGCCAAACTGATAAACTCAGTTCCACAGTCTACAGAGATGTCTGAGTACTCTGTTGAGACAAAACAATGAGATCAAAAGATAAAAAATGGTATTTTATGACTTCTACATAAAAAAAAAAAATAGCTATACCTGGATGTCTGTAATCAGTTCCACAATCGCTCACTGATAAAAGAACACTTTTGTCAAATTTTGTGATTAAAAGGAAGAGGAAAATGTTGAGGAGTATATCTTTCCTGCTCTTTGCCGAATAAAAACCTGTGAAAACAAACATATGTTCCATAATTCCAGTGATACGTTCCAAAGATAAACATCCTACTCACTTTGTAACATGCTTGCGTTGGATTTGGTATCCCCACCCTGCGAATCTTCTACCAGACTGTGGAATCCTTTATAGAGCTCTAGCTTTTGTGGGATCACTGTGAAATAAGGTCAAAGAAATCAGGTGTGTCCTATGTTTGTGCCCAACCCTGTGGTGAGTAGCATCCCATAATCTACTGCCTAAAGGGCCTTGCTGAAACTTTACACAGCATAGACCTTCAAAGACGTTTATATTCTTTCTCTAGTTTCTTAAACACAGATAGCATTGCCTACTTTTGGAGTAAGTGTCTTGCCCCTAAGAAAAAACAATAGAGGAGTCGCTTATTTCACCCAAGGTTAACTGTGTAAGAAATGTTTTGTATATTGTTCTAACGGTAACCAAGGAAACGTGACCAAAAAAGGAGGCGGAGAGATTTGTTTTGTTTGTTTGGTTTATTTTTTCTTTACAACATCGCTGAATGGTCGACTGCACCTCAGTGATGGTGGGCCAGGCTTTGCAGCAGTCAGAGAACTGAGAATAGCTGGTGGAAGAATTTCCCAGCATGACAATAACCCAAGACACACATTCAATGGACCAAAGGAGTCATTCCTAAAGATGCGTGTTAAATCTTGATCATATTGAAAATCAGTGGAAGGAGCTGAAAGTTTGAGTTGCCACAAGTCAAAAAGAAATTAAAACAAAATCCCTCCTCAGAAACTCAATCTAAAAATATATGACTTTTATGAATGCCAACAAGGTTCAGTCATGTTTTGTAAAGAAGTGAAAATAATCCTTGTGTTTATTTTTTATTTATTTATTTATATTTTTTTTTTTTTTGTGAATTGCTAGGATTTCTTTCATATGTTAAATGAAACATTTTGACGTATACCCAAAATTAGAGAACAGCAATTCATCATTGTAGACACAACATGTTTCATGAAATCTGTGTAAGCTACTGAACAGTCAAAGGCCAGAAATGCAGATTTTCCTAAATACATATCTTATTAAAATCAAGCCAAAGTCAACATATCAAAACAACTAAATATTTCAACTAAACAAAACAAAAAGGATTTTGACATTAATAGAATACAAAAACAATGATCCCAACAAATACTATTCAAAATGATCTGTACAACAAACAATACATAAAACAACAAAAATAACATTAAAATTATTCTTTGTTAAAAAACTTAATATATATATATATATATATATATATATATATATACACACATAAATAATGGACCTGTCAATCTCTACTGTCTTCTCCGTTCATGAAAAATCAATAAAAGCTATAATCAAAAAAATAAAATGCTCTCCTTAAACCCCTCTCGCATTTCCTTCCCTGTCAAAATCTTAGAGACATGGCAGCTTCTTACCTAATCGATCATTTAGTTTCTGTTTCTTGTATAGAGTGTGTGGAATTGTGTGTTATTCCCCAGCTATGAGTTGTTATCTCTATCCATTTCTGGAGATGGTGGTTGTCGGGAACTGGGAGACTCTTCATGGCCCACTAGCCCAACCGGTGCAGGGCCACCTCCAAGCATGTGTTCTTGAAGGACTGTTTGCTGGAACTTAAACCCATCATTGAGTTTACATACAAGCCTCCGGGCCTCTAATTATCGAATAAATCTGAGTAACTTGCATTTTTTGTCTGTGCTTACTTCCACACCTCACATTTATACAGTACACATGGGATTTGAAGTACTTCCTGTTATGCCTGGGTAAATGAGATCTTTTCTGGTTATGCACTGATTGGAATAGGGCTTCTCTGTCACTTTTAAGTCTGGGGTCTCATGTTATTGCCTACCTTGCCTGCTGACATAGAACACCCTTGTCTTCTTAACATATGTGAGATTAAATCATGAAAAATCATGTCCATCAATCCATCCATCTTCTGTACCCTTTCCATCTTCAGGTCACAGTGTTCTGCCTGTGTCCCATCTCCAGCTCACATTGGGTGAAAGTTACGGTACACTCTGCCAATCCATCCCACGTCTTTAAAATCATCACATAAATCAACAGGTCCGAAAAGGGCATGCTTGATTGAAGAGCAGTGAGTGTAAACACTGTGAAGTAGTGTGAAAAGGTCAGTGGATTACCCTGTAATGAGAAGGCTCTGCTTTAAGCCGCTAACTAAACACTTTGTTTCAACATTTGTCACTCTTTCTTTCTTTTTTTCCTCAACACACTGAGCCACGGATCCAGATAAATCTCCTCCAGGTTTAATAAAGCTTAAACATGACCCCTGATGGTGTAAGATATCAGAAGTGTGATTTCCTACTTACAGATACTTCTTTAAAGCACCTGAAACACTGGTGAAGGAGATGTGTTACATTGAGTTCTCCAGCCTCATGCTAGGCCCACTGTTGATCCCAGTGATTGGCATCTCGGCTAAAGAATGATAGAATTGGCAAGCGACACTAAATAGTTTGCCAAGTGTGATTTTCAAATGGAGGATTATGTATCTGAAAGCAATAATTTTTTCAAATTGGACTCTCAAATGAAGCATTAATGGAAGATGCTCGAGTGAAAGACTTTTAAAACTTATGAACGATAAACACACTTCTACAAACAAGTTATCGATTCTTAACTTCAGAAGGAGCAGCGTATGGACTTCATTTATAAGTAAAGGCAAGTCAATAATAGCATTTCTGGTGCTTTTTTGGTATGCTACAGTTTGTATATGAGAAAAAAAAAGTGTTGCTAATCAAATTGTTTATTACATAACAGTTTATCAATCCGGCTGATGATTTCAGTACCTCACCTTCACTGCATGTCACTGAGTGTGGTATATCCTCCTGCCTCTGCCTAGAAGTTGGGTTGCCAGGTCCACCAAAAGCTAGCATTAATGTCATGCTAAGTGATGATGGTGCATCAGAAAATATATTTAACACATTTTCAACAATGTTTGCAGCTCAACAACAAATGCACAGTTTGCACATTACTGCAGGGAATCTGGTGCATTTACATTATTCCTTAATGTCATTTTATAATTATGTACATATTGCTCATTTAAAAAGTGCTGGCTGAATTATTAAATAACTAATGTTTCTTTAAAATAATGAAATGCAATTCTCTTGTCAGTTTTACCTAAAATAATCAAAGAGAGGATATAACTTTTCTTTTTTTGTGTACCCACACTCCATGTAATCAGTCATTATTGTTCAATAAGCTTTGCTATTTCCCGTTGATATTACAGATGAAATTACTGAATCTCTTACAAATCTAGGTAGATATGAAACTAAATGACTCTTTAGTTTACACAAGAAATCTAGCAAGTAAAAATCCAGACACGCATTTCAATATTCTTTATTGTTAAACGTGAAAAAGTAAACACTACAGTGATACAAATGTGGGTTTGGGGAGTAATAATATGGGGTGTTACATTTTATTAAATTATCTTGGACATAAATTCCATTGCAATACCTTTAATAAAAACCGTTAACATGCTTAATCTACCAAGGAATATTAGAGTATGCGAAACTAAATGCTAAATTTAGACGTAAGTAAAAACAAATAATTAAATCTACAATGTCTTAAATAGTCTTATCATCAACCACGGTCACATTGTATAATGAACTGGGTTTCTGGTCGACTTAATTAAATTCATTCCCTATGGTCTCTCTCTCTCTCTCAAAACTAATTATTGCAGCAAGTAATGCTCACTGGTGTCCCACGATCCTTTGTGCTATTGGGAAGAATAGACTCCTCACAGTCTGTTCTCTAATATTCTCACTGAACTAGAAATATGTGTTAGGCAGGTCTATTAGATACCTCTGCTTGTGTTCTTGGTGTAAGGGATCTTAACCCCTGCAATAACGAAGCCAGGGGCTGAGGTTATTAACTTTCACTGGAATACAATCTGAATTAACTGAGATTTCAAATCAAAGTCAAAGATAGATCAGTTCATTTACAAGTGCAATTAAATAGTGTTACTTTATTTGTTTAAGCGACCCGTGATCGTGCCTATAGATCTGGGTTTTTATTTCTAAACTCTCTGGCGTGTAATATGGAATGGAATTGCAAGTCATGCAACTCTCTAACTTTTTCCCCCCACAGAACACAACTGAAGATTTTTTGAAGAACATTTCAAGTGAAAATTAACGAGGTCCATAATTCAAACACTGAACAACATGAGGGTGAGGAAATGATCTGAAAAATCAAAAGAGTCGCTTTAAGGCCAGAAATGTCATTTATACAAATAATGAGTGTAGACTTCAGCACTTGGCCATTAACCGAATGCATTTATTGCGTCACTGCCTTTAGCTACAACATGCGTAACAACACTTGTTGATAAAATAGTCACTTTTTGATAAATAGTGGAGTTGTTTGTTAAACATGAGAGGTAATGTGGACAAACACCCACAAATGATTATTCTATTAACCCACGTCCTTATAAGCAGGTTGAATCCTTCTTACATTGACTTTCTTTGCCCTACCTTTCAACCCTTCTCCACACAGGGCTCAACTCTGGGAAATCTGAGTAAGACGGCCATCCTGGATGTACAGAAACCTGACGATAGAGGTTTCCACAACTTATATATTGTGTTTATGTGTACTATTGAACCTTTTTTTGGTGTTGTAGGAGTTACACCGGGCAATTTATGTCATAATAGTTTTAGTTTTTTTGTTTTTCAACGACCAATCAATTAAGTGGATTTTTTCTCATTATCATTTCTCTTAAAAACTAATTAGAACGAAAAACGAAAAGGAAAGAATCTTTGGAAACAAAAAAAATCCACATTTTGATTGTATAAGAAAAGTAGTCCAGATAAAAAAAAAAAGAAAATTTGTCTTCATTTGGACAAATGTACTGATTACATTACAAGTGAACCGTGCCTGGTCTACCTTTTCCAGAGCTGATGAATTGGAATTAAAAAAGGTTGGTCTGTGTCACTTTTCCACTGATCTGTTTGGTAATGGCATGGCTTGACATGTACCTTAAGTACCTTTAGTGGTACTTTTTCCGACCCATTTGTTTGACAAAGGAGCACCAAGGTGGTACTTTGCTCTGATTGGAAAGAAAAGCATGGAAAAACTTCCCACTGATCACTGACTGGTCAGTTGTTAAGCTCACTGATTGGTTAGAAAGAATCATCACTGCGTTCATCTGTCTTTTAAACTGAGCCTTTCATTATAAACCACATATACAGCATCCAAATACCACCCCTCCATTGTTCCATGTTGTGTGTATCGCCATATTGTGCAAATTCTTATTCTTCTTTTGTTTTTCTGACTGTGTTGCGCATTTGTTATGATTTCACCAAACGGAATAAGAATAACGTAGTGGAGTGACCCATCTTGAGGGACATGTCTAAACCAAGCCCAACCAGAACCAATACTGGAAGATATTAACCAATACTAAACCTGGTGAACCAATTAGTGCCCCCTGTTTTCACATGCATTCGTGATGTGCGCTAATGGGCCACCAAAATGACACTAATGGGCATATCAAAAATATGACTGCAAATAAAAATAACAAATCTGTATTTTGTGACGGATTTGATTTACACTAGTGCTTGTGTTCTCTTTACTTGGGCAAATGTAGCGCTCATATAACACGTGAACTGTGCCTGGTCCACCTTGTTCAGAGTCTGTGAAGCGGAATTGCCAAAAAAAGAATAAACCCTCTCCATGGGAAAATACCGCCAAGAAGAAATGAAGCTGTGATAGCTACAAGGGTGGGTCTGCTTTTCTGCTTTTCCATTGACCTGTTTCGCAATGGCACTGCTCGACTCTGAGCCCACCCAGAGCCAATACTGGAAGTCAGTAAAAACACAAAGGTGAACTGTGGCAAGCAGAGCTAAACCCGAGGACCTGATTAGCGCCCCCTGTTTCTGTTGTGTTATTGATTTGCATTCATGTTCATGCACTAATGGGCCACCGTGTGGCGCCATAGATCAATTAGTGCACAACACGCCTGAAAATCCAAAACACAAATGTAAATGTTTTTGATTTGTGTTGTCGATTTGTAGTCGTGGTATTGATTGACAGTAGCGTTGTGCTCTCTTTATTTGAGCAAATGTAGCGCTCATATAACACGTTTTCAGAGTCGATGAATTGGAATAGCCAAAAGCTAGCTTGGGGGTTTAGGTCTGTGTCATACGACCTGTTTGGTAATGGCACGGCTTGGATACTGGAAGACTGTAGAAACACAAAGATGAACCATGGGCTTTGACACAAATATAAATAATTTGATTTTTCATTTGATTTGCAATTCGCAATTTTGTTGTGCGCATGACTTTGATTTGCAGTACTGTTGTGCAGAGTGCCAAGCTGAGCCATTCCAAAACCAGCGGAAAAGCTTCATCAATGCCCTTGTTTATTGACTAAGGGAAAGTGAATGCTTTTGACCAGAAATTCCATAATATTGCATAACTAGATAAAGCCATGTTTAGGCTCTCATGCTATAGAGTTGTGTGTTACGTAAAATGACAGCTATATGAACAGCTGCATCGATAAAAAGCTGCATGTAGCTAAAGGCAGTACGGTATTATTTTCCTCTACTGTATGTTAGTGTGTAACCGAAGAGCTTCGCACCCATGTTATGGTACATGCTATTGTTTAGCTCTGTGTGAGTGTGCATTTAGCTGAATGCTGGGTTGTGGGATCCTGACCGAGGTATGGCTGGCGTCTGTTTTCCCCTCAGCAAAGACATAGACAGGATGAAGAAACACATGCTCATAACAGCCAGGATTGCGATGGCAGAAATCAATGCACTTGTCACTGAATTCATTTTGAACGGAGAGCCATTTAACTCTGCTGAAACACACATACACACACCAGGAGTGTTAGCAAGACTTCACACGGTGTTCAAACTCTATCAAACACTCTTTCAATCCTGGGCTTCTTTTCTTGATAACGCCACCTGTTTCTACCCTCTATTAACTTCTCACTGTAGGAAGGCATCCGACTCATCGTTATGTTGGTCACGATTTTAAGCCGCTTTATTCTTTGAGGTAAAAAAAGTCTGTAAAGGAGTAGAGCACTCTCTTATCCTCCATCAGAAGTGTTACCACGTAGAGATTGAAAGACTTAGCTCTCTTCTAAAATTGTACAACGAAGGCTGAAAAGAAAGATTTACCTTGCTGAGAAATATTTGAGGGAGTTTCGTCTGTGGACACAGAGGAAGATTATTTTAGCACATGTATGCTTAAATAAATAGCTACTTCCTTTCCACAACTTTGCACAGCATAGATTTGCATTCTGTGCTAACATGTGAGGTTGAAGAAGTTCACAGCATACCGCTTCGAGTGATGATGGGTCCTGCTGTGATTACGGCATTGTCTGAGGACACTCCAGTTCTTTCTGAAACATCCCTTTTCTTTCTCTTCCCGCAGATCTGTCAAGATAAGAGCATTTGCAGCAAAGAAATAAAGAAATATCTTTTTGATTCTTGTTTTCCCTTTACATTTGGTGAAGCAAAGCCAGTGAATTATTGTTAGCCCAACATTTAAACTACAGTGCGCACAAGAAAGGAAGTTCTGTTCATTTCAAAGCAATTCTAAGCAGGTGGATGGTAAAACCGTTTTGAACTAAACAACTACCCTCAATTAAAATAAAATACATCCATGTATGTATTCTATTTACATTACCTATGAATTTAGAAGACCCTTGTATCCAAAGGGTGTGTTTGTAACCAAGTATCAGTTCATCATTAAAAATGCTCATAGAAGATGCTTCACCTATTACCAGAACAGTCCTTACAGGTTTAATTTTATTTTTTCAAACATGTCGGTGCAAAGTTTCCACAATTTTAGTTAAAACAGGATTGTGAAAGGTTGGTTTTGAGCTTTTCAAAATCAAACTAAATAGTTATTTCCCTCGCATGAATTCATTGAGGTCACTAGAGTCTGATGGAGTCTGTAACTTTAGACAAATAGTAAGGTTTAAATCTGGGAGTCTTTCATTCTACTGTCAAGTATTTTAACAGTAGAAAATAGTTATATTAGCGGTGGCAAAACATCGCAATACAAAAATGTCACAATACGCATCGTGGAACTACTGGGAGAGGTCGTCTAGGAGCTGAAGTGTATTTTCTGGTCACTTCTGCAACTTCTTTACCTTGTTTTATGCAATATTTACTAGGAGACAATTGTCATTTACATCCATGTATACGACCTCTCTTGATAAAAAATCTTAAAGCAAACATTAACAGCACCCCCTAGTGGATGGATGGTATCAAACACTCTCATGGTAATCTTAAAAAAACTTTTTGGTCTCAAAACTTTTTCTCTAATGATGCTTAATTATATAAACAGTTTCAATAGTTGGTTAAAAATATGGTTGTACGGTTGTATATATGGTTGGTTGTAAAGTATTGTGATGCATATTGAATCAAAGACATAAAATCGAGGTATGTAATCATATTGTGAGCAGAGTGTATCGTAACACCTGTAAATATTATTAGTATTATTTAAAAGTAGTTGCATACATCTTTTTTTCTTTTAACTTGATTCATGTCCATTTGTAAAAAAAAAAAAAATTCTATTTATATATTTTGATTATTAAAGCAGCATTAGGGAGGCCAACATGACAAGATAAACATGAAAAAATACAATGAAGAGTAATCATTAATAATTATTAATTTCTTTGTGCAAAATGCCATGTTATCTTCAGATTTAGGAAATCCCCGGTGTGTTTATCTACTTCTGATGTGTGCATTCTTACTGGGAAAAGCATGGGGCAGTCATCAGAGCGACATAGTTTGGTGACGCAGTGCAGAAAGACTGTGGACATCTTCTGGTTCTTGTGCTTGACGAAGCGGAACACCTCGAAGGAGAAGCGTCCCATCTGACTCTTTCCATTCTCAAACACTGTGGTCTGTGGGTCCTTATCACATCTACTGAAACAGAGACAGGATACACTTAGCATTCAGCTTCAGTTCGGCTCACACACATATGTAGAGGACATGAAATTACCCAAAGAAAAGGTCATATCGGAGCTCATCATTAGGATTCCCAGAGGGAGTGGTGTAACAATAGTCCATCAGGACGTTCCACCTATGGAGAGTGAGTGACATGCATGACTACAACATGGATGATTCAATAGGAAAAGACCCCTATAAGACCAAACTGTTGTTTCATGTAGAAGCCATGTTTCTTATCTCCGCACAGGACCCATCATAATCTTTCCCATTGACTGTAGTGGCGCCTCTGGCTGGCCCTGAACAAGGCCAGCATTGACTTGTGCACCATTCCTCCATTTGATTGGCTAAGCCAGGTCTGCATCCATTATTTAACAGCACAGGGAGGGGAATTAAGCACTGACTTCTGCAAGACTTTTATTGTGTGACTAGGGTTTACCTCCTGTCTAGGTTGGTGGCTTTAACCGCAGCAAACACTCGAGTCTTCAGAGTAAGTCCCGCAACTGGGATGGCGAGGTGCTGGACGTACGTGGTGTCCTGGTTTATTCAACAACACAGTGCATGATTGTAAATGCAAGCTAAGAAACACTTCATGAAATTAAAATATTGGAACTTTTAAATGCAGCTAAGGATGTGAAATATGATTTTTATATAAAGGATTGGAATGAATGTGTGCATCGAGCACTTTAAATGGATTAGCAAGATGTCTATAAAAAGAGCCAAACAAGTGCTTGATAAGAAATTACACTTACGTTGTACAAAAGCAGATTCAGAGTGCTCACAAATGTGCCATTACTGTCCTTCACTGATATCGCAGCAGCCGACCTTTGAACAAAAGAAGCTATTAAAACCGGATAAATATATTTTGCAAGCCAATTAAGTTAGAAAGAAAAACTTTCTAACGTTTTTTTCTCCCCGATTTACTGTTGGATGTCCTTGTAATCATCCCTGCATTAGGTTTTACAACATATTCGCTCTGCATACTAATCTAATTCCGCCTCTCAATCAAGCCTGTTAAATCTCACAATGAGTGCTCAACACTTTACAGTTTGTTTTATCTCACCTCACGGAGCTATGAATAATTTAGCATGCATTAGTAATGCACTTCAATGAACGGAACGCAGCACTGAAGTCTATAAGGTCTTCAAGAAACTTACGAAGAAAGCTGAGTGTTGTTGACCAGGTATTCCAGTGGGTAACTACAGCTGAACTTGTAAAGAAGTCCCGGTAGGTAACTGATTACTGTCGGAGGATCTGGAGTGTCAATGTATCCTGCAATATTCCCAATCTGGACCATGGAAAGATTCCCATATGCGTTGGGCCCCTGAGCTGTAGAGACCTGGCAATAGAAAAGTGGTAAACCATGGTTGCTTTTACAAAAACAAAGCTAATCGTTGTAGACTGGTTTCTTATCCATTGCTCTGGACTAAAAAATCTTTAAACAATGGTCAGTTTCTTACCATCAGTGAGTTTCCACAAGCCTCCAGTGTGCTGAGGCTGATGCTAAACAGCACAACTGTTGGAAACGTGTTGTTGTTGATGAACCCTCTGCAATGGGCATCCCCATGACGCCCATTTAGTGCCAGGTCAGTGTCGGAGTAGCCAGAGAAAAGCACGGGGCAAAAATTAATCTTCAGAGTGATGGTTTGTACTCCACAGTACACACTGATGTCCCGCTCAGCTGTTGAGGGAGATAAAATCGTGATAAGCCCCCGATCAAATGCTTGTATAAAAAAGGAAATCAGCCACTCACCGGGGAAGCGGCTGTGGAAGTTGGCATCACAGTTGAACCCATTGAATTGCCCATTAACTATGAGAGCCTTGCTCACAAGCAAAAGTATCACTCGCAAACCTTCCATTTCAACGCCTGAGGAAGACAATCTATGAGCAATTTCTTTGGATTCATCAGAAAATGGTTCTTTTTTTCTGAAACGAGAGTGGAAAAGATTAGACTCAAGGTAATTGAACTACATTGTTCTGCAATTATGCTATTAGGCTTGTTGGAAACCAACAGAAACAAGAAATACGATACTTTTGTTGATGCATTGGTTACATCAAAGCTAAAAATTGGTGCAAAAGTTCCAAAAGCGACCTACATGTTTCTATGATAAATTTATAGGAAATTCTGCATCTTTCACCCTGACCGTGATCCAGTTTTGCCCTTGGTTTGTTCTAGCATCCCACGCTACATTTCGTAAGACTCACCCGTTTCCCTGGCAGCTGTAGAATCAGCGGTACTCCATCTGTTCTCAGCTGCGGTGTGAGACTGACTGGATTACCCAGCATCCCTCCTAAACCACTAGAAACATGGGGTTGCTCGGAGGGGAAAAAAATTACGCATAAGAGATTCATTATTTGAACACATCAACTGCAAAAGAGCTGTCTGGGGGAACATGGGAAAGTCCATCAAATGTGAATGTGTTATACAAATCCTTTCACGGGCCCAGAAACATGAGCAGGTTTTGAAGTTTCCCACTCATATCCTTTCTGCTTGATCTTGCTCTGTCAGCGCTCACAAGTGGCCCCACGCCGCATGTGGTCTGCGAGGGGGGAATTATCTTTTCATCGGCTTCGAGACTCGGCTCGTCGCTGACTGAGCTGGCCTTTCTGTGTGCCAGGATGGTCTGGGTCGGGACCAGGATTGTCTGGACACTTCAACTGCTTTGTTTGGCCCGGCTCAGTCAGCACTTCCCCAGATGCCTCCCATAATGGTGTCCCATCTGTCTTGCCATGGAACCCCCTCCAAATGCCAATCTTGGCTAATATTTTCAAGAATGTTCATCGAGTAAATCATGTTTTATTCTGTAACCTCCTGGAAGAATCTTCTTCAACCCTAAACTTCAATACTTGACATGGGAACATTAAACTGTAATCAGCAGTTTTCCATCATCTTAGAATGTAACCCTCCAGCTGCCCTTGACTTGATGAGACCAGATTTGATAGTAGTGCTTCAGCCGTTGGAGGATTAAACATACACAGTTTGGCCTCGAGTTATCTTGAGATACGACAAGCTCTTGCTAGATGACTTCTGTCACCCTCACTACTCTAAACTCTTTTCAGCTTACTGCCCACGTTTTAAAAGGACAGACTGGCATAAAGCGATCTGTAAAGAGGGTTTTCTAGTTCGACACATAAGTAAAGTGTGGAATACTTGCAGAGCTTACTTGCAGTATGCTTTTCTCACCTCTAAATTTGAAGTTCAAACAAAAATAGATGCCACTAGTGAAGTCCAAAAGAACTACAGATGCTATTTCAATTGTTGGCTCACCACCAATAGTTGTTTTATTTCACTTTCAATGGCCTCAGTGTTAGGATGGATAGACCAAGGAGACCTAAATGCAGGGAGGATAAAAATGCAAGTCTTAATTGAAGAGCCGAAAATTTAAAAAACACAAAATGCTTTGAAAATCAGGAACAGAGAAAACCTGCAAAGTCCTCACGTCACAAAACAGTCTAAAAACTAGAGAGTAATCTGGAAAAAAGGCACAAAGAGCAACCACTCACTCTCTGGAGTCAGTGGGAACCTTGCAAAGGGAGAGGAAAAGCTTTATAAAAGGTAGAAAGGCAACGAGACATGCCTGGGCCTGGTTTTTCAATAGTAATACACCAGGAGTTTGGACAACGGATTGGATCAAATCTTTAAACTGGGATTTTCAAAAGAAAAAACTGAATCGAATGATCCAAATCCTGGTTTTGATCTGGAACAAACCTTTATTTTGGGTTTTTCAGAACCTTTTTACAGGATTTGGATCATATTGAACCAAAAAATTTGGATTAAACTGATCCCATCAGAAAGATGAATTCAGTGTGGATTTCTTGCCCAAAATGTATATATATAACTTTATTCATACAATTATAAATGTATTAAATAATACTATATTTGGATCATGCAGTATCTTATCAGATATTGATTCATAAGTTTTTAATTTTCATCCTGAAAACCATAGATTAGCCTCACAAACAGCTGTCAAAATTGACCAAAAATAATCATATATATATATATATATATAACAATGTTTAGCGTTTGTGTTGTAACTCTCAGATTAGCTTACTGCTAGAAGAGGATTTTCTTGTTTTTTATTTATTTATTTATTTATTTATTTATTGTGTGTGTTTTCATTTCAAATAAAAATAAACTTCTATTGACCCCACATTATATTGCTTCAATCCAATGTTTCTTTGAAAAACTGGCTCAAAAGTAAGCTGGATTATGTTCGCAGTTCGCAAAAAAAGTCAATGGAGTTTTTTTGCTGTTTGACCACTGCTTTATACTCAGTTACAGTCAATCAAATACACCTGAACCATATCCGGGTCACGGCACCAATTTAGAATGTGTGGTTCAGCTAAAAATGTTTGTCGTGGAACACTTTTGTCAGATATATGGGAAAGAAGATTTTGTTTATTCACAGATCATTCTCTACTAAATATTTTTAGATGTCTCTATCCAATACGAAACCTCACGATAGCAGCAAAAGAACTCATCTGCATTGACAGCAAACTACATTATTATATTTCTGACACACAAACAAAAACAATTAAAATCACAGTGTGTAGCATCCAATGCCAATTCACCTCTCGAGATCAGGGGAGTATGTTTCAATCAATACTTAGCTTTACCTGTTTAATAAGAGCTAAAAAGGTTCATGCTGTAAGTCAAATACTGAAATAGATCATCCAAACCTATCCAGTTGTAAATCTCAAATACTTTTTGGATGTAAGAGACTTCTTCCAGACTTATGTTGAGGATTCTTCCGATGGAAGGACATGTTGGTCAGTTGCGATATGTAACGTCTAGGTTACTTGCCTAACCCCACGTTCCCTGAATAGGGAACCGACTGAAAGGGAACGTCTAACCCCACGTTACCCTTTCATTCAGTCGGTCTAATCCCGACTAACGTCTCCGGGACCGACTGAAAGGGAACTCTATGTATGCGCTTCCAGAAAATGTAATTCTTTGATTTCATGCTCTGACGTCTCTATATCACAGATAATAGTGCCATTTATCAGTATGATGTCATCACTGTGGTAAAACATCAGGGCTGAACTATTACATTATGAATTTATCTGCCCACAGTAAATTAACATCTTTGGGGGAGGGAAACATGCTGAAACCTGAAAATTAGTTGGTATTTCAATGAATAACATTTGGAGGGTTTGGTGAAAATTTATAGGCAGATTTGTTAGAGCCTGCAACTTAATTTAACATCACCACCAACCACTTATCTTATCTTATCTTTCAAACACCGTCTCCAAAATTCCATATAAAAACTACAACTCTCAGCATTTCCTGCTCCGTTGTCAATGTTGTGCCCCGTGATTACTTCCTGGACTCTTGTTGGCTTTGTTTTTCAACCATCTGCAGCCTAAGTTACTTACCTCTAACTTCCTGCCTGTGGTGTGCTTCCTCTCCAGACCAAAGAGGTTACTTCACAAGTGTTCCATTTAGTGCATGATCTCCACCGTTGGCAAGACACATGAGTTGACACACTGGCGTGCCCCCTTGTCCATGCATGGTGGTTTATACTCACCTTGGAATACTCATCTCGGTGTACTGCTCTCAACTGGAATTACTCTAGGTCACCCCGAAGATACTCTCATCTATGTTAATAACTGTATCTGTAGTAAAACCAATAAACTGCCAATTCATCAAAGTTGAATTCATATATTGTCTTAAAATGCATTTAAAATTGGTTAACTTTAACAAAGACTGTACAGGATTTGAGTTCTATATTTTTGACAATAAAGGCTAGAAGGTAGAGCTCCTGAATGACATTTACATGTTCTCCTTTTAGCTTGCATGGGTTTTTTCCCGGTGCTCTGGTTTCCTTTGCACAGTTTCCAAAATAAGGTCAATAGGCTACTCTAAATTTCCCTTAGGATGGAATGTGTGAGTAAATGCAGCCCAGACTGGCAGACTGTGTATGGTGTAAACACCCTTTGAGCCAATGTGAGCTTGAGATAAGAACCAACTCAAACCTTATGACCTTGACCAGGAACAAGTGGGTAAAGAATTTGGAAGAATGGACATTGGTTCTGGTTTTTCCTGTGCATCTGAGCTATAACCTGTTCTGAAGCCACTCATTTCAAAACCAGCATTTTCCCTGTAAAGGTGGAATAAAGGGGATTTGTCCCAACATGCAGGGATAAAAGGGATAAAACATAGCACTCTACTATAAGCCATAAAATCCATATCAAGTGCTGATGAAAAACTCGATTTTGATCAAATGTAAGGAAGTAACGACACCCCTGCCATTTAGAGTTCCTCAAGGGGTATGACGTGGATGCTAGGTACGCTATTGAGCACGGTTGATGCGTTTTGACTGAAACTGTGTGGAAGGAAGGTGCCCATACGAGGACCTCAATGACTTGCCTTACCCACTGTTTAACAAACTCCAGACATGCTCTTAAGGTTCATCGAAACCAAATGGAATACCATTCATTCAATCATCTTTTATACCTGCTTGTTCCCATTAAGGGTCACGTGGGTCTGCTGGTGCCTACCTCAAACACACTTCGAGCGAAGTCAAAGCGATGGAATAACAGAAAACTAGGGCTTTTACATTACCCAGATTCTGTCAATGGAAGAAATTGGTCATTTAACACAGTCCGTAGAGAGGCAGTGTCCCCAGGAATTAAGTACGTTTTTTTTAATTGTTAGATATTAATAGTTTTGATATTTTTGGTTTTAAATGAACATTTTAAGAGTTGTGACACATAATTTTTAAGGTGTCTTTCAGTTTCATTTTACAGATCCAAAATCGGTGCCATCTAGCGGTGAAAACAAGGGGTAACACTTGGAAGCACAATATCTGTGATATGGCTTGTCTTTTCAAAATTTTGGCACAAAAAATGTTTGTAAGGTTTAGTAGAAGTTGTTTTGTTCTTTTCTGCATTTTTGGGTCGAAGATTTATGAATTTATATTTTGTTTCAACACTTTTGATTTTTGTTACAAAAGAAAAAAACGTTCATTCTCATTTCTTGAGATTTTTGCTGTAGAAAATGACTAAATTGAATACTCTGTGTACAGTCTCTGGTTTATTGTGGAATTTATTGTGTAAAGTAATGGAAAAAAATTATATATATATATATATATATTTTTTTTTTTTAAGAAGCTGGGTGGTACTAAAAAATGGCGGTTTTTAAGGGTTAAGGAGCTCAAACATCTAGTTCTATTAGCTTTCCTAAATTAATAAAGTAAAAAAAAGTGCATTTAGAAACATCATTATTTGTTTTTCCTCAAATTTGTCTTTGTTTACAAGACTCATTCAATCAGAATAATGTGGGTCATTTAGGAGGTTACGATAAGAAACCTAATAACACAAAATAAACCCCACAAGAATAGAACTGACTATGACATATCTAACGTTTCTTTCAGTGATTTTTGATCATCACTTTTAAAGTAGAATAATACCTGCATATCTTGTATCACAAACCCTTTAGTCTTTAGTTTCAGGGCAAACGTGAATCACTTTTTTAAGAGGGCAGAGGAATTACAGGTTTTGGTGCTATAGCCGTGTGAAACGGCATCAGTTGGCTGGCATGCCGGTGTCATGCCCAGTTCATCAATCATTACTGTCTGTGAGGAGTTAGAAATATGAGCAATCTGGCTCTGTAGGCTTGTCATGACGATCCAGCAGACGGGATACGGCTAGCCTAGCGATTGAGGGAAAAGTAACAGAAGAATTTCCAAAAGAGGGAAATGCTTTCTGTGGCTTGTTTTAAGCACCAAAAGGCACAACTTTTGTTACAGCTGTCCAAGAAGTAGGTTGCTCTGTGCCATGATTATTTGTAGCTGTAGGCATATTCAAATTAAACTTGAGATGAATTTGATGTGAAATCTTGTTTTAGAGCTCATATTTGTTTAATGTGGTCATTTGAACAAGATTATAAAGGTTATATGCGGTTTGTTTGAGTATTTGGGGCTTGATTAAGCTATCAGACACATATAATATATATTATGTATAATTCTAATTATGAGCAGTGCTGTAGTGGACAGCAGTGTATTTGGAATGGCACTTTTTGATTTAGGGTAGAAATGCCAATTAATTTAATATATGCAATCAATATTAATTATTAGAAGCCCAGACTCTTTTTCAGTGTTTTTTACTACTTTACAATTTGCTATAATAAGTTACCTTTAAAACAGTCATTTTGTGGCAATGAATGATTTCATTTCTGAGGACAACCCCAGCTTTTCTTTTAACAAATATTTTTTTTTCAGTAAATTACACTATAATTCCACCACAAACCAGAAATTATCCATAAATTGTTCACATTTTTTGTGCCATTGTTCTTTTTTGTGCCAGAATTCAAGCCATGTCAGAGGTCTTGTACTCCCAAGTGTTTTCTCGTCTTTTCACCACTAGATGGCACTGTTGGCATCTATTTTTTTAATAAACCTGAAAGACGATTGTGCATTTTTTAACATTTCTTACATTTTTATTTAAATTACCATGCAAATTATGCTGTAACTGTTGTAAGGTACCTTTAAAAACCAAAGAAATCAAAACTAATAACATTTTTGAAACTTAAGCATTACATTTACGATCAAAATTAAACAATAAGTGGGTTTGATGTCATTTCTACTTTATTCAAAACATATATTTCTACGGGTTAAATACAATTACCGGTAAATAAAAAAAAATGTAAATATAGATAGGATTTTTTCCTATATTACTAATAAATCCATGTAAGCATTCAATATTTAAGGGGAGCCCTTTAGTTGACATTGCTGTCTCTCATTGAGGAGATACTGGATCGAGTCTGTGGCGTGGGTGAAGTTTACAACTTCTCTTTGAGCTTGATTGGGTTTCCACCCATAGTGGAACAGCGCATGGTGTGAGTGGTGTCTTTTTTTTAGATCCCTGACATTCTGGGTGTCTGCCTGCCTTTTATACAGTGTGACCTGGGATAGACTCAGGAAATCCCTATAGCTTTCCTACAAAGATTTATTAAATATAAAGGTTAAAGAACAAGTTCTGAAAGAGGCGACCTGAAAATCTTTTGTTTTGAGTCGCCCGCCATCTGGAAGCATGTCAGCAGTGTACAGTTGGAGGGATGGAGTGATTAGACGCATGAGGGCAGGAGAAGATGAAAATACCAGTTCTCAGCACACCAGATTGTACTGTCTATCTTAACCGTTTTCCTGACAGCCATCGGAACATTGCTTGTCATGCGTGTAGGCATCAAACACACAGACACTTCTCTCCGTTTGTGAATGGGGTCATAGCACTGCAGTAAAAGAAAAAAAACATATCTATGTCTAGCTCCGACATCTATATCACTTTTCTCCTCACGCCCTTCGCCTGACCCATATTGTGACCTTTACATAAATTAACTTTTGTAATTTTAACTGTGTCTACATACTAGCACTAGATAGTAGGGCTTGTGGTTTGTTTGTTTTTGTGTAAAATGTAATTGGATGAGCTCTGCATGAAAAAATTAAGAACGTCGAGCAGTGTTAAGTGTATTATTTCAGAAATATAACAAAAATATTGTTCTTTTTCTAATTTTACAAAATATTACAGTCAGGTATTTGATCGCACTGCAAATTATAATTAATATTACACGTAGGTTGAAACCCAGTCATGAACTGAAACAGAAACAGCTGTGTAGGTGGTTTAAGACTTGGTGAGAAACTCTTAAAATGACAAAGCAATGCAACAAGACACCTTATCTGCATTCATACCAGTCATACTGCATTAGTTAGGTCCCTCCCAGAGAAAGATTTCAAGGCAGAAAGACACATCAACTGCTCTTTACAGTCACAAGATAATCCAGCAATAATGTCAGATTATTATTTTATGTACTTTTGAAGATGTAATTGCTTTAGTAAAACCCAGCACTTTGAAGAGAGGGTGAGTTGAAATGCTTCTGGTCAGTTTATGAGGACGTTATTGTGCATGTGAAAGATCCCTTTGGGTACAAAATAGACAGTAAAGCTGTGTATTGGGTCCCAGGTGGCAGAAATCACAGGATGCCTCATTGTTTATGTGTGAAACACAAACCTTGCTCTATTCAGAGCTGAGGGACACACCTCTTCATTGTGAGCCATATCTATAACAAGCTGAAAACAACAGTGTAATGCTCTCAAAGAATCAGCAGTGGATAATAATAATAATAATAATAATAATAATAATAATAATAATAACAATAATAATAACAATAATCGAAAAGATGAGAATACCTAGTGTACATTTTAGGTATATACTATTATAATTTATTACTATCGAATACAAAAAAGCAGAGTAGCAAGTTATACGAGACATTTTCTCTAGACCAACAATGTCAAATTGCAGAGTAAAATCACGTGTTACATCAACACTACTAGTGTCAATGTCGTGGACCTATTTAAACACTGCCCGGGTGTTAAATGAAACACCTTTTGAGTTAAATTAGCACTGGTGCAGTATTTATTAACCTCACATAGATGTCCATTTACACTGAGGCAGCCTTTTATGGGGCGGTTATGAGGAATTTTACCCTGATTTTTAAAATTACAGCCTTATATTGAAGTGGTTAATTTATTTTTACTCTCAAAAACTAAAATGCCATACATTCACATTTACATGACTACCATAATGTTCAAAATTGAGCTCAGGTGCATCTCCACTTTATGTCTGAAAGCTGAATTTGGGACCTCCTGAAGAAATTAAATATGGTTTGGAAAGGTTCCGTAGTTGACAATATAGCACTAGACAAGCATGAAGCAAAAAAACCTTCTCCACAGACATCCAAGACAAGATGCACAAATTTGTGTAATTGTACAGAAAAGTGTTGTGAGCAACAAGAATTTTGTAGGGTTGTCTAACATGAGCAATCAGGGGAGAAGGGCATTAGTCAGGGCAGTGAGCAAGAACTTTCTGTGGAGAGAGGAGAACAATCCAGAAGGATCAATCATATCTGCAGTGCTCCACCAATCAGGTCTGTATGGTAGACTAGCCATTCGGAAGCCCACCTGGATTTTGAAAAAAGGCACTTGGACAAAAAAAAACAAAAAACCAAAAAAAACATCACCCAGCAAATACCATCCCACTGTGAAGCATGGTGGTGGAAGCTTCATGCTGAGAGAATGTTTTCAGCAGGGAAAACTGAGATTTTAAAATTTCTAATCAAAAATACAGTGCTCTGCATACACCCCACTACATTTAGCATAATACCTTCAGTTTTCTTTCAGAAGTAAAATTTTCCATGAGATACTATACTACAAAGTACTCCCAAGAATGTGAGCCATTGATTGCAAACAAGGTTTGTTCATTTGCACACACAAAAATATGATTTTCATTTGAAGTTGAAAAATGACAAAAGCCACACTTTAACAGACAATCAAACATTGGTGAGAAATAACTATAAAAGGGCCTTTCTTACCTGTTTCATTTCATGCTGCCAGCAATGGCTTCCTATGGAAGAAAAATATCACAAAATCTGAGAAAGAATATAATTTCTTTACACAAAAGGAGAAAGCTACAAAAAAACCCACATTAGTAGAAATACTGTAGAAAAAGTGATCCAAAAATTAAAGAATAAGTGTTCAATAAATTTCAGCCTTGATAGTTCTTTTGTTCATTGAGCTACTGATTCATTTTTAAAGGGGGTTCAATATTTTCACCCATATAGTCACTCTGAAATTTCAACTACATAACTTTTCACAATTATAACACAAAAGCTCTAAAGAATACATTTACAACACCATTTTTAAAAATACAATTATTTTTATTTTAAATATAGCAGCCCTGGTTTATTTTGCCAATACTGCCAGTGAAAATGAAAGTAGAATGTAACCTTAAAAAGGTAAGTCTCAAAATTATTGTGATTGTTCTCTCACATTGTCACACAGCTTCTGTGAGTATCTATCGCCACCTTCCGGTAACAAAAAGTATTTATGACGTGAAATTCTAAATCAATCCTGTAACTCAGGATGCTTGTGTTCGAAGCCTTAGAAAGCAACAAAACAGATGTAATAGTTCCTTGCAGTGCAGGTCGTTTTGTATAATCTTCCATCAACACGGAGACACCCTTTATTTTCAGATTCCAGATGGTTGACCATCAGTTAAAAAAAAACCCTGAGATCCACTCGTACTCTGCAATCCACTAGTGCAATAAAACATGTAGATGGAAGATTCTATTTATTATTTTTAATTACTTTTAAAAAAGAAGAATTGGCCGTCACAAGCCTCAAAACCTACTGTGACTGCTCCTAAATGCCACCAGATGTCACCCTTTACCTCACATTTTGCAATATTGAATTAAAGTAGGCTAGAAAGAACCATTTTAACCAGGTAGCAGAACCTGAAGTTTCCTCAAGTTTAAACCGTCTGCAGAGCTATTTCTGTTTCAGTGTGACACAACAAGAAAACTGCATATTTGAAAAAAATAAAATAAAATTTCGATCGCCAAAGGATAGTATGAGAAAAGAAATAGGGTGGGAAAAGGAGTTTGTGAAAAATGATGTAGCATTGTTTTTGCGTTCTCTCAAAAAGATTGCAAGAGCCTTGAAAAACACAAAATATTATTTCCACTGTTGTTTCCCCCCACCACCAAGTACGTTTAAGCGCTTTTGTTACAATATAAATAATTTTAAGCACATGATAATAACGATACAATTTAGCGTCTTGTTAGTAATTGTGAGGGAACTGTACTACGTTTTAAAGTTTTCGTGATTAAACTAAAAACAAATTCGAGTCAAATTCCATCACGTGAACCGTCACCCGACCAAATAGCGGAACCTAAAGGTTGTACACCGCAACTGCCCTTCTTGAGCAGCCATTTTGGCTCAAATCGCAATTCAGTCAACCCAGTGTATCCCATCATCTAAATAGTCGGGGCAGAGCCAACATGGCGCAGTTTCACATGGACTTTTCTACAATAAATCTTGGGAGGATCCTCTTAAAAGAGGAAACAGACCCGCCATTTTCCTACAATCCCTTTAAACCCAGCAGGGGGAGGCGAAAACCGAGAGGAGAGGCGCTCTGAGGAGGAAAAGGGGGTGAGGAAGAGGGAAAGGGATCGTGCGTGACAGAAGGGAGAGAGGGAGTGTGTGAGAGAGGACGCTGTTGTTAATAGAAGAGGAAACGTTTGGTACGTAAAGTCGCGATCAGCTGACGCCACACACATAGCAAACTTCATTCGGATGCGTTAAGTCTCATTGCTTTCTGTCTCTCTTTCCTTGTCAGGTGGCGGAATTGTGCACACCACAGGGACTACTTGCTGTGCTGTTGGATTATCAGTCCGAGTAGATTACCCCTATTTTTTGTCCCACCCCCCTTTCTCACAGCGAGGATGTCTGGGCAAAGCATAACGGATCGGATAACGGCGGCGCAACACAGTGTTACCGGTTCCGCTGTGTCCAAAATAGTGTGCAAGGCGACCACTCATGAAGTCATGGGGCCAAAGAAAAAGCACTTGGATTGTAAGTGTAAATGTTTTTTTTTTTTACTATGTTGCTATCAGACCCACGTTTGAAAGTTACGTCACCCATTCACTCGTCACCCAGGGAACAAGCGGTTCGGGGCTCGAGGCCTCCATAACATTCCCGTCCAGTGAAGCGACCTTTACTGATGATGAACCTGAGGCTTGGGGTTGGGAGGGAGAGCACGTGTACAGTGCAGCGTCTTTAATGATTAAACTTGCTAACTAATTATTAACCGCATTCAAAACGAGTCCATCTGCTGTCTAATTAGGGTTTGATTGTCAAACATGTTTCTCATGTGAGCAAAAATGTCTTGTGCGTTCTGTCATCGTTAGGCTGCACCACACAAGTATTTATATTAGGGTGCTTCTGTTTTCAGGAAACTATTTCAACAAATGGTTTTACCTTGTTTCACGTGGTTCAGAAAACGAGATAAAATCGGCCTTGTTGACATGTGTTCCATGTAATGACAGAAGATCTGTCAATGCTAATTTCATGCAATTTTTTAATGTGGTTTTTATTTTTAACCTTAATTTTTAACATTTTAACTCGCCATTTTTTCCATCGTTAATGGTGACTTCAAATGAAAAATCAGGTGTTTTAACAGAAATGTTATTAGTTTGTTTACATGGTTTGCTTGATGACCAGTATCCATCCATCTACACATCTTTATACTCACAATACAAGGTTCTCTAAGAATACAGCATTTGTGGGTCTACAAACCCTAGGATTCCATCATAGATGGAACAGCTGTCTGAAGACACATGAGTGCTTGGTTTTCATATATTGCCTTTTGCATAATTACATCTGATAAAACATTGCTGGCAAGTTCATTGCTTTCGGACTTGTATTTCTTTCTCTGATATCTGCTCTTTCACATGGGTAAACTAATAATAATACATGCAGGAGATATTAAAATGAGGAATTGAATAACTCCCAGGAGGGTGTACTGAGCGGTTTGGTATAAAACTGAGTATTGTGGCATCCCTAGGGCATCTCCAGTGCAGAGGTGTGGGTACAGCCTGGACCGCTTGCAAGTCCATCACGGTTGACAGAGATGGATCTAGCACTTAATTTACACATAAAGTTTTGCTTGATTTAAAACTAATTTAAAATGTTTTTGGTCTAATAACGATCAAAGATTCAGTGACTTCTACCATTGTTTGTCAATGGGAAAGTGGAGAGCCAGGACATGGAATCGCAGCATGACTATTGTATCGAACAAATCCTCCTCTGTAATAATAATAATAATAATAATATAAACACCTTATAGTAAAAACATAAATGCTAGCCAACAGTGAAACTAGGGCCAGATCCAAAGGAAGTCATTTAAACAGAGCGGTTTTGGTTGTTCTTTCTCAAAACATTGACCAATTTAATCTGAACGTTGTGCCGTGGACACAATTCAACATGTGAATCTCGGCACATGCAGATATAGCGGTTATGAGCTATACCATCATTTTAAAAAAAATGGTGGATTTGAAAGATCCCTTTTTAAGATGGGACTTGCATTGCATTAGAGATACTTCCTCTGAAGGCTAATTCTTTGCAATATTGTGGATGAATTGACTTTAACCGGGAAAACCGAGGCTGAAGTAGTAGCCACATCAAGCTTTTCTGCCCACACTGCATGTTTACATATAGCTCTTCATTTTTACACCCTAATTTCCTTTGGCGAAGCTGTTTTAGCTAGATTTTCAAAATACAGAATGACATGCTAACAGGAAATTTATGGTGAAAAGAGATAATTTCTCAGACTAAGTGGAACTTGGGCATAATTGGTTTCCTTCTTAAAGCGACTGTGTCTCGTGAAGTTTTTATTTTCCAGTATCTACATTGAATATGACTCAGGTTGATTGAGTGCCGAGGTCTTGTACGTATTTCAGCACAGCAGTGTGTTCTGTTCCTGGAGTTTCCTTCAGGACAGAAATAGCACAACGTCTCATGCTCCTACTGTTTGATTTGAGTCTTAGATATGGCCTCCATTCTCCAGCCACTTTGATTTGGGCTGGGTTTCCGGGGTAGAGGCAACATTCCTCTTGAACTACTCTTATCCCCTAAATGACCAGCGGGCTGAAAAATGTCCTGTGATTGTTTCCAATCTGCTTCATGCTGTAGTTTAAGAAAACATTTAAGCTGGAGAATCGGACGAAAGCAGTTAATTTTAGTTCAGTCAACTTTATTGTAGTCAGTTTTACTTGGGGAATTTGTTAATTTATTAATGCTTTCTGTTTGAGTCAGGAGAAGTTTTGCCTCGGACCATCTATTGATTATACTTTTTTTTTTAAACCAAAGAAATGGTTAGTTTGTGAATCTAATGTTAGCTAGCCTACAGTATTGGATTGAAAATGATTTCTGGTCATTGTTTGCCATAACCTCCCAGTCCTGTATTTATTTTTAGTTTTAAAAAGTATTCACTTGCATTGTATGTGTATTTGAAAACTTTCAGATACTTACTCCGTATAGACGGAAGGTGCTTGACTTCACGTTCCAGAGGTAACAGTGAATGAGTTTGTCCTTTGTTACAAGTGTGAGAAAAGGCATTTTACCACTTCTTTTGCCACACAGTGGCATGTGACATTAGTGCATACCCTCCATAGTGCCAGTCATTGTCTGATTAAATGTTATTGTGGGCATGTCATGGATGTAAATATCATTATCGATTAGTATGAGATATCACTATGGGTTGTAATAACTGTCATTACATCCTTCACAGTTAGCAAATGGCTAAGTAAAAAAAAAAAAACAGCTACAGGTTTCAGTAACCGATTAGAAAATAGTCATAAAACATCATATAATAATGTGAAGTTGATTCGTTCAACTTAAAAGATTTCTTCGCCTATAGTAAATAATATTTGTGTGCTGTATAAACCACACCTGGGATACAGAACATGATATCTGTGTAGCTTCTGCTAGCCATTTCTGCTTAAAGCACCTATTTGCCTAGTCATAAATATAATTAACAAATAAAAACCCAGAGCAATGGAGCAGTTTTTGAAAAAAAAAAAAATTATAATTAAAGCTGCAAGCAGCGATCAAGGGCTCGAGCACCTACGTCGCCATCGCCTCTCGGTCGTTACAATGCGCTCTATGACTGATCCTTAGTTAGAAGACATATTCAAGCGAGATCGGTTCAAATAACCAAACGATACAGGCAACTCAAGCAAAAAAAATCCCATCTCAAAGCATCATGACCCCCAGGCGGCGCTAACGAGTCTAAATATTTATGAGTTAAAATATTTTTTGAGACTGTTTTGGCCATTATTCTGGTAACCTGTCAAAATTGGTAAACATGCAGTTTTAAAGGCTGTTCCACCTGTGATCACTTGGTGGCGCTATAATCGATGATTAATGTTGTAGATGTGTTCAGTTAGGGACTTTTAGTATAGTTGGTACATTTGGGATCGATCAGACATTATATGGCTGAGTTATAATAACTTCCTGTTTATGGCAAAACGTCAAATTTCATTGACTGGTGTACGTACATCGTTTATTAAAGTAATAAAAGCTTCGCGATATAACATCCCACATACCTTAAGAGAAGATTTCTGGAGTTTGAAGGTGAGCAGATAAAATCTCTAGGAGGAGTTCGTTGAAGTATGAGACATGAAAAAGTGCCATTTTAAGGGTTTTTTGCGAAATAAATAACTTCCTGTTGATTTTAGAAACTCGCTCCAATTGACTTTTTTGTTTGACTTGATCTGCAACATAAGTGTGGCAATTTTCAAGCATGTCCTTTAAACACAGTCTGAAATAGCAGTAAAAAACAGAAGAAAATGCTATATTGCATGCTGCCATTAGGTGGCGCTATAACTGACACTGTATTTCGCTCTATGAACTCCTTCAGACATGGACTCTTAACACGCATGACGAATTTTAACCCGATCAGACATTGCATTGCTGAGTTATTAACCACTTCCTGTTCAAAGAAAAAGTCAAACTTTCGAGGACTGCCATTCGCGCATCGTAAAATGAAGTGAAAAAAGCTTCGCAATTTAACATCCCATATGCCTTGAGAGAATACTGAACAACTTTGGAGATGAACAGATGAATTCTCTAGGAGGAGTTCGTTAAAGTACAAAGCCTGAAACTATGCTCAATTTCATACAATAATAAAAAATAACCGACTTCCTGTCGGTTTTGGAAATGGATTCCTATTGACTTTTTTGTTGGTCCTGATCCCTTACATAAGTGTACTGATTTTCAAACATGTACTCGCAATACAGCCTGAAATACAAGTATAAAACAACAGAAAATGGTCTATTACATGTTGCCACTAGGTGGCGCTATAACTGACACTGTATATCACTATTTGCATTTGTTAAGATATTCAATCTTAAACTACATGGCGAATTTGAACTGGATCGGACATTGCTTGGCCGAGTTATAACAACTTCCTGTTTACGACAAAATTTCGACTTTGGATGACCGCTGTGCGCACATAGTTTATCGAAGTCAAAAAAGCTTCGCAATTTAACATCCCATATGCCTTAAGATAGTGCTGAACGAGTTTTGAGACGAACAGATGAAATCTCTAGGAGGAGTTCGTTAAAGTACGACGTGAGCAAAAATGGCTATTTTAAGAGGTTTTTGGGAAATAGCTGACTTCCTGTCGATTTTGGAAATGAGATCCCATTTACTTATATTTAAGTTTTAGTACCCTACACAT